>SJYV01045352.1:2490555-2626922 GCA_006410875.1 Neotragus pygmaeus | reverse complement strand
TTTAGAAAAGGCAGAGGAACCAGAGATCAAATTGACAACATCCGCTGGATCATGGAAAAAGTAAGAGAGTTCCAGAAAAACACCTATTTCTGCTTTATTGACTATGCCAAAGTCTTTGACTATGTGGATCACAATAAACTGTGGAAAATTCTGAAACAGATGGGAATACCAGACCACCTGCCCTGCCTCTTGAGAAACTGTATGCAGGTTAGGAAGCAACAGTTAGAAGTGGACATGGAACAAACGGGTTCCAAATAGGAAAAGGAGTACGTCAAGGGTATATATTGTCACCCTGCTTATTTAACTTACATGCAGATTATATCAGGAGAAACACCAGGCTGGAGGAAGCACAAGCTCAAATCAAGACTGCTGGGAGAAATATCAATAACCTCACATATGCACATGACACCAACTTTATGGCAGAAAGTGATGAAGAACTAAAGAGTCTCTTGATGAAAGTGAAAGAAGAGAGTGAAAAAGTTGGCTTAAAGCTCAACATTCAGAAAACTAAGATCATGGCATCCGGTCCCATCACTTCATGGCAAATAGATGGGGAAACAAGTCAGCAAATAGTGGCAGATGGTGACTGCAGCCATGAAATTAAAAGACGCTTCCTCCTTGGAAGGAAAGTTATGACCAACCTAGATAGCATATTAAAAAGCAGAGACATTACTTTGCCGTAATTTTACATTTTACGTTACTTTTACATTACAAAGGTCCGTCTAGTCAAGGCTATGTTTTTTCCAGTGGTCATGTATGGATATGAGAGTTGGAATATAAAGAAAGCTGAGCACCGAAGAATTGATGTTTTTGAACAGTGGTGTTGGAGAAGATTCTTGAAAGGCCCTTGGACTGCAAAGAGTTCCAACCAGTCCATCCTAAAGGAAATCAGTCCTGGATGTTCACTGAAAGGACTGATGCTGAAGCTGAAACTCCAATATTTTGGCCTCCTGATGCAAAGAGCTGACTAACTGGAAAAGACTCTGATGCTGGGAGGGATTGGGGTAGGAAGAAGAGGGGACGACAGAGAATGAGATGGTAGGATGCCATCACCAACTCAATGGACATGGGTTTGGGTGGACTCCCGGGGTTGGTGATGGACAGGGAGGCCTGGTGTGCTGGGGTTCACGGGGTTGCAAAGAGTCGGACATGACTGAGGGACTAAACTGAACTGATGAAGAGTGCATCATGTGAAATGTCGGGCTGGATGACTTACAAGCTGGAATCAAGATGCCAGGAAAAATATCAACCACCTCAGACATGCAGATATCAGTCTAATAGCAAAAATCAAAGAGGAACTAGAGTCTCTTAATGAGAGTGAAAAAGGAGAGCTAAACAGCTGGCTTAAAATCCAACACTGAAAAAAACTAAGATCATCACATCCAGTCCCACCACTTCATGGCAAATTGAAGAGGAAAAAGTGGAAGCAGTAAAGGTTTTCTTTTCTTGGGCTCAAAATCAGGGCAGATGGTGAATGCAACCACGAAATTAAAAGACTCTTGCTCCTTGGAGAGAAAGATATTAGAAACCTAGTCAGCATATTAAAAAGCAGAGACATCACTTTGCCAACAAACATCTGGATACTCAAAGCTATGGTTTTCTCAGTAGTCCTGTATGGATGTGAGAGTTGGACCATAAAGAAGGCTGAAAACTAAAGAATTGATGCTTTTGAACTGTGGTTCTGAGAAGGCTCTTGAGAGTCCCTTGGACTGTAAGGATATCAAACCAGTTAGTCCTAAAGGAAATCAACCTTCAACATTCATTGGAAGGACTGATGCTAAAGCTAAAGCTCCAATACTTTGGCCACCTGATGCAAAGAGCTGATTCACTGGAAAAGACCCTGGTGCTGGAAAAGACTGCGGGCAGGAAGAGAGGGGGTGATAGAGAATGAGATGTCTGAATGGCATCATCGACTCAATGGACATGAATCTGAGCAAACTCTGGGAGACAGTGGAGTACAGAAGAGCCTATCCTGATACAGTCTAAGGAGTCTCAAGGTGTAGCGACTTAGAACTTAGTGACTGAACAACAAAAATTAAGAGAATTTTGTTCCTTTTTTTCTTAAGTTCGAAATGATCTTGTGGTTGTTAAAATTAACTGAGCTTAGTGGCTCATAGAGGAGAGAATCTGTCTGCAATGCAGGAGATCCGGGTTTGATCCCTGTGTCGAGAAGATCCCCTGTAGAAGAGAATGGCTACCTACTCCAGTATTTTTGCCTGGAGAATTCCATGGATAGAAGAGCCTGGCAGGCCACAGCCCATGTGGTTGCAAAGAGTTGGACATGACTACAGATTGAAATATTTATAAATGAAGTGATAGACTATAAATGAAATGATTAGAGTATGTTCATCATGTTTGAAATGCTAAATTTATTTAGGTGGGAGGGGCTCATGGATGATTATACAAATGGAACAAGATTAGTCATATACTGATTATTGTTGAAGCTAGGTGATGATTAAATATGTGTATATCATACTATTCTGCCTACTTTTCTGTATTTAACATTTTTCATAATAAAAATTAAAAACAATCTTTTCAATTTTTAATACATAAGCTAAATATTTTTCTTATAATTAAATAAACAACATTTATTAGTTAAAAATTCAAATAGTTAATAATTCAAATTTTGATGATTAACAAACAGCAAAAAATAACTACAGGTACATTTTATTACATTCAGTACTTTTTACATTTTCCTGATATCACTGACTTCCTTGTAACCTTTTCACATTTTGGTTTAAATGTTCATTTCAACAGCAAATGTTTCCTAGGAACACAGCAAATAACTCACAATTTTTTGGCATCCAAAAAGAAATATTTTACATTTATGTGCAACTCACCTGCTGTAAAATCTTCAGTCAGATCAATGAATGCATGAGAATGTGGAATTCGCATTTTATTTCTAGTGGTCAGTGCAGGATGCCATGATAAATTTCTAAAAAAAAAAAAAAAAAAATTTTTTTTTCCTTAGGGTAAAGAGCAAATGAGTATTGCTTTAAAACAAAAATTTCTACAAGTGAGATATTTTAAAAACTCATTTATTCTTAGTTTTTTTACGTACTCTAAATTTTACTCCTTTGAAGTGCACAATTTAGTGGTTTTAGAGTATGTTCACCACGTGTAGTATGTGCAGCCATCACAATCTAATTTCAAAACATTTTTTTGTTACTGTGTTTAACTGTTGATCGGCATCTGACTTGTTTCCTCGCTTGGCTAGTAAAAGTAAATGCTGTTATGAATATTCATGTACAAGTTTTTCTGTGGACATATACTTATGTTTTTGATTTTTCTGAGTATACGTGAGAGTAGAATTCCTGAATCACATGGCAATTCCATACTTTCTAAAGAACTGTCAAACCATTTTCCAAAGTGACTTCATCATCCAACATTCTCACTAGCCATGTATGGGTGTTGCAAGATCTCCATTCCACTGTAAACACTTATTACTGTCCCTTTCTTTTATTATAGGTTATCCTGAAAGATTCTTACGGTTTTGATTTCTATTTTCCTGATGTCTAGTGATGTTCACCATGTTTTCATGTGCTTAATGGCCATTTGTACATCTTTGGAGAAATGTCTAATCAAATTCTTTGCCTATTTTTAAATTGAGTAATTTACTGCTTAGAGCTATAAGAATTCTTTATGTAGACTAGATCCTAAATCTTTATCCGGTGTATGATTTGCCAATATTTTCTCCCAATCTGTACACTGTTTTTCAGACTCTTGACAGTGTCCTATGCTGTATAAAATCTCTTTTTATTTTGATATATCCAATTCATCCAATTTAACTTGTGTAGCTTTTTTTCTTTTACTATCAGGTATAAGAATCCATTTCCAAATGCTTTTTTCTAAGGGTTTTATAGTTTTAGCTCCTTCATTTATTACTATCTTTAATTAAGTGTAAGAAAAGTAACTTGATATTTTCATGAGTGATACTTTCCCAAGACTGTGGAGAGTGATAATTATCTTTTAAAAATATTAATTCCAAACTGTTGAGCCATGCAAAAGAATGAATTTAGATCCCCTACCTCATACCATATTCCAAAAATTAACTCAAATGAGTCAAAATGCTAAAAGAAATAGGAACTCTTAAATACTGGTGATAGAAATACAAAATGGAAAACAGTCATGGAAAACAGTTTGACAGTTCTTCAAAAACTCAGACACTGAATTGCCATTTGACTCTGCATTTCTATACCTAGGTATATACCCGTAGGAATTGAAAAAGAGGCATTCAAACCAATACTGATACATGAATGATCCCAGTAGCACCAAATATCCACCAATGGATGAACGGATAAACAAAATGTCATAGCCATACAATGAAAATAACATCTAGTCATAATAACAACCAGAGTACTGATAAATGGTACAATATGGATGGACTTTTAAAACATGCTATGTGGTAGAAAGTAAATTCAAAAGGTCATATCTTGTATGATTTTGTTCATATGAAATACCCATAATAGGAAAATTCTAGAGACAGCAGATTAGTGGTTACCAAGTGCAGGAGTAAAGGGGAAACGGAGCGTGAGTGCTCAATGGATACAGGGTTTTCTTTTAGAGAGATGAAAAGCCATTGAAACCAGGTGATGGTTGCACAACATTGTAAATGTTCTAAATATTACTTAACTGGACACAATAATGGTTACCTTCAATAATGTGATATGAATTTTACCTAACTAAAAAAACCAACAGTGCAAAATTTACATATACCCTTCATTTAATTTCTGCAATGTTAACATCTAATATAACCTTAGTACATTTATCAAAACCAGGAAGGTCACACCTGTAGACTATTGGGAACTATAGAAAGAAGACCAAGTTTAAACAAAATCATGCCCCCATAACTCATCAATGAAGAATATTTCAATGTCAAAGGCATTCTTCCCATTGGTCAAGACTCTAAATAAATGAGCTTCCTCCAAAAGGTCTTTACTCTTCTCTGTTTCATTATTATACGTTTCTCCACTAATAGTACTTTGCTTTGGATCAAAATCATTAGAGAAACTCTCTGAGAGTGTATCCTAGGTATTCTGATTCATAGTTTGAATCTATAATGCCTAACCAGGACCTGGCTCCCAAATACTGGCTGAACTGAATTGTAGTCTCAAGCAGCATCTCCTATTTTTCTCTACTTCTAGTGAGAATTTGGAAACACATCTAGTGACGTGTTTGGAAAATGGAAATAATTGGATAATTTGTTATTTGCAGGTAGAATCAGGGAAAAAGAATAAGCATTCAACAGGAGAACATTTTCCCTATGCAAAGGGTCTGTGTTGTACAAACAGTAACTTCTTCCCAAAAAACTTGTTCTACATTCTTTTTTAGTACATACTCATGTTCGGTTCACTTCAGTCACTCAGTTGTATCCGACTTTTGTGACCCCATGAATCGCAGCACGCCAGGCCTCCCTGTCCATCACCAATTACCGGAGTTTACACAAACTCATGTCCATTGAGTCAGTGATGCTATCCAGCCATCTCATCCTCTGTTGCCCCCTTCTCTTCCTGCCCCCAATTCTTCCCAGCATCAGAGTCTTTTCCAAAGAGTCAACTCTTCACATCAGATGGCCAAAGTATTGGAGTTTCAGCTTTAGCATCAGTCCTTCCAATGAACATCCATGACTGATTTCCTTTAGAATGGACTGGTTGGATCTCCTTGCAGTCCAAGGGACTCTCAAGAGTCTTCTCCAACACCACAGTTCAAAAGTATCAATTCTTCGGCACTCAACTTTCTTCACAATCCAACTCTTGCATCCATATGACCACTGGAAAAACCATACCCTGACTAGACGGACTTTTGTTGGGAAAGTAATGTTTCTACTTTTCAATATGCTATCTAGGTTGGTCATAACTTTTCTTCCAAGGAGTAAGCGTCTTTTAATTTCATGGCTGCAGTCACCATCTGCAGTGATTTTGGAGGCCCCAAAATAAAGTCTGACACTGTTTCCACTGTTTCCCCATCTATTTCCCATGAAGTGATGGGACCTGTTGCCATGATCTTTGTTTTCTGAATGTTGAGTTTTAAGCCAACTTTTTCATTCTCTTCTTTCACTTTCATCAAGAGGCTTTTTAGTTCCTCTTCACTTTCTACCATAAGGGTGGTGTCATCTGCATATCTGAGGTTATTGAGATTTCTCCCGGCAATCTTGATTCCAGCTTGTGCTTCATCCAGCCCAGCATGTCTCATGATGTACTCTGCATATAAGTTAAATAAGCAGGGTGACAACATACAGCCTTGACATACTCCTTTTCCTTTTCCTATTTGGAACTAATCTTTTATTCCATGTCCAGTCCTAACTGTTGCTTCCTGATCTACATAGCAATTTCTCAAGAGGCACGTCAAGTGGTCTGGTGTTTCCTTTTCTTTAAGAATTTTCCAGAGTTTCTTGTGGTCCACAAAATCAAAGGCTTTGGCATAGTCAATAAAGCAGTTCTAGAAGTTTTTCTGGAATTCTCTTGCTTTTTCGATGATCCAACGGATGTTGGTAATTTGATCTCTGGTTCCTCTGCCTTCTAAATACAGCTTGAATACCTAGAAGTTTACAATTCACATACTGTTGAAGTTTGGCCCTGAGAATTTTGAGCCTTACTTTATTAGCATGTGAGATGAGTGCAATTGTGCAGTAGCTTGAGCATTCTTTGGCATTGCCTTTCTTTGGGATTAGAATGAAAACTCATCTTTTCCAGTCCTGTGGTCACTGCTGAGTTTTCCAAATTTGCTGGCATATTGAGTGCAGCACTTTCACAGCATCATCTTTCAGGATTTGAAATAGCTCAACTGGAATTTCATCATCTCCATTAGCTTTGTTCGTAGTGATGCTTTCTAAGGCCTATTTGAGTTTGCATTCTAGGGTGGCCGGCTCTAGGTGAGTGATCACACCACTGTGATTATCTGGGACATGAAGATCTCTTTTGTATAGTTCTTCTATGTATCTTGGCACTTCTTACTATCTTCTGCTTCTGATAGGTCCATACGATTTCTGTCCTTTATTGAGCCCATCTTTGCATGAAATGTTCCCTTGATATCTCTAGTTTTCTTGAAGAGATCTCTAGACTTTCCCATTCTACTGTTTTCCTCTATTTCTTTGCATTGATCACTAAGGAAGGCTTTCTTATCTCTCCTTGCTCTTCTATGGAACTCTGCATTCAAATGGGTATATCTTTCCTTTTCTCCTCTGCCTTTCGCTTCTCTTTTATTCACAGCTATTTGTAAGGCTTCCTGAGACAACAATATTGCCTTTTTGCATTTCTTTTCCTTGGGGATGGTCTTGATCCCTATCTCATGTACAGTGTCATGAACTTCCATCCATAGTTCTTCAGGCACTCTATCAGATCTAATCCCTTGAATCTGTCTGTCATTTCCACTGTATAATTGTAAGGTATTTGATTTAGGTCATACCTGAATGGTTGGGTGGTCTTCCCTACTTTCTTCAATTTAACTCTGAATTTGGCATAAAGGAATTAATGGTCTGTGCCACAGTCAGCTCCCAATCTTGTTTTTGCTGATTATATAGAGCTTCTCCATCTTTGGCTGCAAAGAAGATGATCAATCTGATTTCAGTGTTGACCATCTGGTGATGTCCATGTGTAGAGCCTTCTCTTCTGTTGTTGGAAGAGGGTGTCTGCCATGACCAGTGCATTCTCTTGGCAAAACTCTATTAGCCTTTACCCTGCTTCATTCTGTACTCCAAGGCCAAATTTGCCTGTTACTCCAGGTATTGCTTGACTTCCTACTTTTGTATTCCAGTCCCCTACAATGAAAAGGACATTTTTGGGGGTGTTAGTTCTAGAAGGTCTCATAGGTCATCATAGAACCATTCAGTTTCAGCTTCTTCAGTATTACTGGTCGGGGCAAAGACTTGGATTACCGTGATATTGAATGGTTTGCCTTGGGAACGAACAGAGACCATTCTGTCGTTTTTTGAGACTGCATCCAAGTACTGCATTTCGGACTCTTTTCTTGACTATGATGGCTACTGCATTTCTTCTAAGAGATTCTTGCCCACAGTAGTCGATATAATGGTTATTGAGTTAAAGTCACCCATTCCAGTCCATCTTAGTTTGCTGATTCCTAAAATGTCGATGTTCACTCTTGCCATCTCCTTTTGACCACTTCCAATTTGCCTTGATTCATGGACCTAACAATATTCCAGATTCTTATGCAATATTGCTCTTTATAGCATAGGACTTTACTTCCATCACCAATCATATCCACAACTGGGTGTTGTTTTTGCTTTGTCTCTGCATTCTTTCTAGAGTTATTTCTCCACTGATCTCCAGTAGCATACTGGGCAGCTATTGACCTGGGAAGTTCATCTTTCAGTGTCATCTCTTTTTAGTCTTTTTATACTGTTCTAATTACATTCAAAATAATCAGACTCAGCCTAGAGAGTCTATGACAAATTTAACACACAGTTATTTCAGAAGCTTTCTCAGGTTCCCTACAAGCTAAATATAGGTCAAAAACGAATTAAGAAAACATAACTTTTACATAGATGAGCTCTACGAGGCTAATCATGTGGCTGTCTTTAATTAAAATGCAAACAGTTATTGATTTAATTTATCACAGAATTTTTTATAGGTTTGCTTTGAAATAAGTTACAGCTAGAATTTTTGAAAACCTCAATTACTAATTTTTGACATTTTCTCCCAGGAGCTATTTAACAAAACATACATTTCAAATGAAGAATCTAGAGTAATGATACAGCAAATAGTTTACAGTGGCTAACTATGGGCCAAATGCAGATTAAAGATATATTTCATTTGACCTACACATTATTTTAAAAAGTTTGAATTCAGAAGTAAAACAAATTAAAAATCATATTTTAAATAAAAATTAATATTTCCAGCTTCTTTTGAAATATTACTTCTGGCAACCAACTGGCCCTTTTCAGACATAGCAAGCACCTGCAGGCAGGTCAAGGTCCAGCCTTTCCAAACTGTTTACTCACTTTGGTTTCCTTCTGGGCCCCATGAGACATTTGAGTTTGCAACCCCTACTGAAACATCAACTGTAATATTGCTATCTTGAACATTTCAAATCAATATTAAAGTTCTTGACAGTATTTTAAGTTTTCCACTTTTTACATTAATATCTCTTAAAAGGCAGTTAGCAGATTCTTATAGTATATTTCATCTATAAGTGTCTATTTTACAAATAGTGTCTATATAACATTCCAATGACTTACCAAGCCAAAGTGAGGGGAGAGATAAAGAGCTTCTGTTTCTTTTATGGTACATTTTAAGATGACTGAAAACTGTATCTGCAGTTGTTTAACAGAATTAAATTGTTTAAAAATTCAAATAGCTGAAAATAAAATTCATTTCTCCTCTTGCCTTTAATGCTGCTCTTTGTACACAACATAGTTTTTCACTAAGAAACAGATACCAGAAACTTCCCCGGTGGTTCTGTGGAAAAGACTCCACCTGCTGAAGCAGGAAACACAGGTTCAACACTTTGTCTGGGAAGATTCCACATGTTGCTTGAGCCTGTGTTTTAGAGCCCAGGAACCACAACTACTGAGTCCAGATGCCACAACTTTCAAAGCCCATGTGTCCTAGAGCGCAGGCTCCACAAAAAGAGGAGCTGCCACAATAAGAAGCCCATGTACTGCACCTGGAGAGTAGCCACTGCCGGCAGCAACTAGAAAAAACCTGCACAGCAACAGAAACCCAGTACAGTAAAAAGAAAACAACAACAAAAAAGCAGACACCACATTTTTAAAGCAACTGTACCCGTATAAACTATAATTTCCTCAACTCCATTTGATGGGCAAGGTCACAGATGCAAACTGCTCTGATGAGAAAGGAATAAAACAGCAGAGATGAAAAAGGGGGCAGGTCTGAAAGCAAGATGTCTTAACCTCTGTAGAAAATTTCAGTTATTTGTCCCCCACCCTCCTCCCTGCCATCGCCCTACAGGAAACATAATTATGTCAAAGTGTTCATTTCTGGGCATCATCACCCTCAATTTCAAATAATAGCAGTTGTCAAAGAATGAATTTAAATGTAATTAATGTCAACTGTAGCTTTTAGTTGCCTATAGTAACAGCTCTTGGAAATGACTGCTAATCCACCCACTTTTCAACGACTGGCTTATACTTAGTTGTTTTTAAGATACTTGGGTAAAAGCAATTACTAGGAGAAGGCAATGGCACCCCACTCCAGTACTCTTGCCTAGAAAATCCCATGGACGGGGGAGCCTGGTAGGCTGCGGTCCATGGGGTCACTAAGAGTTGGACTAGACTGAGCGACTTCACATTCGCTTTTCATTTTCATGCATTGGAGAAGGAAATGGCAACCCACTCCAGTGTTCTTGCCTGGAGAATCCCACGGATGGGGGAGCCTGGTGGGCTGCAATCTATGGGGTTGCACAGAGTCGGACACGACTGAAGTGACTTAGCAGTAGCAAGAGATGGCTCTACTGTCAGTATGGGTCTAGTATGCTTCTCTAAGCTGCCTAGTCCAGTGGTTTTAAAACATTTTTGCTCAAACAGACTCTAAAAGAATTTAGAAAAACCTGATGGCTCAGCAGGTAAAGAGTCTGCCTGCAACACAAGAGACACAGGAGATGGAGTTTCAATCCCTGGGTTGGGAAAGTCCCCTGGAGGAGGAAATGGCAAGCTGCTCCAGGATTCTTGCCTGGAAAATTTCATGGACAGAGAAGTCTGGCAGTCTACCGTCCAAAGGGTTGCAAAGACTCGTACAGGAATGACTGAGCAACTAAACACAGATATATCCCTTAATACATTTAAGCTCATTTCTAAGAAAGAAATGTAAGTATTTTCATTGTCTTAAATATCTTCCCAGGTCAAGAGACATAAGAGACATGGGTTTGATCCCTGGTTCAGGAAGATTCCCTAGAGGAGGAAATAGCACTCTACTCTAGTACTCTTCAGAGAAGGCAATGGCACACCACTCCAGTATTCTTGCCTGGAAAATCCCATGGACGGAGGAACCTGGTGGGCTGCAGTCCATGGGGTCGCTAAGAGTCGGACATGACTAAGCGACTTCACTTTTCACTTTTATGCATTGGAGAAGGAAATGGCAACCCACTCCAGTGTTCTTGCCTGGAGAATCCCAGGGACAGGGGAGCCTGGTGGGCTGCCGTCTATGGGGTCGCACAGAGTCGGACACAACTGAAGTGACTTAGCAGACTTAGCAGCCAGTATTATTGCGGAGAGAATCCCATGTTTAGAGAACCCTGGCAAACTATAATACAAGGGGTTGTAAAGAATCAGATACAACTGAATATCTGAGCCACAAATAGCTACAAAATATGTAAATACTTAATCTGTTAGAATTATTGATATTTTTTAAAATAAAATGATTATCTAATGTAACAAAACAGCCCAGAATAAACCTACGTACTTACAGTCAATCAAAGACAAAAGAAAAAAGTCAAAGTCTCTCAGTCGTGTCTGACTCTGCTACAGAAGTACTGAATAGACATTTTTCCAAAGAGAAAATGCAGATGGTCAAAAGGCACATGAAAAGATGCTCAAAACTGCTAATTATCAGAGAAATGTAAATCAAAACTATAATGAGACATCACTTCACACCTGTCAGAATAGTTATCATCAAGAAGAACACAAATAACAAATGTTGGTGAGGATGTGGAGCAAAGGGAACCCTAGCACATTGTTGGTAGAAATGTAAATTGGTATAGCCACTGTGAAAAACAGTATGGAGGTTTCTCAAATATTAAAAATAGAGTTGGGCCTCCCTGGTGGCTCAGTGGTGAAAAACCTGCCGGCCAATGCAGAAGACATGGGTTTGACCGCTGATGTGCGAGGAGTCCACATGTCATGGAGCAGCTGGGCGTGTGCCCCAACTACTGAGCCTGTGCTCTAGAGCCCGAGAGACACAACTAATGAAGTCTAAGTGGCTAGAGCCTGTGCTCCACAGCAAGAGAGACCGCTGCAGCGAAGCCCACACACCACAACTAGAGAGTAGCCCCGTTCACTACATCTAGAGAAAAGCCTGCACGGCCAAGAATAAACACATAAAACTTATTAACTTGTATATTATCATATATGAAATAGATATCCAGTCCAGGTTAGATGCATGAGGGAGGGTGCTCAGGGCTGGTGCACTGGGATGACCCAGGGGATGGAATGGGGAGGGATGTGGCAGGGGGGTTCAGGATGGGGAACACATGTACACCCATGGCTGATTCATATCAATGTATGGCAAAAACCACNCAGGTTAGATGCATGAGGGAGGGTGCTCAGGGCTGGTGCACTGGGATGACCCAGGGGATGGAATGGGGAGGGATGTGGCAGGGGGGTTCAGGATGGGGAACACATGTACACCCATGGCTGATTCATATCAATGTATGGCAAAAACCACTACAGTACTGTAAAGTAATTAGCCTCCAAATAAGATAAACACATTAAATTTAAAAAACTATAAAGAAATAAAAATAGAGCTATCATATACTCCAGCAATTCCACGCCTGGATATATATATCTTAAAAAAATAAAAACACTAATTCAAAAAGATACACATTCATAACAGCATTACTTACAAAAGCCAAGATTTGCAAGCAACCCAAGTGTCTTAACAGATGAACAGATCAAGATGTTATCTATGTTTTATATATATATATATATACACACACACACACACACACACACACACACGCACACATATGTAGTGCCTATGAAACATATGTATGTGTGCGTGTGTGTGTGAGAGAGGTATACACACATAACCACATATACTCACAATGGAATACCTATTTATCCATAAAAGGCAAAACTTAGAGACCATTATGCTAAGTAAAATGTGTTAGACAAAGATAAACACTGTAAGATATCACTAGCATATGGAATCTAAAAAATACAAGAAACTAGTGAATATAATAAAAAACAAGGAGGTTGGTTCACAAATGTAACAGAGAACAAACTAGTGGTTACCAGTGGGGAGCGGGAAGGAGGAGGGACAATACAGTGGCAGGGGAGTAAGACATACAAACTATTAAGTATAAAGCAAAGACATATTATACAATACAGGGAATAGAGCCAATATTTTACAGTAACTATAAATGGCATATAACATTTAAAACTGTTCAGTCACTATGTTGTACATGTGTAACCTATATAATACTGTACAGCAATTAAACTTCAATAAAAAAATAAAAATGATGATCGTTAAAAATGTATTCAGTGGAATATGGAATACAGATACCATAATGACTGTTACCCACCATCATCCACATATACCCATAAACCACATAAAAAAACTCCTCTTCCTTTTATCCTTGAGCTTGTACTTAAAATTTTCTTACAAAATTTTATGATGATGTAAAGTGTTTTTATATCTGGTCTTTTCAGTGATCACTCTATCATGTATCTCCAAGAAATGTATGTCTTCAAATTGGTATTGAAATTGGCTTCATGTATCCAGGTGTTTAAAAAAAATTCTGTTTGAGGTTATTTTAACTACTACTGTACAACTGATGAAAACGCACATGCTTTGATAGCCTCTTAAATGAAAGGTAAATTTTACTGGAAATCCATTTTTTGAAGAGACGAATGGAGTTTTAAAGTACTAGTTTCAGTTCAGTTCAGCTCAGTCACTCAGTCATGGCCGACTCTTTGTGACCCCATGAATCACAGCACGCCAGGCCTCCCTGTCTATCACCAACTCCTGGAGTTACCCAAACTCATGTGCATTGAGTTGGTGATGCCATCCAGCCATCTCATCCTCTGTTGTCCCCTTCTCCTCCTGCCCCCAATCCCTCCCAGTATCAGGGTCTTTTCCAGTGAGTCAACTCTTCGCATCTGGTGGCCAAAGTATTGGAGTTTCAGCCTCAGCATCAGTCCTTCCAATGAACACCCAGGAAATGTACCCTGGAAATGTACCATTTGTGAGTTTTAGGAAGGGTAAGGAATATGGTGTCTTAAGTCATTTCAGTTGTTTCTGACTCTTTGTGACCCTATGGACAGTAGTCAGCCAGGCTCCTCTGACCATGGGATTCTCCAGGCAAGAATATTGGAGTGGGTTGCCATGCCCTCCTCCATGGGATCTTCCCAACCCAGGGATCTAACCCATGTCTCCTGAGGTTCCTGCATTGTAGGAGGATTCTCTAGTGCTGAGCCACCAGGGAACCCTCCAGGAAAATGCCATTTTTATATGAAAGAGAAGAAAGTTATAGTGACAATGGGTACATACTCAGGCTCATCAATTTTAGGTAGGAGTGCCTATGAAACCTGAGGATCTAGCTGCTTAAATGATCTATGAAACCTGAGGATCTAGCTGCTTAAATGATCTGTGTTTGCAAATTCCTTTGCAAGTCTTCATTTATTGTAAAGTAAATAAACACACCCCACTATACTGTGTTTCCAAAGATGGCCACATTATTTCCTATCCCCCATACTCTTGTACATTTCAATTAAGACATGCTCACAGTAACAAGTAGAGTCCATAATCCTCAAATTCCCTAGAATATTAGCTAGTTCTTTGATTAGAATACAGCAGTGATGCTGTTTTACTGCTAGGACTGGGCATTAAAGAGATCTCCAGCTTCTGTCTACACCTCTTGTATTGCTCCTTCTTGGGAAACAATCACTATGCTACCAGGAATTCTAAGCTAACCATGTTGGAGCACCACCAAGGCCCCCTGTGATGAAAACAATGGTAACGGCTGTACATAATTGAAGGTAAGAACACAATCTTGGAAGACCAAGATTCAAATGCCAGATCTGCCATTTATTTACATATTGCAATGGTCACTTAACCTTTGAATTACCTGGCTCCTTGAGAGCCTCTTGAGCTACATAGCTATCTGTTGTGAGAAAAACATGAGACAATTCATGCAAACTGCCAACTCCAGACTTGTTTGAGATTTTCTTTCTTCTCATTATTTCCCATCCAACCCCAAGCCTTACAGAACACAATAAGTTGTACAACCTGAAGTATGCCTCTCAGGCATGGTGAGCAGTAGGTTATATGAGAGAAGAGTAGGAAAAGAAGTGTCTCTGGAGAACAGAATTACTCTGGCAAATAGTTGATGGGTTATTCATTCACTCTCGGACCTCTATTAGAATCAAAGGTGTGGGACAGACCAGATAAATCTTAAGGACCTCTAAGAAACAGCATCTTACGTTCATAAAAGAGAACGTGGAGATTTCTTTGAGCCATATCCTTACTTTGTCCAAAAGTTCCTACCTCCATAGGGTAATATCATACCTGAGAGAAATCATAGGTCAGGAAAACAGAAGAGTTGGAAGTCTGAGGAGAACCACAGGCTCCCATCTCTACTCAGGACTTCTATGGAACTCAGAAAACTGCATGTAGCCCAGAGCCTAGGCCTCCAGACTGTTAAAAACCAAGTATCTGTAGGGCATTCTCAATAGTATACACATACTTAAATCATGCAACAGGATAATAATGAAAGAGGACTTAACCTGTAGTTTCAGGAATTACAAATTCTTTTGATTCATTTTACCCTAAATTGAAATGATAATATATAGCAAGCTTACTCAAAATTTGCTCTATACATAAGCTGCTCTAACTGTGCTTGTTACATATGCAAAAAGTAATAAGTAAAAGAAAATGCTTTCATCTCAAAGAAGGAAACAAATTTTTTGATATATGCTAATAGAAATATGTTAAATTCAAAACACTTTTAAATTCATCAATATTCATGAAGAACTATTATTGTTGAATTTACTCGCACAGAAACTCAAAAGAAGCTCTTTTTCTGAAAGATTACTACAAAAGAAACACATCTAAAAAATGTATCATTTAACTAAAAACAGTGAGTAAATTTTAAGACTAACATCTTAAATTCACTTAGAAAAAAATCAAAAGTTCACTTATACACAATACTGCCACCCAGAACATAAAACAAAGCAGTATGATAAATCACCAGGGAATCAGGGGTCATTTAACTGACTCCCCAAAGCTTCTGATAGGACTCCAGGAAATAAAATTATGGATCCTTGAGTAACATGTAACTGGAAATAATGACAGCATGTAGAATTCTAAGGCATCAGGCTAAAAGTTTTTCACTATTTCTGTGGCTTAATTTTGAGGAGGGAAAAAAAAGGTCTAGAAGAGAAAAGAGAGAATTAGTGAATTCATTTCCAATAGCAAAGTTTCTTTAGGAAAAGAGAAAAGTTAGAAAACTGATGCTCTGTTTCTATGCAAATACCAATAAAAAACTGATTTCTCAAATCCTAATAGATTTCTTTAAACAACAATGTTCAAAATACATACGGTGTATAAGGTGAAAGAGGGGGCTGGTAGGGGAATTCTAAGAAAATATGAATCATCTCAGAGCTAGTTTTTCTGTTAAGATTATGAGTACTAATGCTGATAATAAAGTTACTTGGTTTCCTTTTGCATTGTAAATCTCTTAATTTTCATATTTTTTCTAAATAATAAATATACCTGAAAGATATATTGTTTCATTAAGATAAATATTGGCAGTGAGGTGAAAGGGAAGTGAAGTGAAGTCGCTCAGTCGTGTCCGACTCTTTGCGACCCGTGGACTGTAGCCCACCAAGTTCCTCCGTCCATGGGATTCTCCAGGCAAGAATACTGGAGTGGGTTCCCATTTCCTTCTCCAATGCGACAGAAAGCAAACAAANGAAAGGGAAGTGAAGTGAAGTCGCTCAGTCGTGTCCGACTCTTTGCGACCCGTGGACTGTAGCCCACCAAGTTCCTCCGTCCATGGGATTCTCCAGGCAAGAATACTGGAGTGGGTTCCCATTTCCTTCTCCAATGCGACAGAAAGCAAACAAAATCAGTGGTAAAAATTAATGGTGATTTATTAAGTCAGTCATTGATTATAATGTGAGAAAATTACATGGTTACATACAAAAAAGGGATTTCTGAATTGAGATTAAATACCTATATTTAAATAGAAGTAGTTTTTTCTGCTAATGGAGGAAAAATATCCACCCACATAACTAGGTTAAAAATGGCTGCTTCCAGTGCCATTAATATTTCATTCAAAATATTCAAGCAGATGCTTGTGAAATAAAGAGTATGGCAAAAGTTTGTCACATACCTACATTAATATTCCCTGGTGTACATCTCAGGCCTGACTCAGTTATGTGTTTGCATTCTATATATGAATCATAGAAAATCTGAACAGACCAACATTTGGCTTTGATTAAAATTACAGGTACAAGTGTTTTCACATCAGTACTAAAAACAATATTCTGAACGCTTATGCAGCATCAGTTTCAAATACCCTTTTACAGAAAATGCTCATTAACGATAACCTCACATCAATGCAAAAGCTGCTCTAACACTTAATAGCTAGGTGTTATTTCTCAATAATGTGGCACATTATTACATTATTTCAAGTCATTGTGAAGTGAAGTGGAGGCACAAACTGAAGCCTTACCTTTGCACATTTAACACACTTCAATGATTCCTGGTATCTCAGGAGATTTAGCACCATTTTTGTCCTTATCAGATAACCCCACTGTACCAAGTAAAAGGGATTTTTCTACCTATCTTTGTTGCTGGCTTAGGCTGACCACCTGCACCCTTACTCCAGATCATGTTAGTTTTACCTGTAGGCAGTCTCCTTTTTCCATGTTCCATGCCTGTACCGGGCCACTTACAGCCATGGGCTTTTCAGCACAATCCCATGGGAATACTTAGCACTCTATTCAAAGATCACTGCAAAATTTTCCAGAAACTTTAGGTTCGAGTCAAATTTGATTAAGATAATCCTGGGGTCAGGCATAAATAAGCACAATATTTAAGCTGCAAAAGGTAGATTAGGTTTCTTGATAAATAGGAGTGATGTGCCAAACTGAAGTCACACAAATAGTCCAAAATGTTAATACTGATGGTTCTTTAACTTATGCACCTCATCATATGTCTGTAACTTATGAAATGGATATGACTAAATACATTATCTTATTTTAGTAACATATTAATGCTTGCCCCAATAGAGAAATCTTCAGCTTTCTTTTGTCTAAATAGTGATAATGCTAGCTATAGTCATCCTAACAATGCTCTTGACAGAAATTCTTTGCTGCCAATTTACATAATTTTATTTAAAAAGGTCGTATCAGGGCTAATCTTGGATACAAACTTGTTACCTATAATAGGGTTAGCCACTATTGTTTAATCTGTAACTGAAGTTTAAATGATAAATATCTTGAAACAGCAGAGTACTACTCCAGTATACTGTAGTATATCAGAGTATAATGTATAAAAGAGTAAAAGTGAATATATCTTCCGGCAGAATAAGTTTTTTAAGAAGCATCAGAGGACAAAAACACTCTCATCTAGAAGTCAGAACAAATAAATAATTTATGACATTATCACACAATATCTAGGTAGTTATTTTTTCTGGGAAGTTGTTATTTTTCAATTATCTATAATAACTATTTCATAAGTTTAAATTTAATAAGGTCAAGCCATATCATATTAAAGATATTCCAAGCATTTCTGTCACTAAAATAGAGATTATCATAAAATAAAAGAGATTACCATAAAATAACCCAGACCAGAAATCACCACTACATTCTCAATCACATGTCTACCTCAGGTAAACAAGCAGGGGAGCGGCCTGTGGCTTCCCACACCACATCCACACTCAGTGGCTCTCAGGCGTGGCTGCGGAGCCAAAGCAAGATCCACATCCAGTTGCTCTCTCAAGCAGTGTGTTCTTCCAGACAGATTTCAAAGTTTGAGGGAAAAATGGGTTTCTCATTAAAGAGTCACAGTAAGTCTTTAAAAGGTCACTATAACTAGCATAAGAACATTCATATTCTTTACGAAGAACTTTAAAAGAAAAGGGACAGAAAATGTGATAGTTTTGCCTCAGAATAGCTCAAATTTTGACAATTTACTCATCTTTGTGCCTGTGAATCATATTTTGAAAACTAATCATAAAAATATATTACTTCTCCAAAACCCAGAAGGAAAATTCATTAGATTTATAGTACTTGGGAAGACAAATTGATAACGATGGTTCCCTGCACTTGCTGGAAAGTAGAGGAAAAAAAAAGTATTCTGTACTCTTAAAATGTGTACTTCATCAAATATAGAAAACATTAACCAAGCTGAAGGTATCTCAGGAAAAGTATCTTGCTATCATCAATTCTTGTGTTAGGAGGATAGTTTTATCCAAATCTAGAGGAACTATAATGGAAATCTTCAAATCACAAGATAACAGGCAGTTTTCCCTAAGAGTGGCATTCCTGGATATGCACAAGCACACATACTGGTCAAGGATAGAGAAACGTTTACATTTTCAGGCAATATTAATTGCTCTTTGAACACAGAAGGAACACGGCTTATCAGTAAACATATGGGAGTTAACATGAGTAAGGTGGGAAATCAACCAAGATGGCAGCTATCCATAGTATTCAGATTAAATCTTTCCATTTCTAAGAACATCTAATGAACCAATATTTAAATGGAGACTTGCAAAGTTTGTATCTCTAATTTCCAGAGGAAAATGATTAAACTGGCTCTACACAGAAACCAGTGGCAGATCAAATCCATACTGTTTGAGGAAATTTATATGTTGACCAAATGTCCTTTAAAAATTAAAGATTTCCAATAAGATGGGTTTTCCCCCACAATGGTAAAAGCAATCAGTTCATACAGACACACAGTCCCTCTATCACCAACATGTACAATTAATTACATGGTTATAATCACATTTACTCACTTTCCTAATAGTATCTGTGGCTGGCTGGATTCATTTGTGATACCAAATATATCAGGAATTAAGTCACCATTGAAGCTGAAAAGAAAACATTAAAAACATTAAGCAGCTATTCTATTAAATTCTCACTTCCAATTTAATTAAAAAAAAACTTTGGTTAGGTGTGGTAAACACAAAACAGTATCTGTTGTAGTCAATCGAATGTCAGAAGTGACAAGTTTAACTTTTGTTATTGGACCCTGTGGCTACCTCGGCAATGTGTGTCAGATGGCCCAGCTCCACAGACGATAGAGCCTGTAAGACACTCTAAGTGCTAGCAAAAGAGCATAGACTATCAGTGACCCACAATGGACATTCAGTAAGAGCAAGAAATAAACTTCTGTTGTGAGATTTTGGTGTTGTCTGTAGCCTCTGCATAGTCTAGCCTATCTCTGAGTAATAAGGAAACTATAATTTCAGAATCATGACCCTCCTCCTTATTTAGTCAGATGGGCTTAGGGGAAATAACCCACATAAGTAAGCCCTAAGATGGTATAAAAATTTACACTAGCCACTGAATATTGTAACAACAATGAGAAACACCTAATTATAAAATAAATCAAGCTGAGAACCTTTCAAAGATTAATCCATGGATTAAAGTTCAGACTTCTAATAGTGACTGACCTACTGACGTACAACTATGATTTTAATAAGTGTACAAAAGGCAGCACTGGAAGCAAGAATGTGGCTGTACATTGTTCAGTCCCCAAGACAGTATCTATATCATTATCGGAATCCTAACAGCTATCTGAATTAACCTCATGTTCGTACAGGAGTCTACTTCGAGGCGATGAATGATAATACTAAGCAAGAGCTGTAAAAAAGGACAAAATTTTTCCTTAATATAAAAATAGTTCTAAGTCACTAGAGAAAATCCTCTGCCCTTCATATTTGCCAATCAAGCACTAACAGTTTTATCCAAGAACAGTTATCTTAGTTCTCTGAATAATGACATGGCTAGGATTAATAAAGATCCATTATGGACACATTCAAACCTATTAAGACAAAACCAAAAAGACAAATCTCTTTCTTTTTCCAAAATAATGAATTTCATTTTTCTCTTTCTTCCATCATGGCAAGTAAATATCATATAATTAAGAGGGCAGGCCCCTATCAGCTTTAAAGGGAGAATGAATACAGGGCCAATAAGACTGAGCAAAGTAGTTTCCTACATGAAAGATTTTATTTTATGTTTGTAAGTTTAAAATCATCTAGATGGAAGCAAGCACATACTTACTCCATAATTAGTGGTTCATCTTGAAAAGTCCTATTGAGTATGGTCATATTGCTAGGATCTGTAAAAGAAAAGAAAACACATAAATGAACAGACCTTTTATATTCTTTTTTATATCTGCATTCAGGGACAAGAATAATCTTTTACTCTTTCCAAGATTCATCTCTAACTAATTCCAACTTTCACCATTAATCACTGAGACACTATAACTTAAGTGGATATCAAGTTTATAAAGATAAACTATTGGGAAAGTCTATGGGCTTCCCTGATGGCTTAGATAGTAAAGAATCTGTGTGCAATACAGGAGACATAGGTTCAATCCCTGGGTATGGAAGATCCCTGGAGAAAGGAATGGCAACTGAGTCCAGTATTCTTGCCTGGAGAACTGCCTGGACAGAGGAGCCTGGCAGGCTGCAGTCCATGGGGTTGGACACAACTGAGAGACTAACACTTTCACTTTCATACTACAGTGAAGATATCAGCATTATCATTACTTCCTTTACAGTCTTCATTCTGAAAATCTCTTACATGAGTCTTCCTTATATACGGTTTACCACTAGAGCAGCTGTCAATTAAGATTTTGCTGTAAAGAACCCAATATGTCAAAACTACTTGATTCTAAAATGTCCATGTTTTCCTCTCCTCAGTCCTTGAAATCTGGTTCTATGAACAAAATTGCCCATTCAAGTGAAATTAACTGGTTTTTCCGATAAGATTTGAAGATTGCTGGGAAGACAGGGTAGACTATCTTGCCGGGAGAATCACATGGACAACAAGCCTGGCAAGCTACAGTCCATAGGGTCGCAAAGAGTTGGATATGACTGAAGCGACTTAGCATGCATGCATGGTAGACAGACTCTCAACCTTTAATCTTTTTGTGCCTTCCTATACTGGGGAGACCAGAAACCAAAAACAGTATTTCTCAGACATCCTTGCATCTAAGATTCTCAATAAAATGTGAGCACTGCTAATTAGATACACTATTGGTTTTGCAAGGCAGGAATGGGGTGAAGGTTGTGTTTCTGCCATTTCTGTCTTAAATGTCTGATCACTAAATTATAAGTACTGAGGGAGCACCTGTTGGCTGCTTTCTGATGGTAAAAGGGCAATAGCTTCTTCAAAGGCTTTGAGAACTGTTCCTCAAAGTTCAACTTAGTGTGTGTTCTTCAGCCAACCCAATAACTCTGTAAAGCATAAAAACCTTTTAATAAATCTCTCTTCCTTAAGCTAACAAGAACGGATTTTGCTCCCTAGAGTTGACTGCAGATCACTTCTAGTTTGAAAAAGGAGAATCAGAAACAAACTTTAAAGATTTTTTGAGACAATTATTGACACACAAGAACTGCATTTATGAACTAATTTTTGAACAGTATTTTTGTTACATTTACCTAAGAACACCAGGCATGTTTTTCCTTTAATATCCAGTGACAAATATTAAAAGACACTTAAAACAAATTCACCTAATGTTTGATTCTGTCCCCAGAAGATAACAGCTCCTAATTCACCACTGGCATGATTTTTGGGAAGATACGTCAGAAGGACATCCATTTGTGAATCTCCATCATAATCCCCTGGGACTACACTGGTTATCAATGTACTGTAATTACTAAACAAACAAACAAATATTTTAATAAACATTCCAGTAGCGCCATAATAGAAAAGGACACTTTTATATTTATACTAGGCAAAAATATTTTCAATGCAAAATACAGAAATTGACAGAACTGATTAATTTCATTGTCTTCTTTAATAGCTTATCATCATGTATGTAGGCTTCCTCGGGCTATGAAAGAATTCAGGATGAATGCAGAGTCTTAAGAAATGAGAAAAAGCTGAACTATTTATTAAGAGGAAGTGCCTGTTTAAGTGTGACTTAGTCCTTTCACCTAGTTCTTTTGTCAGAGATACCAGGACCCATGAATGGTGTTTATACAAATGGAGGCTGATTATCAATTGCTAAAGCACCAATGAGTATCACTGTCATTTTATAAAAGATATTATTTAAAAATTACTTAATTTTGGATTTCAATGCAGATTTGAAATAATCATTTTATTTCTGAAAGCTTTTCAAGATTCATAATGAAAAATATGTTCCTTTTGACCAAACCTGGCAATAAACTATCAAGACATACGTACCTAGTTCTACATCTTTAATAATAAAATATTCTAGAATGGTTTATATTAACCTTGAAAAATTAAAAAAAGACATTCTGGAGGGTGGTCATAATGTTGTCTGAGTGATCCAACCAAATTAGGCCTTAAATTCAATTTTTTAATATTTAATTATACTTAAGAACAAATAGCAAGACAGTTTCCAAATAGTCTAATGAATAATTATTTTCTAAATGACATCATGAATATAAAAAATTTGTAACAGGTTTTACTTACAGTGAAATGAGGAAAATACTGATGATGATAAGATTTAGAAAAATATATAATAGCTTTATTTTAATGCAGCTACTTACTATGTCTCAGATATTATATCAAGTGCTTAATAGCTATTATTATTATCTGATAATCTCCATTACCTGAAATAGGTACTGTTCTAGACCAA
Source organism: Neotragus pygmaeus (assembly GCA_006410875.1). Taxonomy (NCBI): domain Eukaryota; kingdom Metazoa; phylum Chordata; class Mammalia; order Artiodactyla; family Bovidae; genus Neotragus; species Neotragus pygmaeus. Next base: position 2,603,436 of record SJYV01045352.1, on the reverse strand, counting down.
GAAACTGAGGTTTGGAGCAATTAAATTGCTTTCTGAGTTAAACAGCCACTTAAATGGAATAGCTGGAATTCAGATTCAGTTGTGTTGTCCTCTAAAATTGACTCTCATTATGATAAAATACTTTTTGTAATGCCAGTTTCCTCAAAGTATTCTGTAAATACTTTAACCTTTCCCTGAAAAATAGCTGGTCTTTAAAAACGATGCCACAGTAACTGCACATGCTACTATGCAGCAAGCTTCATGTAAGTGCACACCCTGTTGTGCACCTGTGTATGTGTGCATGTGCAGTCATGCATCTGCTGCACATACTTGACAGTAATACGTGTTCAAATAAATCCATGATTTGNTCAGAAGGACATCCATTTGTGAATCTCCATCATAATCCCCTGGGACTACACTGGTTATCAATGTACTGTAATTACTAAACAAACAAACAAATATTTTAATAAACATTCCAGTAGCGCCATAATAGAAAAGGACACTTTTATATTTATACTAGGCAAAAATATTTTCAATGCAAAATACAGAAATTGACAGAACTGATTAATTTCATTGTCTTCTTTAATAGCTTATCATCATGTATGTAGGCTTCCTCGGACTATGAAAGAATTCAGGATGAATGCAGAGTCTTAAGAAATGAGAAAAAGCTGAACTATTTATTAAGAGGAAGTGCCTGTTTAAGTGTGACTTAGTCCTTTCACCTAGTTCTTTTGTCAGAGATACCAGGACCCATGAATGGTGTTTATACAAATGGAGGCTGATTATCAATTGCTAAAGCACCAATGAGTATCACTGTCATTTTATAAAAGATATTATTTAAAAATTACTTAATTTTGGATTTCAATGCAGATTTGAAATAATCATTTTATTTCTGAAAGCTTTTCAAGATTCATAATGAAAAATATGTTCCTTTTGACCAAACCTGGCAATAAACTATCAAGACATACGTACCTAGTTCTACATCTTTAATAATAAAATATTCTAGAATGGTTTATATTAACCTTGAAAAATTAAAAAAAGACATTCTGGAGGGTGGTCATAATGTTGTCTGAGTGATCCAACCAAATTAGGCCTTAAATTCAATTTTTTAATATTTAATTATACTTAAGAACAAATAGCAAGACAGTTTCCAAATAGTCTAATGAATAATTATTTTCTAAATGACATCATGAATATAAAAAATTTGTAACAGGTTTTACTTACAGTGAAATGAGGAAAATACTGATGATGATAAGATTTAGAAAAATATATAATAGCTTTATTTTAATGCAGCTACTTACTATGTCTCAGATATTATATCAAGTGCTTAATAGCTATTATTATTATCTGATAATCTCCATTACCTGAAATAGGTACTGTTCTAGACCAAGAAACTGAGGTTTGGAGCAATTAAATTGCTTTCTGAGTTAAACAGCCACTTAAATGGAATAGCTGGAATTCAGATTCAGTTGTGTTGTCCTCTAAAATTGACTCTCATTATGATAAAATACTTTTTGTAATGCCAGTTTCCTCAAAGTATTCTGTAAATACTTTAACCTTTCCCTGAAAAATAGCTGGTCTTTAAAAACGATGCCACAGTAACTGCACATGCTACTATGCAGCAAGCTTCATGTAAGTGCACACCCTGTTGTGCACCTGTGTATGTGTGCATGTGCAGTCATGCATCTGCTGCACATACTTGACAGTAATACGTGTTCAAATAAATCCATGATTTGCGGTCAAAAGCTACCCTGAAATAGACAGGAATACACTACAAAGGACTAGATGGGAACTTATCCTAACCAGTTTTATTCCTAAAATTGCCTTGCTTCTTTATGGCTCTAAAAATAGGAATTTAACTTTAAAAAAGAACAGATTGCGATATACATTGATCTCTTTTTTCAAAGAACCTACTACAACTATATGGAATGATTATTTTTTTTTAAAGCATAACCCTCAAAGACAAAGAGATCATGAAAGGACACAGCAGATGGAGAGATGCTAATTGACTTAACAGGGGGCAAGGAAACAAGAGCTGACCCTTGAAGAACAAGAGGGGTTAAGGACACTGTAGTTGAAAATCCACATATAACTTTACAATTGGTCCTCCACATCCTCCGTTCTGCATTAACAGATTCAACCAACTGTGGACAGCATAGTACTGCAGTATGTATTTAGTGGAAAAAAAGTATGTGTATAAGTGGAGCTATGCATTTCAGACCCATATCATTCAATGGTCAACTGTATAGCTTTTATACACTTTAGCTTGACGTGCTTAGAGAAAAGGCTCAAGAAGCTCTTTGCCTTAAGAACTTTTGAAAAGCTTAGAATGTGGAGTCATCAGAAATACCAGATGACAAAAATAAGGCCCAAGGCTGAAAAGAGATTTAATTGAAGGTCTGTGATGGTTCCTTTTCCCTCGTGCTCAGCAAGGCATCAACTAGTTTATTTCTGGGAAGTCTCAGATGTCAGAGATTTAAGTTGCAGGAGATGGTAAGATATTGGTCTAAGGCTAAAAACAGGGAGTTACTGCAAAGTCAACAAAAGGAATATGGGCCTTTGATCCCAGCTCTGCCAAATCCCTAGGATGCCCGTCAGCCAGGAACATATCCACAGGGCAAGAGACAAATCCCACCATGCAGAGTTTCCAATGAGTTCTTTAGTACTTTATTCTTAATAAAGTTCAATAAAGAGCTAACTGCCTTTTAAAGAAAACCAAGTATTAAAGAGTCAAACAAACAGCAATAAAGAATCTGAAAAAAAAAAAACAAACAGATAATAGTGAACAAAACAAAGCTTCAAAACTATGCTTAAGGACATAAGAAAAGAAAATATATCCATTAAAAAAAATAGCATGCTAAGATAAAAGAATAATAAGAGAACAAAGAAAACTTCTTGGAGATTAAAAAATATAACAGACGGCCTTTCCTGGATCTGAGAGGGCCCACAGTCTGCCTATGGATTCTGTTTCCCCCCTAAATAAACCTTTTTTCACTTCAAATGACAGCTGACATAAAAATATCCGATAAAAGGCCCAAGATAAAATTAAGAATTCCTGGGTGGGGGGAAACTCACAAAATGACAGACACAAATGAAATAAAGAAATAAAGGATGGAGTTAGGCAATCCAATAACCAATTAGAAAGGATTTCTTAAAGAGAAAACAAAAATATAATCAGAGAAATAAGAACATTTCAAAAATCCTCCAGNATACACATCTGGTGGGGGGAAACTCACAAAATGACAGACACAAATGAAATAAAGAAATAAAGGATGGAGTTAGGCAATCCAATAACCAATTAGAAAGGATTTCTTAAAGAGAAAACAAAAATATAATCAGAGAAATAAGAACATTTCAAAAATCCTCCAGGTATAAAGACTTGAAGGGGCCCATCTACTGCCCAGAATAATAAAAGAAAAGCAGTATATACCAATACGTAATACGAAATTTCAGAAAAAAGGGATAAAGAAGATACCCTAATAGCTTCTAAAATTAAAAATAAAACAAGCTATATTTGAAGGATTAGGAAAAAGAACAGCAATGGATTTTAAATCAGCAACCTATGAAGCTAGAAGACTATAGGTCAATCAAAGAGTAGAAAAAAGTTTTGGAACTGGAAGGACATACCCACTTCCAAACTTCTAGAAGGATACACTCCAGTGAAGTAAATGAAAAAGCAATAAACAAAATGGTACAGGATCTAAGAAATAGGGATCAACCAAAGAATAACAAAGGGAAAAATCTCCAAACAGTGACTCTGCAGAAGGCCTAGGGCATGAGAGTTCAGATTGCGAAGGAATGCAACAATGCAAATTCTTTACTTTCTGAGCCACTAGGGAAGCTCCAAAATATGGAAATAAACACCAAAACAACTCAAAGTTTTAAATGTGGTTGTATTTGAGAGAGGAACAGAGGAGTAGGGGGAAAACAGTGAAGAACAGGTACTTTTTGGAAAGTATACTAAATAAATACAAGAATTTCTAAATTTGTAAGTATAGAAAATGACATTAATCAAAGAAAAAGAAATTAATTGAGATTAAAAAAAAAACAAAACTCTGTGGAACCCAAACCTTTAACAGCCCATGAATTGCCTTAACTTCTAATCTTCCATGTTTGAATTTAAGTTAAATGTTAAAGAATCTCAGGACTCATTAGGCCACATGTAAACTTCTTAAATTTTTGGAACAGCTTCTGAAGTAACATCTGATCTTTCTACATACCAATTCATCCCGCACATGACTTACAAGTAAATCAAAAAACTTAAAATGCCGTTTTCATCACCTCTCCTTCAAACAAGAACCTGTAACGATTTTCCATTTTTCATGGGACTGAGGTCAGTGCTGATATTTATGAAGGTTTACTCTGACTTGATCTCATCTTCCTAGTCCATCTCTCTCCAAAGTGTACCCTCTACTTTCGTCAGGCAAATTTTTTCATCTTCTCTTCACAACATGCTGTTTTTTTACTGCCATTTCTTATTAATGCTGTATCCTGAAAACTGAAAGCCCTCACCTAAATTTTACCTATTTTAAGGTCAAGCTCAAGTTCCATAACTTTCTAGAAGCTGCCACTTTAGCCTGCACTGACTCATCTCTTCTTCCAGACAGCGATTCAATCCTTGCTTCTTCTAATTTCAAAACTGTTGGCTCACTTTGAATGAGTCACTGTGTTTCACGCAAAGGCAGTCATATATATATATATATATATATATATAAAAATAACAGGATAATTATTTGAACACTGNCTGACTCATCTCTTCTTCCAGACAGCGATTCAATCCTTGCTTCTTCTAATTTCAAAACTGTTGGCTCACTTTGAATGAGTCACTGTGTTTCACGCAAAGGCAGTCATATATATATATATATATATATATATAAAAATAACAGGATAATTATTTGAACACTGAAAAAATTCAGTTTGATTAGAATTTCCTCAAAAGTAACCAGTTAGTCCCCTAGCAGTCACCACCTACCAGTCAAAAAAGAAAAAATTAAAACAGAAGTCACTGATCCCACAGCAAACTCCTCTTTCAGACTTCAAAGTTGACCTGAAGAGCCTGTGAGTAGGCTGTTCCCACAGGCACACTCAGGATGAGGGACAATCCCTAAGACATTTAAGAAAGCATATCAGATCACAAGGGTCTGAAAGGTGCTTATGTAGGAACAGACCTGGACCTACTCAAAATTATTTATTTTTTAACTTTAAATTTTTGTATGTTAACTAATTTTCCTAACAAGTTACTTGCTTCATACCTCATAACTAGTGGTTTTCTATCACGACATCATATTAGAATAAAACTGATTTCAAAAACAACGCAATTGGTTACTGCATGTTATTACAACAATGACAGTTTTACAGAAACACACACATCTGTACTTACTTCAATGATACATTTACTTTGGGTTTAAAATAGGGTGCATTCTGGTCTGCCAAAAAGACGATTAAGTCATTTCCTAAAAGAGGCAAACACATAACATTAGAAAAATGCTTCCCATCTAATCAGTGGTTACAAGAAGCTTTCCAGGCCCTGTTTTCAACAAGAAAACTTTTATTTACTCCAGTTTGTCTGCCCTATCGAAGATGCCTATCAGACTAACGGAATGGTGATTCCTAATAGTATACAACAAATTCAATATTCAAAGCAGCAAAGACACTAGAAAGATGAACATGGAAAATATACTTGGTCCTGTCTCCTCCTAGGAGTCAGATCGACTGACTTAATGGAAGCATATAAAGAATATGTCTGTGTTAAGTCATACCCTCCCCAAACCTAACAACTCAACCTCTTATAAGGCTGTTTGGTTCATTGCACAGATGCGTCACACCAAGAACACAGTAACTTCTTACTGTAGGCATGTGACTAGAAACAAGGGTGTGATTTTGTATTTCAGCGGAAAAAAACTGAATCCTCCAAGACCAGTCTCTTCTGGCTCCTAAAGATCCACCCCTCACCCCCAAGCATTTCTGGAGTTCAAGGAGAACTCATTCAAACAGACTTTTCAAACTGTTTAGCCAAACACACGTCATCTTTAAAGTTAAAGGGAGAGTCTCTCTCCACTTTGGATGGAGCAGCTATAGGTTAGGTAGGCAGTCTGCCCCCTTCCTGCAGTATATGGAGTCATATAAAAACAGGGGAAATACCCAAGGTCCAAGGTCCACCAGAAGCTCTGCGGTCCCAGAAAGGACTCCAAGAGATCTGGGCCAAGATCCTGTCAAACTTTGTATATGTGTTTCACTTCCTTCTTTCACAGCCTTGACCTTAAATAGAACCTGTTTTCTGGATACTCAAGAATACTGAGACCCTCTACTGCCAACTGTCAGCATCAAGATTTAACAAAAAATAGTTTAGTGATGATTAAACCAAAGAACTCCCAAGAACCTTAAGCTCAAAAATAAAGCAGAGATTTGGAAGAGGAGGGTGGTGGCCAAAGCAAGGAGGTCTTCTGCACACAAAAGACGAGGCAACTCAGAAAGGAGAAAAATCTGCAGTTTGAGAATCCTCTTCCAACGAGACACTGGGTTTATTTATTAGTGGTGCCTGCAAAATACTTCAGCTAATTGTGTGTTTAGTTCTTGGGAAGGAATAGTAGTTTCAAAGAAAGCTGGGACCCAGACAAAGGGAGTGGAGGGTGAATTAGATTAATTAAGAGGTGGGAAGAAGTTCTTTACCAGAAGAAATTATCAAGTTGCACCTTTTCCAGTTCATCAAAGAGGAAGGGAGACTGGAGGAAGTAAGGCAAATAGGAATAAAGGGGCCTTGGGAAGGAACGTATAGAAAGCTAGAAAGACTCCTGGGGATCAGGAAGGTCTCTGGAAGGCAGGTGATTCTGTGAAGGGGGCGGGGTGCCTGAATGAAGGTCGCGGTCTCCTCAAGAAAACAAAACAAAAAAACCTGGGGTGTTTCTAGTACGGTCAAACTGTGAAGTGGTCAATCCAAGACCCGGGTTTGGAAAAGATAGTAAAAAAAGGGGGAGGGTTGTCAAGGAAATTGGAGATAAAGGGAGAAAGATACGGCTGCCACAGAAGGGCCGGGAAAAGCTGGAGAACCAGCCCCCCAGGCAAGGGGCGTGGGGAACACCGGGAGGGGCACGCGGACAGAGAGGGGCCAGGCAAGCACTGACTTTCCCGCAGCACGAAGAGGTCCGTCTGCTTGTCAGAGTTGAGGTCTCCGAAGGCCGCCAGGGTGCCCCAGGCCTCGGCCCCAAAGAGCTCGGCCGTGACGTTGTGCAGCGCCCGCGCCGGGACCGGCCCGACTCCCAGCAGCGCAAGCCTCCCAAGCAGCAGGGCCAGCAGCACCCAAGAGTCCGGCAGCCGGCTCGCCGCCGCCATGGCAGCCCCTCCGCCCCAGCCCGCCGGCCCACTGCCGCGCTTAACGGCAAGATGTGTATAAGAGACAGTTATGNCAGACACATGTACCCCAGTGTTCATTACAGCACTGTTTATAATAGCCAGGACATGGAAGCAACCTAGATGTCCATCAGCAGATGAATGGATAAGAAAGCTGTGGTACATATACACAATGGAATATTACTCAGCCATCAAAAAGAATACATTTGAATCAGTTCTAATAAGGTGGATGAAACTGGAGCCAATTTTACACAGTGAAGAAAGACAGAAGGAAAAACACCAATACAGGATACTAACACATATATATGGAATTTAGAAAGATGGTAACGATAACCCTGTATGTGAGACAGCAAAAGAGACACAGATGTATAGAACAGTCTTTTGGACTCTGTGGGAGTGGGAGAGGGTGGAATGATTTGGGAGAATGGCACCAAAACATGTATAATATCATATAAGAAACGAATCGCCAGTCTAGGTTCGATGCAGGATACAGGATGCTTGGGGCTGGTGCACTGGGATGACCCAGAGTGATGGTATGGGGAGGAAAGGGGGAGGGATTTCAGGATTGGGATCACGTGTACACCCGTGGTGGATTCATGCTGATGTATGGCAAAACCAATACAGTATTGTAAAGTAAAATTAAAAAAGAAAATAAAATAAATAAAAATAAATTATCTGGGCTAAGGGAAGAGGCAGGGATAACATGGATAGTTAAACTAACAGATAACCTAAAAACTTCACTGTACTTAATGGTTGAAAAATTCTCCCTTGCTAAAAATCCATATTGAATTTTATTAAAACTATTAACTAGGAACAAAATTGGTGTAGTTTCACCTTCTTTTTGTTCCCCACCTCTGTATGAATATGTAAATGTGAAGCTTTTTACTACTGCCAAAGGACAGGAGGTCAGTGGGGAGAAAAGGAGAAATGAAAACACAGATCTATGTAAATATTATAAGCTCTGCTATAAATCAATGGTTCTGACCTGTGGTTATTTCAGACAAAAAGCACAAAACTAAAAAACTATTTTGAGAACAGGTTTGTTCTCAAAGTATTTCCAGTGATCAAAATAATATTAGACTTCTTTTGAAAGTGGTTTTAAAATCATTTATAAGCCATTCAAGAAAATCAGTTTCAATAGCTTAAAGGCACTAAGCTATTTTTCAACATTTCAGGTTGTTAATTTGCATAACCTTAAATAACAGAATGGGTTTCAGTGACTTTTGCCTGTTTCTAAAAATAAAGTGGGGTGGGAGGTGGAGGGGGGGATCATGTTTGGGAGCTCATGTACACCCGTGGCAGATTCATGTCAATGTATGCCAAAACCAATACAGTATTGTAAAGTAAAATAAAGTAAAAAATTAAAAATAAAATAAAAATAAAATTAACAAGGAAAAAATAAAAATCAAGTCCACCTTCACTGACACACCACTGCACTGTAACTTCTAAGTCCTCTAATACTCTGATTTGATTTGAATAAGAGAAGTGAAGAACATTTTATTCTCCCTTTCCTCCTTTTCCACCTGCCACCATTTATATTCTCTGTACATAGCATGCAGAGCTTAAGAAAATATATTTACTTGTTAGCAACTCAACCTATAAGTTGCTCCGAAAGATAAAAGAAATTTAGAAGGAACTGAAGAACTAGACCCTACCCATTATTTAAACATGTTCAAACTTTCCTTCCTATCTGAAATCCTTATATCTACTAAACTCAAGGCCCTGAATCAAATAAAACTTACATATATATTGAATTGAACTCTGCCCTAAAGGAACTTAACTCCTAAATTAAAACTGAATGCATTAACACATGACATTAAATAAACTACAGACAACATCAAAAACACTGCACTAACTCAAATTAATAGTGTAAACCATAGCCCTAGTGTTATAACAATAAGTTTTCTGGAGCAGAAAAAAGAGGAGGCAGTGAAGAGTTTTCAAGATGGCCTAAAATTGGTTAAATAGGTTTCTTTACCTCAAGACTTTTCACAACGTGCGTTACCAATCTCTGAGGAGACTTTGGCATACAGTGCTCTCTAAACTTCTTTGCTCAAAAAATCCTTTTTCTCAAATATATTAATGTCATAGGAAGCAAGTGATAGGTAAATACTGACATAGTAAATAATGAATGCTAGATAAAGAGGAGCAATTACTTTGGTCAAGATCACTAAAGTCATCAAAGGCAGATCCAACGAGATGGTACTTAAGCCAGAAATGAATGATTTGTGAAGGAATAAAAGAAGAGAAAAACACATTTCTTAACCACCAACTAGTACCAAACACAATGAGCTATCATTGCTCACAGCCCACACTGTAAGTCTATGAAGTGAGTATCATTTTCCATATATCACACATGTAAATGACATACTTCCCTTGTAATACAACCTATGTAGTTCAAAATGTTATGCTTTCTCGTGCTTTCTGGCTCCTGACTTGAACAAAGGGATAGAGGTGGGAATGCTAAGGTATACCTGAGGTGAAGTAAGGTACAGCTATGACAGGGTTGGCCTGGGGAGGTCCCCTTGGCTGTTAGAGTCTGTTATGGATGAAGCCAGTCTTACTGTCCTCTGATTTTCCATAGCACCAAGCAGAAGGCAAAGCCAAAACAAGCACTCAGTACATGTTTATCGGTTAGCAACTGGAAGATGAGAAAGCAGTATCCAATAGGAAATATATTTAAAAAAAGAGGGTAATAGATGTAAGAAAAGTGTCCTCATGCTTTCTGTCTGTCTTTGGCAGCCCATTTTAAACGGGGGAATGCAGGGGGGAAAAATATTTGCAATTCACAAAAAACCTTGTGAACAGTAAAAGCCTGCTCTATTCCAAAGAAGGATTTATAAGAGTTTATAAGGAAAGTATTGGAAAATTATTCCCCTTTAAAAAAAACACTGAAATGGGTTGTTAGACACATTCTTTTCAGGGTAATAGACAAAGCAACAGAATGCATTTTTGCTATATTACCTCAGCAATTAATCTGATATTATATTCTCCTCCTCCAGATAATGAATGAAAGACTCAGAATGCCAGAAAAGAAGCACAGATCAAGAAAATTCTGTTTAATTAGAGACAAGAATAAATACTGAAATGGGTTTCTGCTACAGATGTAAGAAAAGTGTCCTCATGCTTTCTGTCTGAGGCAGCCCAGATTGAATGGGGGATGTAGGGGATAAAAATTTTTGCAATTCTCAAAAAACTTTGTGAATGGTAAAAGCCTGCCTTATTCCAAAGAAGGATTTATATGAGTTTTCATGAAAAATATTGGAAAATGATTCCCCTTAAAAAAAAAAACAACACTGAAATGGGTTGTTATACAATTCTATTGAAATGGTCTGGTCATATTTCTGCTTTTAGGGGAAAACTTAAATGGGCTTGATACTTATTAATATAATTTTTAAAAATCTAAACACAAGATCTGAATAGTTAATTTCCATTATACAGACAAACCTTTTTTGGGTGTGTTAACACTTCAGGATTTTCAGCCTCAGGCCCTAGAAGATAACATTTATATGTTTTCATTCCAGTTTACTTAAAGCAATAAAACATACTGTCTCACTCAAAATTTCTTAATCATATAACTTGAAATGATTTCCTCAGACATGCATGAGATATATCTAATATTTTATAAATGTTATACCAATTTATTAAAAGTATCATGTTAGCAATAAAGTTGTGAAATTCTTCCATTTCTTAAGAAATATTTCACATGAAGCAAGGTAAAATGATAATTTTTTGGAATTAGTCGAATTAAAAACCAACCTCTCTGGCTTCCCTGGTGGCTCAGTGATAAAGACTGCCTGCCCACGCATGAGATACGGGTTTGATCCCTGGTTTGGGAAGAGCCCACGTGCAGTGGAGCAACTAAGCCCCCGTGCCACAACTACTGAGCCCATATGCCACAGCTACTGAAGCCTGCAAGCCCCAGAGGCCACGTTCCTCAATAAAAGAGAAGCCACTGCAATGAGAAGCCCAAGCACAACAACAAATAGCCCCCAAGCAACCACAAAAAGCCCACGCACAGCACCAAAGACCTAGGGCAGCCAGAAACAGAAATAAATAAAATTACTACAAACAACAAAAAAACAAAACCTCTCTACTGTGGCTGAGTCCTTCTAAGTACCTGCAACTACATGAGGGAAAATCATATCTGCTTTCTCAGTGTCATCATCTTCTCCATTATGTGTAATAAGAATTTAAATCAATTAATGTCATTAAGCATAAAAGGAACATTCGTGTAAGGGCCAAAAGGAATCAGGAAATGTCCTAAATGTGCATATATTAAAAATCTTTACTTCCTAAAGTCATTAAAATTTTTTACACATTTTGCTATAGTTTTTATATATATTGAGAGAAAGAGAGACTACACTGCTAACATTTTTTGAGTACATGAACTCATGGTTTTTTTTTACAAACATTTCCATAAACCAAAATCATTGTTCGTTTCTTTCCTCAACTAATTTTCCACAGGTTGGACAGTGGGAGCACAACTGATTTAGCTCTTTATCCTTTTAGCACCGCCCCCAGTCACCATTGAAAACATTTTTGTTTTCCACCAATGGTAAGATGGTTCAGATCCATCCTATCTTCAAGCTCCAGATCAGCTATCCTTTTAGGATTCCTGGTTTACTTGGCATTTGTACACCCATAGCATCCATACCGGAGAAGGCAATGGCACCCCACTCCAGTACTCTTGCCTGGAAAATCCCATGGGCGGAGGAGCCTGGTAGTATGCAGTCCATGGGGTCGCTAAGAGTCGGGCACGACTGAGCGACTTCACTTTCACTTTTCACTCTCATGCATTGGTGAAGGAAATGGCAACCCACTCCAGTATTCTTGCCTGGAGAATCTCAGGGGTAGGGAAGTCTGGTGGGCTGCCATCTGTGGGGTCGCAAAGAGTCAGACACGACTGAAGCAACTTAGCAGCAGTAGCAGCAGCAGCATCCATATGCCCGGCACTCAGCAGGCTCAATACATATTTGTTAAAATAATGAATAAACAATATTACAGACCAAAATCCAGGCACTAGGGGTACCTAGTTGAGAGTTGGTGCGGGGCTTAAGTGGTAATTCTATTGTTATAGTGGCAACAAAACAGGAGAGGGCAGAACTTTTAAAACTTAACTTAAATTTCAACTATCATGTCCTTGTACCTTTTCTTATAATACAAGGTTTCAATGACCACTAAGAATATTTACTACACTGTCATACAACATACTTAGGAGACACTCCAAAGAGAAAGACAGCCATCCTCTAATACAGCTGAAATCAAGCAAATGGCCTGCTATGAACAGAGAAAACAAACACTGTTTTTAAATTTGAGCCCCTGCGTTGCAAGTAAAAGAGCAGACATATGGAGGAGCAAGTATTGACTGCACCTGAGCTGCTTCTCACGTGAGCAGCTTCAAGCAGCAGATCCAAGGTCAACAGCAACACTGATTTCATATGTAAAGGAGTATGGCAGCAGTTAGAGCAGACCAGCCTAGTTGTAAATAAATCCATACCTAACCAAGGATTTATTTTTAGGCAAAGACAAATTCATTTTATATGACTCTACCCATAAAAGCGTACCTAGACTACTTCGGTGGTTCAGTGAAAGTTCAGCCTGGGGAAGTGATACCGTGAACACTGGATGACTTTTTCTAAACGTCAGGAAAAAAAAAAATCAATCAATTAATAAATAAACACAAAATTTTAAGTAGAAAAAAACTCTACTATTTCTCATTCAGATAAATTTAAATTTCTTTTTAATTTAAAGGAATTTCAAATAGGCTTTGTCTTTGCTCCATCATTCTAGTTAAACTTTTACAATTACTAACAAGTTATTAACATGTAAATTTCAAATGGCTTCAAAACTGGAGAGAGCCAGAATATTAAGGAATGAACTTCAGTAGTGTAAACAAGCTGAAGTACACTTAGATCTGAAAGTAACTTTGGAGATGATTGTCTACCAAATACAGGGGTGGGGTGAAAGAGAAAAATTTGTCTTAATTCATGTAGCATGGCTATTTAAATCCTCAAATACACTTAAAGTTTGTCATTATAGTTTAAGATGTAAGTGAAAATCAGTAATGAGAAAATTCTCAGACAGTATTCACCTTACTAGTATTTCACAGCAAGGGAAAAAGGGTAGGAAATGCTGAAGGGAAGAGATTACAAGCAAAATAAAGGTCATGCTTAATCTACAATTTTGATCATCTACCCTGGGATAATTAAAAGTTGATTGAAGAAAAGCAATCAGTAAACTACTTTTTTCTCAATCTAATTTACTATACAAATGCAATCAAGATATCTTCCTTAAAAAAAAAAGACTGCTTGTTCCAATTGTTTTACGAACAGTTTTCATGCACTAGGCATAGCTACTGGAATCCTAAGCAAGAATAATAAATTGAACATTCTCTCCTGCCTAAAAAATAGAAGCAATCAATATAAGCTATCTTGAAATTGAAACTGCTCATACAGAATAATTTCCACGAGGCAAACAGAAAAAAATGCCAATTTTTTTCCTAAAATATGAGTACAAGCTGATCTAAAATAAAATAAAATCATAGTCTGAATCAACACCAGGCTTTTTTTTTTCCTTAACTATAAAAGAGAATTTTGAAATTAGAGCAAACTTTCATCTAAGTTATTAAAAAACTTATTTATATTAGACATAGTTATTTAGATAAGACTGCAAACAACACACATGTCCAATAAGAGAAAAATGATTATATGAATTATAGTATAATAAGTTATACAATGAAATAATATGAGGTCATTAATGCATGTTTTTTAAAAAATACTAAAGATGTGAAATAGTAATTATGATAAACTACTACTTAAAAACTTTAAAACAAGAGGAATTCCCTGATGGCTCAGTGATCAGGAATCCAGGCTTCCACCACAGGGGGCAGGGGCTCAATATCTGGTTTGAGAACTAAGACTCCGCAAGCTGCGTGGTGAGCCAAAGAAATAAAGAAAGAAAAAAACAGGAAACAAAACTATCTGCAGACGAATCTCAACTTGGTTGAAAATACAAACAAAACAAAAATATATAGAAAGGCTGAAATTAAATGTTCCAAAATGTTAACAATGGTTCTCTCCAGGCAGAGATAATAGATGTGGTATCAGTCTTTTTTTTCCCCAATTCTGAAGATGAACTTACATTGCTGATATAGTCAGTAAAAGGGTGATTCTCAAACTTTTGGCCCTTGGACTCCTTTATAATCTTAAAAATTAGTGATGAACTCAAGGAGTTTTTATTTATTTGACTTATATTTACTTGTATTTACATGTTAAAAATTAAGATGGAGAAAATGTTAAATAATCATTAACTTAGAAATAATAATGTAATAAATTAATATTTTATTAAAATTCTTGTATTTTCCAAAATGAAAAAATGTTAGTGAGAAAGTTTCACATTTTAAAAAATCTCTTTAATATTCAGCTTAATGGAAGACAGCTGCCATCTGAACTGCTACAACACATTCAATCTTTTGCCATATATTTTTTTATTTGAAGTATATTACAAAAGTCTGGCCTCACACAGACATTAAGTTGGAAAAGGAAGGAGTACTTTAGTAGCCTTTTAGGATAATTGTGCATATTCCTTTTAGATAACATACCAAGACTCCAGAAGCAATCATTTCCTTAAAGGTTACTGGAAATGTGAAAATTGAAACAAAACCAATCAACTTTTGTATTGGTCTGTCTTGCACTTTGAACGGATCTTTCACTTGTCTGTGGATGCTGTTGTAATATCATGCATTGGTCTTCCAGAAAATACTCATGTGTTAAGTTATGCAGATCTTCCTATATTGATATATTTTATTATAAAAATTTCAAAAAGGTCACCTTCATAAATTTTTCCACCAATCTTACCAGAAAGTTCAAGAAAATATCTGCCATTTACTTGTGTAAATAACCAGTCTGTCATTCTTTCAAGTTAGAAAAAGTAAACCATGTTTTTTGGGTTTTATAAATAAATCCTGTAACTCAAACAAGCACTCTTAACTATCACACTTTAAACAGAAGTATAAAAAGGTATATATTCAAGGTAGAAATTTAATAAAACTAACAATTTTTCTGCTTCATTAAATGCACTAAGTAAAACTGGCCTTTCTTTCTTTCGTTCTTTTTTAACTGCAAGTACATGGCCGGGAAAAACACAGGACTATGAGTACTATTTGGTGCCCCTGCCCTGATTCCTACTAAGGCTCCATCATTTTATCCAACATTTGCTTTGGCACCATAAGTGAAAATGTCAACACCATGACATAAGCAGATAACGTGTTGGCATTATTATGAAAATAGTTTTGACCTCACCCTCTGGGAAGTCTCAGGGACTCCTGGGGGTCCACAGGCCATGCTTGATTTTTTCAAAAAAATTTAAAGGACAAGGTCTCTTTAAATATAACAGTTCTATGAAGTCTAATTTCAATAACCTCTAAAAATTCTTCCTTCATGCTATGCTACAAATTTACTTTTTAAATAATCTTAAGACAGAGAATCAACTTAACCTGATTCAATTTTGCTCATGAAATAAAACTTATCTAGAATGTTCGTAAAATAACATATTTATGCTACTACAGTGGAGAAGGCAATGACACCCCACTCCAGTACACTTGCCTGGAAAATCCCATGGACGGAGGAGCCTACTAGGCTGTATTCCATGGGGTCGCTGAGGGTCGCACACGACTGAGCGACTTCACTTTCACGCGTTGGAGAAGGAAATGGCAACCCACTCCAGTGTTCTTGCCTGGAGAATCCCAGGGACGGGGGAGCCTGGGAAGCTGCTGTCTATGGGGTCGCACAGAGTCGGACACGACTGAAGCGACTTAGCAGCAGCAGCAGCAGCAGCATGCTGCTACAGGGACAATCATTCAAGAACATACAATAACCCTAAAATTCTTAAGAAAAAGACTTATTTTAAAAAGATTTTTAAAAATCTACAATAATCCAAAAATCATTACACTTACTGTAACAAAGCTCCATTTTGTTCCATTTCATTCTGAGGTTGCTAGAAAGAAAAAATGTTTATTTTCAACTGAGGAATGCTAGGCTAATGCAACAACTAAAAAATTTAACATTTAATATAATTCTTATGTCATTATTTGTTAATTCTTTTTTCATTGTGGCAAAATACACATAAGATTTACCATTTTGACCATTTTAAAAGGTACAGTCCTTTGACATACAGCCCCACTGATGCATAATCATCACCTCCATTTCAAGAACTTTTTGATCTTCCCTAACTGGAACTCCATATCTAAATAATTTTCCGTTTACCCTTCTCCCAACTCCTGGAATCCATGCTTCTACTTTCTGTCTCTATGAATGTGACTAAGTGCCTCGTATGAAAGGAATCATGTAATACTCGGCCTCTTGTGGCTGGCTCATAATAAGTAATATTATTAGTCTTCAAGGTTTACCCATGTTGGAGCAAGTATCAATAATTTGTTCCTCTCTCAGGCCAAATAATATTCCATTGTTCATATGTACCACATTTTATTTATCTACTCATCTATCAATGGACAGTTGGGTTGCTTCCATGTTTTGGCTACTGTGAACAATGATTCTATGAGTGTGGGTGGACAAATGTATTTTCATGTCCCTGCTTTCACTTATTTTGGGTATATACCCAGAAGAGGAGTTTTTAAGTCATATGGTAATTCCATGTTTAATTTTTTGAGGAATCACCATACCATATTTCACAGCTGCTGCACCATTCTACATTTCCCACCAGCAAGGGGAAAGAATTCCAATTTTTCCACATTCTCATCAATACTTGTTATTTTATTTTGCTAACAGCCATCCTAATGCATGAGAGATGGAATCTCATCATGGTTTTGATGTGCATTTCCCTAATGGCTAAAGATATTTAATATTTTCTCATGTGTTTATAAGCCATTTGTACATCTCTCTCTTTCTCTCTTTTTAAGCTGCACTACACAGCTTGTGGAACCTTAGTTCCTGGACCAAGGGTAGAATCCAAGCCCAGCAATGAAAGCCCCAAGTTGTAACCACTACTGGATCACCAGGGAATTCCCTTTATCTTCTTTAGTGGAATGTCTATTTATGTCCGTTGCCCATTTTTAGTCAGGTAGTTAGTTGCTGCTATGAGCTTTCATATATTCTGTGCATCAATCTCTAATCAGATCTATGATTTACATATATCAACATGTTCTCCCTTTCTTCAAGTTACTTTTTCACTCTGTTCACAGTGCCATTTGATGCAGATAGGTTTTTAATTTTCATGAAGTCTAGCTTACCTATTTTTTATTTGGTTGCTTATGCTTTCATAGGCATGAAATCACTGCCAAAGAGAATGTCATGATACTTTCTCCCTGTGTTTCCTTCTAGGAGTTTTAAGGGTTTGGCCCTTATGTTTAGTTTTTGTCTTAATTTCTTTTTATAAAAGAATTTGTGGGACTTAGGTAAAGAGAAAGGGAGTGTTTCTTCTTTTTAATTCCTAGTTTTCTCCTTAGTTCATTAATCCATAATGGTTCTGATGAGACATTCTTGTCAGGTTCTGAGTTCTATATTTCTCCTGAGGGCCAAAAATCATACAGTCTCGGTGTCACAGTGTTAAATGCTTAATGGATTCTACTCAATCCTCAGGTCATGCCCCCAAAGCAGAAGTTGTTGTGTCCCTTTCGAAAAAGCTAAAATGCTCTGACAAAATGCTTCCATTTTAAGATTTCACAGCACACTGGCTTTCATTGCTTTAAAAGAAATCCTTACCTTAAATATCTTATTAGAATCAAAGAAAATATTCAGAAAAAGATCTCTCTTTGGGGGGCCCTCTACATTTGTTTCTGTGATCAACAATAGAGCTTTCTGAAAATAAAACCATTAGGCTGAACTTCCAAACTTTTTTTGATCACTGACAGTCATAATAACAAGAAAACACAAAGTAATGTGAGAACTTCAATGTTCTCCAACTAGTCAAAGTGAAAGCTACTCAGTCATATCTGACTCTTTGTGACCCCATGGACCATACAATCCATGGAATTCTCCAGGCCAGAATACTGAGATGAGTGGCCTTTCCCTTCTCCAGGGGATCTTCCCAACCCAGGGATCAAACNCTTCTCCAACACCACAGTTCAAAAGCATCAATTCTTTGGCACTCAGCCTTCTTTACAGTCCAACTCTCACATCCATACATGACTACTGGAAAAACCATAGCCTCGACTAGATGGACTTTTGTTGGTAAAGTAATGTCTCTGATTTTTAATATGCTGTCTAGGTTGGTAACTTTCCTTCCAAGGAGCAAGCATCTTTTCATTTTATGGCTGCAGTGACTTTGGAGCCTAGAAAAATGTCAGCCACTGTTTCCACCGTTTCCCCTCCTATTTGCCATGAAGTGGTGGGACCAGATGCCATGATCTTAGTTTTCTGAAAGTTGAGCTTTAAACTAAGTAAAGTAATTATCTTCCAATTAAAATAAATTAATTAAAAAACACTTAATATTTAGTAGCTGCCCAATAAATTCTATTTTTTTATCTTTCCTAAAAATGTATGTTTAACAATATTGCTGGTCTGGTATTTAAGACTGATTTTACAAAAGCAAACATGGTTGCATATCACTTTCCCTTATTTTTACATAAACTCATGGAATTATTTGATTAAGAAGGCTAGTCATGATAAAATACAATTGGATGGTGTCAAATTAAAACAGAATCTACCACTTGTTTTAATCTAAGTCTGTTCATTTTTGTCAGTAATCATTGCAACTCTAAAGAAATTGTTTCTGAGTGTTTCCATAGAAACTTGTTGGACAGCAAGGAGTGCCATCATTATATACAATTAGAAGAGATATTTGGTTTATATTGAATATGTTAGGGGTTCCCTTCACGTAGGATGGAATTTTGAGGAGCACTGGTAAATTGTTTCCTGCTGGGCGCTCTGATCTCTTCTTACTATATCCTGCCCTGAAATCTTATAAGATTTAGGAAATAGAAGCCATATGATATCATTTAACTATCTTGGCATGAATCTTATTGACCTTAAAGCTTTCTCTGTCATTTGTTGTTCAGTCGTGTCTGACTGCGACCCTGTGGACTGCAGCATACCAGGCTTCCCTGTCCTTCACAACCTCCTGGAATTTGTTGAAACTCATGTCCATTGAGTCGATGGTGCCATCCAAACATCTCATCCTCTGTTGCGCCCTTTTCCTCCTGCCTTCAGTCTTTCTCAGCATCAGGGTCTTTTCCAATGAGTTGGCTCTTTGGAGCTACAGCTTCAGCATCAGTCCTTCCAATGAATATTCAGGGTTGATTTCCTTTAGAATTGACTGTTTTGATCTCCTTGCTTTCCAAGGGACTCTCAAGAGTCTACTTCACCACCACATTTTGAAAGCAGTAGTTCTTCAGTGCTTAGCCTTCTTGATGGTCCAATTCTCACATCCATACATAACTCCTGGAAAAACCATAGCTTTGACTATATGGACCTGTGTTGGCAAAGTGATGTTTCTGCTTTTGAATATGCTCTCTAGGTTGGTCATGGCTTTTCTTCCAAGGCAAGCATCTTTTGTCTGCAGTGATTTTGGAGCCCAAGAAAATAAATTCTGTCAGTTTCCATTTTTTCCCCACCTATTTGCCATGAAGTGGTGGGACCAGATGCCATGATCTTTGAATGTTGAGTTTTAAGCCAGCTTTTTCACCTTCATCAAGAGCCTCTTTAGTTCCTCTTTGCTTCCTGTCATTAGGGTGGTAGAATGATTATTGCTTGCATCTTGGAAATGTTCACTGCTCTTCTCTCACTCACTCATGTCAAATTAACTAATGTTTAGTGGACCTCTCTGATGTTGTGGAAATTCTGTAATACAGTTGGCCCTCTGTTGGCTCTACAATCTGAGAAAGCAGAAAGCCAACACAACCATGCGGTTTTACTTAAGGGGCTTGAGCAGCCATGGTTTTGGTGTGATTGGCAGGGGTGATGTGGTCCTGGATCCAATCACTGGTGGATACTAAAGGACAGTCTTAATTCCAGTCTTAGAGATACTGGTAAATGATAAAAGTCTTAAAGAGGAGCTTATAACCTGATGGAACTTTCTGCAAAGCTAAAGATGACTTCAGTGCTTTTGTGGACGGAGGAGCCTGGTATGCTGCAGTCGATGGGGTCGCTGAGAGTTGGACACGACTCAGTGACTTCACTCACTTTTCACTTTCATGCATTGGAGAAGGAAATGGCAACCCACTCCAGTGTTCTTGCCTGGAGAATCTCAGGGACAGCGGAGCCTGGTGGGCTACCATCTATGGGGTCGCAAAGAGTCAGACATGACTGAAGCGACTTAGCAGCAGCAGCATAGTCTCTAACAGGTAATTGTTTCCTACTTAACTTTGCTACCTATAGCCATCACCTCCCATTGTACCACCTCTCTACCTAGTCTGTTCTACAGGCTTTTATTTTTCTAAAATAAAGAACTGATCCTGTTAGTCCTCTGACTGACAAGCACCACTTGTCAGCTCTGTATTTTCTGCAGGATTAGCATGGGGCTTCAGAGAAGGCATCTCTGAAAGTGACATTTCAGCTGAAGGAGGATATAGGAGTCAAATGAGAAGTTGGGGTAGAGTGTCCTAGTGTAGGATCTTGGGGGTAGATAGAGCTGGATATTTGAGAACAATACCCTTAAAGGACAAAACATTATGAATGACAATAATAGGAAAGAGCAGATGACTGGGGGGGGGGGTGGGGGAGCTGCTGGGAAGCTTGAAAATACCTGAATTTTATTGTAATCGGAAGGGAAAGCTATAGAAAATTTGAAATAACAGAGTGATAAGACTTGAGTAATATTTTGTGAAGATCCTCTGGCTATTATGCAAATAAACTGGAAAGTGGTAAGAAGGCAGGGAGCAGCCTCATGGTAGAAGCCATATGCTCTCTGTTCCTATCTCTACATTTAGCAATTAAGCGTAGCAGTGCTAGGCATATGGGACACTCAGTCCTTCTTTGATAATAAATGACAGTGAAAGCACAAATATCATCAGAACAGATTCAGTCTAGATTCAGAAACTGTGGCCACCTTGATCATCTACCATTTTTGTATGTATCTTTTACTCAACAGAGTAACTTTTGGAATGTGGCCAAATTTAATACAGGAAAATTTTCTGTGTCTATGTCTAGCAAATAGATTTACATCTTATTTTTACATTATTTGTGCATTTTTTAAAGTGGAGGTTAACCATTCTGTTTCTGAGGACCACACCAAGAGCTGCCATATCTTTCTTGGTTTAGGCTGAAAGAGATATAAACATTTGATTTACCTGTTAGAAGATATTGGGTTTGTAAGAGATGTAAATATTCCTTTGTTTTTACTGGTAAAACTTATGAAATTAAGATATCATTAAGGTACGTCTTTTTTTTTTTTTTTTGAGTCTTGAAGATAGACCCAAGAGATTTGAAAGTAATCCTAGACTAGAAAACACATAAAAGGAAACTGTAATTGCACATATTATATACTTGGTCTTGAAAATTCAATAAACACTTTTTGATTGTTCATTGTAATCTTCTGTGATATGTTTTTAATAAATTTGCACTTGTTCTTATTTTTGTCACAATTGGCCTTGGCTGCCTTGATTAGCAGTTGTTTTAAAAAGGTGAGAACATTGTTGCTGGTTTTTATTTTAGTATTTTTTTTTTGTATAGATTTTATTAGTTTCTTTTTACCAACAATGATGTGACTTTATCTTAGTCATTTGAAAAGAACTAGTTTATTTTTAATTTCTTGATTCTCTTTCAGTTCATATTTCACAAATTTCTTGAGGACGTTGCTTTTTATTGATGAAAAGATATGATACATTAAGGGACTTCCAGAATCAGAATCTTTTTATGTATATAATTGAAATTGGCTATTTTTTATGGGTTCTGATATATGTGTTGTCATCTTTCAAACTTTACATAATTAGTTTTGTCTTTCAAGATATACATCAATTAGTTTTTGTTATAAAAATTTTTTAAGCTTATTGTTTTAATTGTTGTACTTCATTATCAATAACTTCATACCATTTCCATGGCCTTCCTTTTCAACCATTTAAGATTCAAGTCTTATAGGACTTGAATTTTTTTCAAATATTTAAGCCCCGGTCATGTTATTATTGGTGTGATAGATTTAGTGTCTGGTTAAAGCTGAGAATGTAGACTGGCAAGAACAGGCCCAGAGTTTGGGACTGGGCAGTTGAGCTTTGGGTAGTCCTTCATATATGTGTTCTTTCTCTTTCTTGTATGTTTTGAAAACATACTCTTCTCAGGTACATGACTTATATTCATAGTTGCATTTCTATACTCTTCCAGCAGTTGAGCCACTGAAGAAATTTCTATATATTTAAATTATATTTTTTTCAATGTGGTTACATTAACTTTTGAATTTTGATCACAGATACCTGATGGTTGATTATAGTCATAAATCACTGCTGCTGCTGCTAAGTCGCTTCCGTTGTGTCTGACTCTGTGCGACCCTATAGACGGCAGCCCACCAGGCTCCCCCATCCCTGGGATTCTCTAGGCAAGAATACTGGAGTGGGTTGCCATTTCCTTCTCCAATGCATGAAAGTGAAAAGTCAAAGTGAAGTCGCTCAGTTGTGTCTGACTCTTCACGACCCCATAGACTGCAGCCTACCAGGCTCCTCCTTCCATGGAATTTTGCTGAAAAGATTACTTTGGCTGCTTCAGTCAGTGGACTGTTTTTTTCTGTGGCGTTTTTAGTCTGTACGTAACAGAGCACAGTGCGCTCAGCCCTTAGTACAGCAGCCATTGCTATGCCTCATTACTCCGCACCCTGTCACCAGGCAGTGGGTCCTGCTCAGCCATTGGTTGGTGCCTCAGTGTGTCCTGCCCACTAGCAGCCACTGTCAGTGAGCGACTGTTAGTGGTCCTGCTCAGCTATTGGACCGTGCAGCTGTGGGCCCCACCTACAAGCAGCCAACTGTTCAGGAGTGACAGTTAGTGATGGGGGTTAGACAACAATGGAGTGGTGGTTGTGAGGTGAAGAGTGAGGTAAGAGATGGATCCTGGCCGCCTCTGGGAAGCTCTCCAGCTCACCCAGCCTTGGGCCAGCGGGTGAGCTGGGGGGCTCAGAGAACAAGCTTAGGGCTGTGTTCTGTGGGGCTTCAGAGCCCTCACCTAGGCCATCCACTGGTCTTGGCCCAGGCCTTGAGACGGTGGTAAACCTCTCCCCTATCCTAATCTCCCCTCTCCTGCTGCCTAATAGCAGTGGCGGTCTGGCTGGGTCACAGTCTGTGGGACCTGGTCCTCACTGTACAGGTGGCCTGAGGAGCCTAGGGCCAGTTGTGTTGGGCACCTGGCTCCCTCAGAGATGACTATTGGGCAGAGTCTGGGGATCTGGCCCTGAGGGAGCTCCCAGCTGAGCTCCGCTTCCTCTTAACCACTACTAGGACCTTGGAAGGTGAAAGCTGTGCCTTGAGACTTGGCCCTTTCTTGTTAGGACAGAGAGTAACTTTCTTTGGTAGAGGTTTACAGAAACATTGTTACCTGACCGTGACCTAACTTCAAGAACAAATATGACACCAAGAAGTTTGCAAAACAACTAACCACGCCCTCTTCATCTTTTGATTTTTAAAGGGCTTTGATGAAAGCTTTCAGTAAGTTTGAGTTTCTTAGGGCATGAGCCACCCATCTCTTTGCATGACCCAGTAATAAACCTTTCTCTCTTCCAGACTCCAGTGTTTTAATATTATTTGGCCTTACTGGAGCCTGGTGGGCTGCCATCTATGGGGTCACACAGAGTCGGACACGACTTAAGCGACTTTGCAGCAGCAGCAGTGCATCAGGCACACGGACTTGTGTTGTTCAGTAACACATAGGGCAGGTTATTCTTTTTGATTATTAATTTTAATAATTTGTTTAAACTTTTTAACAGCTTCTGGTTTACGCTGATTTCAGTTTCATTTTCTTTTTTCATGTGTTCTGAATATGTTTTTGTCATGAATTTTTATCTGTGTAAACAAATGACAGTTGTGCAAATCAGGTTAAAAATTAAGGTCAGTGAACTGAACTGATAAACTTACTGTGATGTTTGATTTTAAATATTTTGATAGAAGCATTTACTGTTATATTTATTTCAAGGATGGAAATTTGGCTCAGGAATCAAGCAGCCTGTGTGCAGGGGTGTGTGTGGTGTTTGTATGTATATGATTTGACCGTAGATCATGCTGTCTTAATGTAGGTGGCCTTACCATATTCTCTCTCTTTAAGCAAAAACAATATATGAGATAAGCTTTGAACAAAGCAACCCATGGCTGATTGATTCCAAACTGGGCAACACTTAGGTTTTGACCATTCTCGAGCTATAGGTTTGTTAAGTGACTTCACCTAGAAGTTTGTAGTAGGAAACCTGGAGCTCTAGAGAAAATGCACTGTTCATCATTAATCGTTAGGCTTTGCTTGTATATTTATGTCCCACTGTGTGACATCTCCAACTTTCATACTTCTAAGGACATTTTAAAAATATATCTTATTTAAAAATAACTTTTAAAGATTTTAGTTTTTAAACATAATGTCATTTGGTATTATGCTAGGCATTGGTAGAAAGCATTGATCATTTCTATTGATATATATATTTTTTGCTTTGAAACGATTTATTCCATTCAGATTGAGCCTTTAAAATATGGCTCATATAAGCAAGTTGATTTTAGACCTTTACCTTTTTTTGTATTAAACATCTTCTAAATGGTCTTCTGTTAACAATGAATTGTCCATGTTAAATATCTGTGATAAAGAGGTATTTAAAATACTTGCTTATTTTCTTAACTTACATAGTTCTGACAGTAATTGTCTTTGCTTTGTGGAATCCTTTTATGAATTTTTATCTGTTTGTCTATCAGTTCTGAGATCCTCATATTTGGTATATTATCTTGTTTTCATGAAAATACTCAATAAAGCACAATTAACTTGTTACACTCACCTAATCCCAATTCTCAATAGGCTTGTAGCTTTGATAATAAGCATTTACTCAATGACTACAAAGATTAAAACAAAAATCCTAGCAGGATGTAAAGTTAATTATTATTATTTAAAGGAATAAAAAACTAAGGATAAGAAATTTATCACTAGATTCTCCTCCTGTATTACTCTATATGGCTTGATATTTGTGCCTAAGATGTGTACCAAATATAAGCCTTTCCTCAGTCAAATTTTTCTACCTTTTAAATATTTCTTGAATGTTCACTTGTTTCTGCATCCTTGCTGTCACTGTCTTAATTCAAGGCTTTAGGATGAATGTTTTAACAAAAGTGGACTCTTGTGTCTAGGACTTACCACTTTTCTGCAATATTTCATACTGCCAACAGTTATCTTTCTAAGTGAAGTTGCTCAGTCGTGTCCGACTCTTTGCAACCCTGTGGACTGTAGCCCACCAGGCTCCTTTGTCCATGGGATTCTCCAGGCAAGAATACTGGAGTGGGTTGCCATTTCCTTCTCCAGGGGATGTTCCCGACCCAGGGATCGAACCCAGCTCTCCCGCATTGCAGGCAAACACGGACACTTTAACCTCTGAGCCACCAGGGAAGCCCCTATCTTTCTAAAGTTTGGATCATATCACAGGAAGCTGTTATATCAACCTCCCTAGTGGTTCTCCATTCTCCAAAGGATAAAATTCAAACCCGGATTCTACTGTTAAGCATATTTCACTGTTGAATATCTTTCCACCTTCCTCTCCCATGTACAACTCTGCTACAGTGCTTTATTTTCCATTTGTTTTTAAATAGAACATATTTTCACACTAAACATATTTACCCCACTGGTCAAGACCAGAAAGGTACAAAATTCAAGTTCAAAAAAGTAGTATGATAAATGAAGGAAAATAGTGAACCTAGTGTTAATAAGTTTATGACTTGATTAGGGCATTCTTGATTGGCCTTTAACTTTGGACAGCATATCCAGGGCCAAACTGCATGTCTCTGACTTCCTTTTGCCCCTTGCTTAAATATCTTGAGTAGTTTCTGTGTACTGATATATATTTCCCTTGACTGGAAAATGGAAGAAATCACATAAATTATTAATATTTTTATAAAAATATAAGTCATCAGTTCAGTTCAGTAGCTCAGTTGTGTCCAACTCTTTGCAACACCATGGACTGCAGCATGCCGGGCTTCCCTGTCCGTCACCAACTCCCGCAGCTTATTCAAACTCAACGTCCATTGAGTTGGTGATGCCATCCAACCATCTCATCCTCTGTGGTCCCCTTCTCCTCCTGCCAGCATCAGGGTCTTTTCAAATGACTCAGTTCTTCGCATCCAGAGAAGGCAATGGCAGCCCACTCCAGTACTCTTGCCTGGAAAATTCCATGGACGGATGAGCCTGGTAGGCTGCAGTTCATGGGGTTGCTAAGAGTTGGACACAACTGAGTAACTTAACTTTCAGTTTTCACTTTCATGCAATGGAGAAGGAAATGGCAACCCACTCCAGTGTTTTTTGCCTGGAGAATCCCAGGGACGGGGAAGCCTGGTGGGCTGCTGTCTGTGGAGTCGCACAGAGTCAGACATGACTGAAGCAACTTAGCAGCAGCAGCAGGTTGGTCACAACTTTTCTTCCAAGGAACAAGCGTCTTTTAATTTCATAGCTGCAGTCACCATTCGCAGTGATTTTGGAACCCAGAAAAATAAAGTCTGTCACTGTTTCCATTGTTTCTCCATCTATTTGCCATGAAGTGATGGTACTGGATGCCATGATCTAAGTTTTCTGAATGTTCAGTTTTAAACTTCTTTACTCTCCTCTTTCCCTTTATCAAGAGGCTCTTTAGTGTTTCTTCATTTTCTGCCATAAGAGTGGTGTCATCTGCATATCTGAGGTTATGGATATTTCTTCCAGCATTCTTGATTCCAACTTGTGCTTCATCCACCCCAGCATTTCTCATGATATACTCTGCATCTAAGTTAAATAAGCAGGGTGACAATATACAGCCTTGACATACTCCTTTTCCTATTTGGAACCAGTCTATTCCATGTCCAGTTCTAACTGTTGCTTCCTGACCTGCTTACAGGTTTCCCAAGAGGCAGGTCAGGTGCTCTGGTATTCCCATCTCTTGAAGAATTTTCCACATTTTGTTGTAATCCACATAATCAAAGGCTTTGGTGTAGTCAATAAATCAGAAGTAGATGTTTTTCTGGAGCTCTGTTGCTGTTTTGATGATCCAGTGGATGATCCAATGGACTGAAATGGGTGAATTTAACTCATCTAACCATTATATCTGTGACTATGAGGAAGAATCCCTTAGAAGAAATGGAGTAGCCTTCATAGTCAACAAAAGAGTCTGAAATGCAGTACGTATATGCAATCTCAAAAATGACAGAATGATCTCTGTTCATTTCTAAGGCAAACCATTCAATATCACAGTAATCCTAGTCATGCCTCAACCAGTAACGCTGAAGAAGCTGAATTTGAACAGTTCTATGAAGACCCAGAAGACCTCCTAGAACTAACACCCCAAAAAGATGTCCTTTTCATTATAGGGGACTGGAATGCAAAAGATACCTGGAGTAACAGGCAAATTTGGCCTTGGAGTACAAAATGAAGAAGTTCAAAGGCTAACAGAACTTTGCCAAGAGAACATACTGGTCCTAGCAAACACCCTCTTCCAACAACACAATAGACCCATGGACTTGACCAGATGGTCAACACCAAAATCAGATTGATTATATTCTCTGCAGCCAAAGTTGGAGAAGTACTATACAATTGACAAGAACGGGAGCTGACTGTGGCTCAGAACATGAACTCCTTATTGTGAAATGCAGACGTAAATTGAAGAAAGTAGGGAAAACCACTAAACTATTCAGGTATAATCTAAATCGAATCCCTTATGATTATACACTAGATGACAAATAGATTCAAGGGATTAGATCTGATAGAGTGCCTGAAGAACTATGGACAGAGGTTCATGATTTTGCACAGGAGGCAGTGAAAAGAACAACCCAAGGAAAAGAAATGCAAAAGGCAAAATGGTTGTCTGAGGAAGCCTTAGAAATAGATGAGAAAAGAAAAGACATGAAAGGCAAAGAGAAAAGAAAAGATATACACATTTTCATTATATGTTGAATGAAGAGTTCCAAAGAATGGAAAGGAGAGATAGGAAAGCATTTCTCAGTGATCAAGGCAGAGAAATAGAGGAAAATAATAGAATGAGAAAGAGTAGATATCTCTTCAAGAAAATTAGAGATAACAAGGGAACATTTCATGCAAAGATGGGCTCAATAAAGGACAGAAATGGTATGACCTAACAGAACAAGAAGATATTAAGAGGTGACCTGTATACACAGAAGAACTATGCAAAAAAGATCTTCATGACCCAGATAACCACGATGGTGTCATCACTCACCTAGAGCCGGACATCCTGGAATGCGAAATCAAGTGGGCCTTAGGAAGAATCACTACGAACAAAGCTAGTGGAGGTGATGGAATTCCAGTTGAGCTATTTCAAATCCTAAAGGATGATGCTGTGAGAGTGTTGCACTCAATATGCCAGCAAATTTGGAAAACTCAGCAGTGGCCACAGGACTGGAAAAGGTCAGTTTTCATTCCAATCCCAAAGAAAGGTAATGCCAAAGAATATTCAAACTACTGCACAATTGCACTCATCTGACATGCTAGCAAAGTGATGCTCAAAATTCTCCAGGCCAGGCTTCAACAGTACATGAACCGAGAACTTCCAGGTGTTCAATTCGGATTTAGAAAAGCCAGAGGAATCAGATATCAAATTGCCAACATCCGTTAGATCATATAAAAAATGAGAGAGTTCTAGAAAAGTATCTGCTAGTGCTTTATTGACTATGCGAAAGCCTTTGATTGTGTGGATCAGAACAAACTGTGGAAAATTCTTCAAGAGATGGGAATACCAGAGCACCTGACCTGCCTCTTGAGAAATCTGTATGCAGGTCAAGAAGCAACAGTTAAAACTGGACATGGAACAACAGACTGGTTCCAAATCAGGGAAGAAGTACATCAAGCTATATATTGTCACCCTGCTTATTTAACTTGTATGCAGAGTACATCATGAAAAATGCTGGGATGGATGAAGCACAAGCTGGAATCAAGATTGCTGGGAGAAATGTCCATAACCTCAGATATGCAGATAACACCACTCTTATGACAGAAAGTGAAGAAGCACTAAAGAGCCTCTTGATGAAAGGGAAAGAGGAGAGTGAAGAAGTTTGTTTAAAACTGAATATTCAGAAAACTTAGATCTTGGCATCTGGTACCATCACTTCATGGCAAATAGAGGGGGAAACAGTAGAAACAATGACTGACTTGATTTTCCTGGGCTCCAAAATCACTGCGGATGGTGATTGAAACAATGGAAACAGTGACAGACTTCATTTTTTTTGGATTCCAAAATCACTGCAAATGGTGACTGCAGCTATGAAATTAAAAGATGCTTGCTCCTTGGAAGAAGAGTTGTGACCAACCTAGACAGCATATTAAAAAGCAGAGACATTACTTTGCCAACTAAGGTCCATCTGGTCGCAGCTATGGTTTTTCCAGTAATAGTGTATGANGACATGCTAGCAAAGTGATGCTCAAAATTCTCCAGGCCAGGCTTCAACAGTACATGAACCGAGAACTTCCAGGTGTTCAATTCGGATTTAGAAAAGCCAGAGGAATCAGATATCAAATTGCCAACATCCGTTAGATCATATAAAAAATGAGAGAGTTCTAGAAAAGTATCTGTTAGTGCTTTATTGACTATGCGAAAGCCTTTGATTGTGTGGATCAGAACAAACTGTGGAAAATTCTTCAAGAGATGGGAATACCAGAGCACCTGACCTGCCTCTTGAGAAATCTGTATGCAGGTCAAGAAGCAACAGTTAAAACTGGACATGGAACAACAGACTGGTTCCAAATCAGGGAAGAAGTACATCAAGCTATATATTGTCACCCTGCTTATTTAACTTGTATGCAGAGTACATCATGAAAAATGCTGGGATGGATGAAGCACAAGCTGGAATCAAGATTGCTGGGAGAAATGTCCATAACCTCAGATATGCAGATAACACCACTCTTATGACAGAAAGTGAAGAAGCACTAAAGAGCCTCTTGATGAAAGGGAAAGAGGAGAGTGAAGAAGTTTGTTTAAAACTGAATATTCAGAAAACTTAGATCTTGGCATCTGGTACCATCACTTCATGGCAAATAGAGGGGGAAACAGTAGAAACAATGACTGACTTGATTTTCCTGGGCTCCAAAATCACTGCGGATGGTGATTGAAACAATGGAAACAGTGACAGACTTCATTTTTTTTGGATTCCAAAATCACTGCAAATGGTGACTGCAGCTATGAAATTAAAAGATGCTTGCTCCTTGGAAGAAGAGTTGTGACCAACCTAGACAGCATATTAAAAAGCAGAGACATTACTTTGCCAACTAAGGTCCATCTGGTCGCAGCTATGGTTTTTCCAGTAATAGTGTATGAATGTGAGAGTTAGACTGTAAAGAAAGCTGAGCACTGAAGAATTGATGCTTTTGAACTGTGGTGTTGGAGAATACTCTTTGAGAGCCCCTTGGACTGCCAGGAGATCCAACCAGTCCATCCTAAAGGAAGTAAGTCCTGAATATTCATTGGAAGGACTGATGCTGAAGCAGAAACTCCAATAATTGGCCACCTGATGCAAAGAACTGAGTCATTTGAAAAGACCCTGATGCTGGGAAAGATTGAAGGCAGGAGGAGAAAGGGACCACAGAGGATGAGATGGTTGGATCCATCACGCACTTGATGGATATGAGTTTGAGAAGAAAATGGCAACCCACTCCAGTATTCTTGCCTGGAGAATCCCATAGATGGAGGAGCCTGGTGGGCTATAGTCCACGGGGTCGCAAAGAGTTGGACACAACTGAGCGACTTTCACAAGCTCTGGGATGGTGATGGACAAGGAAGCCTGGCATGCTGCAGTCGATGGTGTTGCAAAGAGTCGGACACGACTGAGCATCTGAGCTCCACTGAAGCTGTTTTAGTTAGTTTGCATCCTTATATTCTAGGGTGTGTGGAGCTGGATTTTCCTAAGACAATAAAGTTGCTATATGATCCCATTTTCTTCTCTTTTCTGCCTCATCTTTCTTGACTTTTAAAAGATGAAATAACTACCTCTTAGAGCCTTGGATCTCCTTAAAATGTAGATTCTGGTATAGCAGGTCTGGCATGTTGCCTGAGAGTCAGTAGTTCTAGCAACCTCCCAGGAAGGCCCTTCTGCTAGTATGCTAGTGGATGGACTACACTTTGGGGGGAAATGTCTCTCCATAGCACCATATTTGTTGAGCAGCAGTCCACATGTCTTCTCTGTGTTATTTTTTAGGCTCTGAATCTTGGGCACTGGATTTGGTCTGTCATGTTCCCAATCTTAAACATCAGCTTTGGATAAATTTGTCATCATTGGCATCACTGATTCCTGTTCGGCATGACCCTGCAGTTCCTATGTGTGGCTGTGACTGTTTCTGCAGCCTCCTTTTGCTAGTGAAAGTGAAAGTCGCTCAGTCATGTCGACTCTTTGCAACCCCATGGACATTACAGTCCATGGAATTCTCTAGGCCAGAATACTGGAGTGGATAGCCTTTCCCTTCTCCAGGGGATCTTCCCAACCCATGGATCGAACCCAGGTCTCCCACATTGCTGGAGGATGCTTTACCAGCTGAGCCACAATGGAAAACCAAAAATACTGGAGTGAGTAGCCTATCCCATCTCCAGAGGATCTTCCCAACCCAGGAATCAAACTGCGGTCCCTGCATTGCAGGAGGATTCTTTACCAACTGAGCTATGAGGGAAGCCCTCCTTTTGCTAGTATGAGTCTCTTTTACCAATTTGTTGGTCTTCTCCAGATTCTGACTTCTGACCTGATTTTACCGGGACCAAATCCTTTTTATTCAATTGCACAGGGCATTTGGGTTTCTAGTTCGGGACTCCTGTTTGAACCTGTTGCTATACATTAACAAAAGTTAAATTTTACAGGAAATGTTTTTGGAGGTGGGTGGATCTTATTTATATTTCTGTCTAGTGTCATTACTGTACATTGTTTCTTTAATTTATTTATTGGCAATGCTACCCCACTCCAGTACTCTTTTTTTTTTTTAATTTATT
Source organism: Neotragus pygmaeus (assembly GCA_006410875.1). Taxonomy (NCBI): domain Eukaryota; kingdom Metazoa; phylum Chordata; class Mammalia; order Artiodactyla; family Bovidae; genus Neotragus; species Neotragus pygmaeus. The sequence goes on along the minus strand of SJYV01045352.1, from coordinate 2,571,054 downwards.
TATTTATTTTTAAATTTAACTTTACAATACTCTATTGGGTTTGCCATACATCAACATGAATCCACCACAGGTGCACACAAGCTCCCAATCCCGAATCCCCCTCCCACCTCCCACCCCACAACGTCTCTCTGGATCATCCCCGTACACCAGCCCCAAGCATCCTGCATCCTGTATCAAACATAGACTGGTGATTCGTTTCTTACATAATAGTATATATGCTTCAGTGCCATTCTCCCAGATCATCCCGCCCTCTCCTACTCCCTCTGAGGCCAAAAGTCCATTGTCTATGTCTGTGTCCTTTTGTTGTCTCACATACAGGGTCATCATTACTATCTTTCTAAATTCCATATATATGTGTCAGTATGCTGTATTGGTGTTTTTCTTTCTGGCTTACTTCACTCTGTATAATAGGCTCCAGTTTCATCCATCTCATTAGAACTGATTCAAATTTATTCTTTTTAATGGCAGAGTAATACTCCATTGTGTATATATGCCACAGCTTGCTTATCCATTCATCTGTTGATGGACATCTAGGTTGTTTCCATGTCCTGGCTATTATAAACAGTGCTGCGATGAACATTGGGGTACATGTGTCTCTTTCAATTCTGGTTTCCTTGGTGTGTATGCCCAGCAGTGGGATTGCTGGGTCATAAGGCAGTTCTATTTGCAATTTTTTAAGGAATCTCCATACTGTTTTCCACAGTGGTTGTACTAGTTTACATTCCCACCAACAGTGTAAGAGGGTTCCCCTTTCTCCACACCCCCTCCAGCATTTATTGCTTGCAGACTTTTGGAAAATATGGCTGCGACTCCAGTACTCTTGCCTGGAAAATCCCATGGACGAAGGAGCCTGGTAGGCTGCAGTCCATGGGGTCGCTAGGAGTTGGACACGAATGAGTGACTTCACTTCCACTTTTCGCTTTCATGCATTGGAGTAGGAAATGGTTCCCCACTCCAGTGTTCTTGCCTGGAGAATCCCAGGGACGGGGGAGCCTGGTGGGCTGCCATCTATGGGGTCGCACAGAGTTGGACACGACTGAAGCAACTTAGCAGCAGCAGCAGCAGCAGAGTCATTATTGTGCTCTGATTTTCTCTAGTTGCCGCAGCAGGAGTGGAGGTTACTCTTCTTTGTGAAGTTCAGGCTTCTCCTTGCGGTGGCTTCTCTTGCTGTGTATGGCAGGCAGGCTCAGTTGTTTTGGTACGTGGGCTTAGTTCCTCCACAGCATGTAGAATCTTCCTGGACTAGGGATCAAATCTGTGTCCCCTGCATTGGCAGGCAGATTCTTAACTACTGGACCCAGGGGAGTCCTACTTCTTTCTTTAATTATATTTGTTGATACTGTCTGTTCAGGGGATCTTAACAGTCTTCATTTCAGTGGCCACCTCTGTTTCAGGATGTAATGACTGCCTCTGTTTTCAGGGAATTGCCTAGCCAACTGAATGAAAAGAGGCATATTTAGTTAGCTGTAGAAGTTAAATTTATTGTCTGCAGTCCAGTTTATTTTCTACAGCTATTTCTTTGAGAAACTGAAGTGCTGATTACTTGAAGATCTTTGCGTAGGCCCCTGTCTGATGGTTGTGGGAGTGGTGATCTGTCCAGGATCTGGCCTCTTTCATATCTCATGTAGTTTATCATTTCAAGCAGAATAATACCAGTAGACAGAGAATTTATAATACCTTCAGAAAACTATTTTTTCCTCTAGGCATCCTTGTAAGATAAGGTTCATAGGATTCATTCTTACAGAATGAACAAAAAACTGAGGGTAGGTGCTCTAAGTAATACATACAATTGTTTGAAAAGGAGAGGAAACAGCAAATGGTCTTCAAATTAACTACAGAAAACTAGCAAATTCAAAGCTGATTTTTACTGTGGTTTCATGTTGCAGTATAGTTTAGTTCCTTTTGTAATAGTGTAAGCTGAATATCTTATACTGAATACCTAAATATCCATTGTCATGACTCCAGTTTTCATTTCCATTTTTTTACTGTAAAATTCTTACAACTAAATTATAATGCAAATTAAAGTTCAGCAAAATTTTAATAGGCTTAGTATTCACCCAGAGTTACATTCTTTCAGCTTTGTATTCCATAAAAAACTAATAGCCCATAAAAAATATTGCACAGCTAAGCTACATTTAGAATAGACTTGAAACATTTAAGCCAAACTAGATAGTTTGAATAGTGTATTTCTTGATGAAAACATTTAGTTCTTAAAGGATGCCTATTATAGTATTCCAGGTCTATAATTTTAAATGTATATATTAGAAAATTTGTTAATTTGTGTTTTAATATCTTCATTATAACATGAGTTCGGTAGCCTAATATGCATCCTATGCTTCTTTTTTTGTTGTTTTAACCAAATCACATTTAATTTGTTTGAGAAGTCCTTTTTAAAAATTTTCTAAAACATATACATATTATTTAAGTATTTATGTATACAGAAACTTGATAAAGGCTTGAAAAATACAACCAAAAAAGAGATAATTTGGAAAACAAACTAAATGAAATGGGAGCACTTCCCATTTGAAAGAAACTAGATAAAAGTAAAATATCATCATATATATAAATAGTCCAGTTGTTTTTAAGCATGGTTGCTCATTAGAAACACATCTGGATCTTTGGAGAAAAAGAAGCAATACCTGAGCACTTATATTTTTCAGAAAATCCCAAGATAATTGTGATATTCTGGATTTTAAATGTGATTACAGATTTTTCTGTTAAATAGTAGGTTTAGTGATATAGAATCCTGTTATTTTCTATTGCCCAGTCATAACACAGTGATATTAAGCAAATAATAGTTACATAGTCCCAATGAAAGGTGTTTATCAGTTTTCACAATCAATATTCGGACAAAAAATAAACAATAATTGCAGTTGCAAGCCATAACGGAAGCATGATTACCCTAAGAATATAAAAATAATTACATACAATTTGGGGGTTACAAAAAACAATGTGGTAAGTGGAACTGAATACATGCACATTTTCATCCATCCATCCATCCAGTATATGGCTTTTGGTTGGTGCATTTAATCTATTTACATTTAAGCTAATCATCAAAATGTATGATCCTATTACCATTTCCTTAATTGTTTTGGGCTTATTTTGTGTAGTTCTTTTCGTTCTCTTAATGTTTCCTGCCTAGAGAAGTTCCTTTAACATTTGTTATAAAACTGATTTGGTAGTGCTGAAATTCCCTTAACTTCTACTTGTCTGAGAGCTTTTGATTTCTCTGTCAAATCTGAATGAGAGTCTTGCTGATTAGAGTACTCTTGGTTGTAGGTTCTTCCTTTTCATCACTTTAAATGTACTGTTCGATTCTGTTTTTGCTTATAGAGTTTCTGCTGAGAAATCGGCTGGTGACCTTATAGGAGTTCCCTTGCATATTGTCGTTTTTCCCTTGTTGCTTGTAGTATTTTATCCTTGTCTTTAATCTTCATCAGTTTGATTACTGTGTTTCTTGGTATGTTCCTCCTTGGGTTTATCCTACCTGGGACTCTCTGCACTTCCTGGATTTGGTTAACTCTTTCCTTTCCCGTGTTAGGGAAGTTTTCACCTATTACCTCCTCAAACATTTTCTTGGGTCCTTCTTTTCTCCTTCTGAGACCCCTATAATGTGAATATTGGTGCATTTAATGTTGAGACCCAGAGGTCTCTTATGCTGTCTTCAGTTTTTATCATTCTTTTTTCTATACTCTGTTCTGTGGCAGTGATTTCCACCATTCTGTCTTCCAGGTCACTTATTTTTCCTTCTGCCTCAGTTATTCTATTAATTCCTTCTAGTATATTGTTCATCTCTGTTCTTTAGCTCTTCTAGGTCTTTGGTAAACGTTTATTACGTCTTCTCCATTCTTTTTCCTAGATCTTGGATCATCTTCACCATCATTTTTCTGTATTCTTTTTCTGGAAGGTTGCCTATCTCTACTTTATTTAGTTGTTTTTCGGGGGTTTTATGTTGTCCCTTCATCTGCTCCATAACCCTCTGCTTTTTTAATCCTGATTAACTTTCTGTGGTTTTTCTTTCTGGCAGCTATGGGGTTTCGGTTCTTCTTTCTTCTTCTATCTACCCACTGGTGGATAAGACTAAGATGCTTATGTAAGCTTCCTAATGGGAAAAACTGGGTCTTGCTCTGGGCAGGACCTTGCTCAGGAAAACTTGAATCCAGTTATCTGCTGATGGGTGGCACTGTGCTCCTCCCAGTGCTTGTTTGGCCTGAGGCAACCAAGCCCTGGGGCCTGTAGGCTGCATGGGCCTTGCCAAGGGGCACCTTCCAGGCGTACTGCTGCCAGCACCCCTGTCCCCATGGCAAACCATTGCTGACCAGCACCTCCACAAGAGACCCTCCCACACGAGCACCTAGGTCTGGTTCCGTCTTCTGTGGGGTCACTGCTCCTTTCCCCTGGGTCTTGGTGCACACGACATTTTGTTTTTGCCCTCCAAGAGTGGGGTCTCTGTTTCCTCATCCCCCACTGGGAAGCCTAACGTATGGCTTAGAACCTTCACCACAGCAGGAGAACTTCTTTGATATTTTGTTCTCCAGTTTGTGGGTTGCCCACCTGGCAGGTATGGGGTTTGATTTTACCATAATTGTGCCTCTCCTACTATATCATTGCTTCTTCTTACTTGTCTTTGGATGTAGAGTGTCTTTTTTGGATGGGTTCTAGCATCCTATGGATGGTTGTTCAACAGCTAGTTGTGATTTTGGTGCTCTTGCAGGAGGAGATGAGTGTACATCCTTCTATTCTGCCATCTTGAGCCAGTTCCACATCTTAATGACAGATGTGATTCTGCTCCCAAGGGTCTTGAATTTGTTTTGTCTCCCTATATGGATGGCATGTTTTGGGGGGATGTTTGACAGTGGTCATGGAGGTTGTTAGTGAAATTAAAGTTAATTCTGAATAATCATGCTTCAGAAATAATTATTGGTTTTGGTTATGAAATTTTATTGAAGACCTGTTAGCATCACTCCTGTGTAGTACAGGGTCATACTTAAGGGGAGCTTTTGCTCTTCCACTCTCAGTTATGCTCTTTTCTCCAGCATTGTTAAAAGTGTTAATCTTGGTTTCCTATGGCTTCTGCACATAGACATTAAATTATGTATAGCAATCCAAGGGTACTTTAATGTTATACAGCTCAAAGTTCACTCAGCTTTTCGCCATTTCTTAATTACTGATTTTTAAGTTGCAAATTTAAAATCACTCTGTGGGGCATCCATCCTTGCATTGATCAAGAGGATTCTAATATTAACCTGACAAAGCCAACTAATTAAAATTCTTTGATTTCTAATTTTGTGGTTAATACTATGCTAAGTGCTGGAGGAGATTCAAAAGTTTAAAAGTGGAGAAGGGAAAACAATAAGCAGTTAATATACACTATGCCAGTGCTATACCTCACATATTTCATTTATTCTCACAACAATCCAGTGAGGTTAAGTAATTTTCCCCCCACTTTACAGATGAGAAGACCCAGCTCAGAGAGTGCCCAAGTGTAGAAAGCTGTGGACATAGCTGTGACTGTAGCCAGGGTCTATCTGTTTTCATAGCCCATGTTCTTTCCACACCCTTCTATGACAATCTCTTTCCAGGAGCTTCCTTACACTCTGGGGGGAAGAGAAGGAAGGGCAGTGGAGAGCTGAGAAACCTCATTTTTTACTTGATTAAATCTTAGAATCATATATCACTTGATAAAACTTGGCTTCTAAAAAGTGTGATTAAATTCCATGCAAGAACGTTTCATCAGTTATGGTTTTATTATATGTGAGTTTTCACAGAAGACAGTTTATTGCCACAGACTCTCAAGACAGCTTTAGATCAAAGCACCAAAGTCTGATGGTATAGTGTAGAAAATGGTAAAAATATCTCTGCCCTTTTTTACTTAGCCAGTGATCTAAACTTCACTGCATTTTAATGAGAAGAAAATTAACTAGCATTCATTGTTGACAAACTCTATACTGTCAGAAGTATTTCTAATTTTCTATTTCTGGTTAGAATATTTTTATTCTTATGGTTAGCTTACTTTGCTAATTTATAGTTTATTGTTATTTTTTCCAATTAACATTCAAGACTTCCTCTGCTCAAACTTACCCTATGAAGTGTTATCAGAGCAATTTGTAATTAGTAGTAACAACATTAATATTAAATGCATTGCTCATATTGCCAAGACAAAAAATGCAGATCAGGATTCACCAAAGTGCAAATAATAAAGGAAAATGGTTCATTTCCATGTTTGCAAATTCTGAATAGCTTGAAATTATTATTTCTGTAAGACTTGCTTTGAATAACATATGACATATCAAAATGCCTAATGACATATATTTTTATTGCTTTAATAAGAGAAGACTTAATAAAATTAAATATTGTGGAGATTGGGAATAGTATAGGCATTTCTGTCACTAAGAATAGCAGCCGTCAGCTCCAGGCTCCCCGGACCCATCTTCTAAAGCTCATTGTGGTGGGAGCTAAAATCCATTATCTGTTTCAATTGATATTAATTTCATCCTGGCATATTTCAGGCCTCTCATCACGAGATGATTCATTGCTGCATGTAAGCGAGTACAATCAGCTCAAATATTTGTAGTCTTCATGAAATCTCTGTAAGAAAACAGGGGGCTGTGTGCCACTGATCGCCCCCTCCCTGCCTGCCCCTACCTGGGCCACAGTGCTGAGGGAGAATGACAGGTGGTGGCTGCCTGGCCCCTCTGTCATCGCCCACTTTGCTGACTTGAGTTCAGTTCAGTTCAGTCGCTCAGTCATGTCTGACTCTTTGCGACCCCATGAATCACAGCATGCCTAGCCTCCCTGTTCATTACCATCTCTCGGAGTTCACTCAGACTCAAGTCCATCAAGTCCGTGATGCCATCCAGCCATCTCATCCTCTGTCGTCCCCTTCTCCTCCTGCCCCCAATCCCTCCCAGCATCAGTCTTTTCCAATGAGTCAACTCTTTGCATGAGGTGGCCAGAGTACTGGAGTTTCAGCTTTAGCATCATTCCAAAGAAATCCCAGGGTTGATCTTCAGAATGGACTGGTTGGATCTCCTTGCAGTCCAAGGGACTCTCAAGAGTCTTCTCCAACACCACAGTTCAAAAGCATCAATTCTTCAGTGCTCAGCCTTCTTCACAGTACAACTCTCACATCCATACATGACCCTCCCTATAACTCAATTCATATGTATCTAAGATGCTATCACTTAAGACTTGGAAGCTGGGAATTGAGAAATTTTACATGTAACATAAGCATAAAATAATGACTATAGGTGTCTCTTGAGAAGTCTTATATGTTCAGGTTAAGTATTATACTTTATAAAGTGACTCACTTGTAAGCTTTATACATTTGTTCATTTTAAAATTATATCCCTTAATGTTTTTGCTGAGCTCCTTTATGAGCAATAGAATAGTAGTCAGAATAAATTAAAATAGAAGAATAGAACAAACTGAGTTACTATATGGTCACAGCTTAGGTTATTGACCAGTGAGTTTTACTAAACGTCATCTGTTGTAATGAATCACCTTATTCATTGCAACTGATTCCTAATAACTCGGCAGATTTTAGATATCAAAGGATATTAATTCCATTTGTTCAATAAATATTTATTGAGTGCTCACTGTGTCCTGGCACTGTTGTCACTGGGGTTATAACAGTGAATGAGACAACTACTGTTGAAAAATTTTAATAACTGTGTCTTTGCTGAGTGCATTTTTTAATAAAAGGAATTCCAGAAACTTTTCAGAAACATTACAACTGTTGGAATACAGGTTTGACCCCACAGAAATCATACACATTCATGGTATATTATGGTGAGGTACTCTACTAGACTATAAATAAGAAAGGAAAATGAAATAGCTAATTGAGAGATTGGTATTCATAAGGTCAACACCTGAAACATCAACCAGATTTAATATCCTTAAATAGACTTTATAGGCTGTGCTCCTTCCTTAAAGGTCACTGGAAGAACTTAATATCTTTTTATTAAAAATAAAGTGGGAACAGTGGAATGGCCTTTTCACATCTTACTTGGATACGCTGAAGAGGCAAATTTCACTTTATTTTTATGAAGTTGTGTTATTTTACATTTGCCATTTAATATTTTACATTTAAAATATGTTTCTTACCCAACTTTCCATGCATAAACTTAGACTTAAAAACTGCGATAATAAGTTGGGGTTATGTAAGTTAAAGTATCCATGTATGTGTGTATACATGTACATCTAATTTTGGAATAATCTGTTGTTTAAAGCAGAAAATGAAAAGACTTGATTAAGAGCTCTTAACTCTTCTTAGCCAGGCATTTTTATGAAGTTTCATGGTAAAGGACAAAGAGCACACAAAAAGTTTCTCTTTAGAGAACCCTGTACTCAGATTTGGACTGCCTTTAAAACCTGCTATGTGCTTCAATTTAATGCCAACCTCATTCCTTTGTGAGAATAATGAAATGGGGCAATGTATATAAAGTATCTTTTACAATGCAGAGTATCAATAGTGTGCATTCAAAACGTCCCTTTCTTATCATAAATTGTACAAGTGATAAATATATTCTTAAGGAGTAAAGTAAAAATCACTGTCCTGTCCCTAGTACTAATCATTTTTAACATTTTGGTTCATATTCTTAAAAGGTTTTAAAAAATTATTTAAAATATTTTAAAAATATATATACACGTACATTTGTAAACATCATACATGCAAGTTTCATTTTGCAACAGGGAATATATTGTATCATCTTGTTCTATGACATTACTTTTTCATACCATGTTTTTTTTGTCTTTAGTGATATTACAAACAGATCAAGCTTTTTCAAGGTTCTTCACCGAATGGAGGTGTGATAATATAGTCATTCCTCTGCTGGGGATACATTGAAATTTTTGTGCATGCTGGAACCGAACAATAAAGAAAATAATTTGTTTCTTTGTTTTGCAAGGAGATGTTGGTGATCTTGAAGGTGCTCAAAATGCTGAGTCATGTATAGTGTATTCCAAGTTGGATGGTACAGTTCCAAGAGATAGTGTAGCCTGTGAGAATAATGTAAACTAGTCAACAAAAGTTTTCTGAAAACAAATTTTTCAGGAAAATTATTTTGGTCATCTTCTCTTCATGTTTTCCCTCCTTCTTACCAAACTCTCACTGCCATTTACTATGTACTAGATATGGCCCCTGTTTATTGTTTGGCTTCCAGTATAGTATAACATAGTAATCTAATAGTGGAAGTAAAATGTCATAAGCAAGAACTGTACTTAAGGTATTTACAGGGTACTGTAAGAATGCCTCTAGAACTCAAGAAGGCCTTCCCCTAATCATGTGGGTCACTTAGTTCAATTCTATAAATATTTGGATTGAAAACTTAGTAGTACTGACATTAGGGATACAAAGGTGAGAATGTTATTAGAATAACCTGCCCTTTGTATAGGAGCACTTTCTAGTTTTTATCAGTGGAAGAGTAAAAGGAAATGGTAAGATGAAAAATTATCATCTCAAGTTAATGATTTAATTTGAATTTCAAAGTTGCTTGAAAATATATCGTATCATATATAAATGATGCTCAGTCAGTCAAGCATTTTCAGTCATTTTAACTTTGTGTCAGTATGCGTACTGAATGCTACATACATTACTTTAAAAAAAATCAATATGTTACTTCAAGTAATGAAGAGTTTTAGAGACATTAATGTAACTGCACATGAAGCTAATTATTGCTAAGCTGCTTTTAAATATCGTATGTCCATGATGGGTTTGAAATCTTGCATGTAAGTAGGCCAAATGCTACATTATTAGATAATAGAGTTTCTTTATAGCCTTTGAAAATTAAGTTGTATTATTTCAAGAGGAAATGATCTATTTAAATCCCATAATTTGAAATGTTCTCTGTTTATAATTTAGGACAAATGGCTCTTTCTATCAAATATTTGTAACCTAAAAAAAAAAAAATTGGACCAATTTGATCTTTTTAAAAATAATGGAATTTACTGCTTTATTTATTTATTTGGGGGAGTGTGCCACATATAAAATTGGAGTGTATTTCCCTTACAGTGGCCCTGTTGGTTTCTGTGGTACAACAACGTGTATGTATTCCCTCCCTCTAGAGCCTGCCTCTCATCCCCCCCCCTACCCCTCTAGGTCATCACAGCACGTGGGGCTGGGCTCCCTGTGTATTATAGCAGCTTCCCATTAACTGTATCAGACTTCCCTGATGGCTCAGTGGTAAAGAATCCTCCTGCCAATGCAGGAGACACTGGTTCAATCCCTGGGTCAGGAAGATCCCCTGGAGAAGTATGTAGTGGAACCCCTAGGAAATCCCACTGACAGGAGGAGCCTGGCAGGCTGCGGTCCATGGGGTTGCAAAAGAGTCGGACACAACTTAGTAACGAAACAGCAGCTCAACTAGCTTTGTGTTTTTACACATGGTAGTGTATACTGTCAGTGCTACTTTCTCAGTTTGTCCCCCACTCTTCTTCCCCATCTCTGTGTCCACAATTCCATTCTCTGTGTCTGCATCTTTGTTATTTGTTCTGGATGTTGTTGTTCAGTTGGTGAGTCATGTCTTAACTCTTCAGCACCCCGTAGACTGTAATGTGCTAGGCTCTCCTGTCTTCCAGTATCTCCCGGAGTTTGGTCAAATTCATGTCCACTGAGTCACTGATTCTATGTAACCATCTCATTCTCTGCTGCCCCTTTCTCCTTTTGCCTTCAGTCTTTCTCAGCATCAGGGTCTTTTCAAGTGAGTCAGCTGTTCACATCAGGTGGCCACAGTATTGGAGCTTCAGCTTCAGCAACAGTCCTTCCAATAAATATTCAAGGTTGATTTCCTTTAGGATTGACTGGTTTGATCTCCTTGCAGTCCAAGGGACTCTCAAGAGTCTTCTCCAGCACCACAATTTAAAAGTATCAATTCTTCAGTGCTCAGCCTTCTTTATGGTCCAGATCTCACATCTGTACATGACTACTGGGAAAACTGTCACTTTGACTATAAGGACCTTTGTTGCCTGCAAAGATTCATCAGTACCATTTTTCTAGGTTACATATATTAATTATGCATTAACATATGGTATTTATTTTTCTGACTTCACTCTGTGAACAGGCTCTAAGTTCATCCACCTCAGTTCACATTTGCTTCCATTGTATATATGTACCACAACTTCTTTATCTGTTTATCTGTTGCTGTTCATCTAGGTTGCTTCCATGTCCTGACTGTTGTAAGTAGTGCTGCTGTGAACTACTGCTTACTTTAGAAGTACTTCAGAACCCAACTTATCAATGGATAAAGTAGTTAAGGGGGAAAATTTATGTTTTTAACATTATAAAAACCTTAAAAAACCTTGGTAGAAAATTTCAGTGACTATATTTGTAACCTCAGGATTAGCAGAAACCTTTTTAAAAGAGAAGAAAACTAAAACCAAATGAGGAAAGAGATTGATTGACTGTTATATATCTACGTGTGTGTGTGTGTGTGTGTGTGTGTGTGTGTGTGTGTGTGTGTATACACCTTTGAATCTTGATATTGGTGTACTAATGATTGATCAGGGGTAAATATTTGAATTGAAAATGTTAAATAGTACACAAAGTATACAACAAGCTCTCAGAAATTGATCAAAATACTGATAAAGCAATAGCAAAGGGCTACAGGATGTTGGCAGTTCACAGAAGAGCAAATCCAAATGGCCAGTTTGTAAAGATTCTCAAACTCACTAATAGTCTGGGAAATGAAAATTAAGTAAAAGATGGCTACTTCTTTATTCCTATCCAATTGGAAAAGCTTTTAATAGAATAGAGTACTTATATTTCTGATACAAATGTGAATTATTTTAGCATTTTTAAAAGATACAATTTGTCATTTATTGTAAAAGTTCATTAATCATTTAATTCAGTACTACTTTTCCATGTGACATCACTAAATGCAGTTTGGAAGAGATATATTGTAATTAACATGCTGCTACATAGTATTTCCAGTGTACAGTTATATAGGTATAAATAAACTCAAAAGCACATATGTAATAAATAGTTAGGAAGTGATGAGGTTTAATTATCACTATTGTTTTTAATAATTTTAACTTTATATAATTTAATATGTAGTTATAGCCATGTTTCACAACTACTCCCCAAATCCCTATAAAATTTAACTCTTCAGCCAGTTCTAACTGTTGTAGCATATTCCTGGCTATATCTATGTATATCTGTGTTTTGCATTATTGTTGTTATGGTAAAAATAGGAAACAAATTATATACCCACTGATGAGAAGTTAGTGGAATAAGTTGTAGTATATCAACACCTTGGAATATATAGCATCCGTGAGAAAGAGCCGTCACCTTTAGCAATTTCCCTGTGTGTTGTTAAATGAAACGAGCTACATGCAAGGATAGACTTTGTCAAGATCCCATCTTTATAAAACAAGCAAGGACAAACTTCTTTTTTGCCTCCATGTTTGAGACATAGAAAAATGTATGGTTTTGAGGACAGAAGCGGGATGAGGTAGGGGAAGAAAGGACATATTTCCATGAGAAATACAGTATGATATCCTTTATTTGTTAAATATTATGTGTGTATGTGATATATACACATTAAAAATATATACACCTTAAAAAATGCACACCTTAAAATTTTTGTTGTAGTTGTTTAGTCACTAGGTTGTACCCAACTGTGTGACCCACTGGAGTGTAGCCCGTCAGGCTTCTCGGCCCATGGGATTTCCCTGGCAAGAATACTGCAGTGGGTTGCCATTTCCTTCTGCAGGAGATCTTCCCAACACGTTGAACCGTGTCTCCTGCTTGGCAGGTGGATCTTTACCACTGAGCCACTAGGGAAGCCTCTGGAGCTTTTTTTATTTTGTAATTATTTGTAATTGCTAGTATTTTTATCAACTGCAGTGCAGAAGTTCTCTGTTCTCTGAGCCCCACAGGGGAGTTGAATTTTCCTGTCCTTTGTCTTTTAAGGAACTTACCACTCTACCTTGTTATTCATGTATATATATATCTTATATGCATATATATCTTCAGTTCAGTTCAGTTCAGTTCAATCGCTCAGTCGTGTCCAACTCTCTGCGATCCCATGAATTGCAGCACGCCAGGCCTCCCTGTTCATTACCATCTCTCGGAGTTCACTCAGTCTCACGTCCGTCGAGTCCGTGATGCCATCCAGCCATCTTACACACATATATATATCCTATTTAAAACATTATTTTACCTTTCTTCCTAATCTGTAGGCTTTGTAGCCTGCTAGATGTGTGCTCCAGAATCTTAGATATTCACTATATATGTTAACTGAATGAATAAATAATGGTGTCTATCTTAGTCAACCACCTTACATGGGAAAAATGATAAAGCTATTTTAGGGATCATCAAAGTCTTGATTAATAATACTTTATATATATTAAAGTGCTTTGAATAATAGAAAAGTAAGATGCTTAAATAATACACTTTTGAAGTTGTTTTGGTTGGCTGGTCAGTGTTCTACCTTGAATTTCCTCTTGGTCATCTTTTTTATTCTTTTAAGAGTTTGTTTTTGAACTACCAGTTTTATTTTGTGATTTTGAGAACTCAGTAAATTTTACAGTATATCGTTCTTGCTTGTTTCATCATAAAGCTGTAATATGTCTCTTCAAATAATAATTTCTGCATCTTCTTTGTTATCTTTTGTCTTATGAAATGAAGAGGTAGATTGTATTTTCTCAATACAAAGGGAACTAAGAGGTAAAAAATCAGGTTGACATGTTTAAAACCATTTTACATACTTGATAACTGGTAAGTTTTGTCTTCCTCTGTGGTGTTGGATTTAGGCAAAATTAAAATAAGAAAAATATGCAAAAGAAATATTTATATTTTAAAAATTCACTTCATTTTGAACTCTAAGCATTTAGAAATTTTTCTGTTATTTTGCATCTTTTTTCAGTGGCTTTGGGAATTGGTGCTCCATTGTTGATTGCTTTCTCCTTCATTTTTATTGGTATTGATGCTTTCCAGATGTCTAATTCTTGTTTAAAATATTTCCATTGATGACTTTTCCTTTGACTTCAGATTTGTGGTATTGGACATAAATTTTGTGGAACATCCTTAATTTTATGCAGTTACCTCAATACAGTAGTGAACATTACAGTAGTGATCACTAAAGTGTTGACATTTGTCTAACTTAGCTATTTTTAATTCATTATGGGCTTTCTCTGAAAATATAGAAAGGAACTATGGAAGAATAGATGGATTCCAAGTGAATTCGGTGATTTTATTTTTACATTTTTCTGTTTTGCTTTGAGCATCTTTTTTAGTCTTATAGAATGGATATTTATTTTCTTAGATAGTTTGATTTTCCAGACTTAATACTATGTGTACTTGTTCATACATTAAGTATATACAATGTTGTATACTTAATGATGCTTCTNCTGAGTGCCGAAGAATTGACACTTTTGAAATGTGGTGTTGGAGAAGACTCTTGAGAGTCCCTTGGACTACAAGGAGATCCAACCGAAAAGGAGATCAATCCTGGGTGTTCATCAGAGGGACTGATGTTGAAGCTGAAACTCCAATACTTTGGCCACCTTATGTGAAGATCTGACTCATATGAAAATACCTTGATGCTGGGAAAGATTGAGGGCAGGAGGAGAAGGGGACAACAGAGGATGAGATGGTTGGATGGCATCACAGACTCAATGGACATGGGTTTGGGTGGACTTCAGGAGTTGGTGATGGACAGGGAGGCTTGGTGAGCTGTGGTTCATGGGGTCACAAAGAGTCAGACACGACTGAGCAACTGAACTGAACTGAACTGTGGTTTATAATTATTCAGAAAAAAATCCTATGGCTTCAGAAATACGTCCTCATCTTGTGACATTTATGTTTTTCCAATTGGTGGTAATAGGGAAAATCAGTGCAAAACTGAAGGCCAACAGATTCTGATTTCACAGCACCCCTTGCAGAGGAAAAAGTCTACAGAAGAGGAGTTAATCCTCTTACCAGACCTCTGCCATAGTTCCCCAGAGCCAGGTTCAGAGGCAGAATTCCCTAGTCCAAACACTGGGTCCGTGATGCCCTCCCATGAGAGCCTGGGACTCTAAATGAGTCATCATCTCTTTCTTCAGAAGTTAAATGCTTCAGTTAAAAGACAGAAAGAAGGGCTTTCCTGGTAGCCCAGTGGCAAGGCAGGAGACACAGGTTTGATCCCTGGTCTGGGAAGATTCCACATGCCATGGGGCAACTAAGCCCGTGTGCCACAACTACTGAGCCTGTGCTCTTGAGCCCACAATCCACAACCACTGTGCCCCGCGTGCTGCAACTGCTGAAGCCCACACACCCAGAGCCTGTGCTCCCCAACAAGAGAAGCCACCACAATGGGAAGCCTGCACATCGCAACTAGAGAGTTTGCCCCCGCTCCCCACAACAAGAGAAAGCCAGCACAGCCAAAAATAAGTAAACAATTGAAAAGACAGAAAGAAAACTGATAGATGGGAACAGCGAAGGTACAGCAGCCCTAACCTACTGAGAGAAGTTTGAACTGTTTAGGAACTTGGACCATAGTGGTCTTTTACTTTGCCCCCTTTCTACCATCTCTGAGATGGAGAAGGTAGACATTTATTGAGTGAATCTGGGCTGTGGAGAAAGCCAGATCTGATCCCACATGAATTTGATGATCAAAATGATTCTGTGACTGCTTGCACAGACATGGCTTTGTGGATTCAAGTCTCTCCTGCTGAGGTTGGGGCGGGGAAAGCAGAAGTGGGTATAGTCACTGGGCGCACACTTGGTTTCCCCTTTCATTCCTGCCTGCGGCCCCAGCCCCAACCACAGGCTATAGAGCCCAAGGGGATCACGGCAGAGTCAGTCCTCCAAGACAGTCCTATTTGTTTTTGGCACAAACCACCTCTGAGATAAATGAACAAGAAAAGGTCTGAATGTCCCCAGCCATAAATTTCCCGCTCTGGCTTGTGACAAAAGGAAAAAAAAAAAGACTCATAAATTTGTTTGTCTCTTTAGTCTACCTGGAATTAATTTGTGTGTGTGGTGTGAGATAACAGTCTGATTTCTTCTTTTTCCTTTTTACAAACAGATATCCAGTTCTCTCAAAACGTTTACTGAAAAGCGCATCCTTTCTCCTCAATCTGGACTACCTCTTCTCTGTATCATGTCTATGACTGTGTAAACCTGTTTCTATTGTGTTACACTGGTCCCTGTCTGACTGGAATCCTCAGCTCGGAATGTGACATGAGAGAAATAAACTTTGATTTTTAAGCCTCTAAACTTTAGAGGCTCTGTTTGTTATAGCAGTAGGCTTTCCGTAATGAATACAGGAATTGGTACCATGAAAGTGGAGCACCGCTATAACAAAAACCTAAACTTTTCAGCATTTGCTTAATGCCTATGTAGCAAATGATGGAGAAATAAATAGAGCAGGCTAGAAAGCTGGGGTCCCCAAGACAGCAGGTATGACTATAACCCAGCAGGATCCTATGGGGGCCTTCCTGGGACAGACCCCTCCCCCATATCCTCTCCTTTAGCTCCTCTCTGAAGTATCTGGGTAATAGTATCTGATGCATATTTCCTGAGTTGTTTTACAGATGCTAAAATCACCACCAGGCAATTCCCTGGCAGTCCAGTGGTTAGGGACTCTGCACTTTCACTGCCAAGGCCCCGGGGGTTCAATTCCTCCCTGGGGAACTAAGATCCTGTAAGCCACTTGGTGAGGTCAAAATAAAGTTTTTTTAATTAAAAATTATGAAACACCACCAAATGGAAGAAATTAACTTACTCGATGATCATTAGCACGTAGCCCCCAGATCTACTGGCGTCTAAAGGATTGATAATGTTAACCCCTGTGACATGGCCCTGTTACCTCAGCATCAAATACGCTGCTTCACCTGGCCTTTAAAAATGCTTTGCCTTGGGATCCTTGCTGGGTGCCCTGCAATAAATGCTGCAATTTACTTCACCACAACCTGGTTTCAGTAGACTGACTTTATTGCGCACAGGCAAGCGGATCCAAGTTTGCTTGGGTGACACAGCTGTTACCCTGTTAACCTGAAAGGTGCACTGTCTGTCTACCAAGCCAGTAGCTCTAGGGTAAAAACTAGAATGCTACTGTGTAGTGATTTCTCTTTGTTGCTTTAACAAGGAATTACAAGAAAAAGATGAAACAGCCAGTTTGCAAGCAGAGGTAGAAGGGAACAGAGAGAGTCATTATATTAAAAGCTTCACAGGATTGGAAAATCCAGCTGCTCCTGGATCTAAGAGATCCATCTTTTCATCAAAGTTTATTTTAAGATTCATCAAGACCTCTAGGTCAAACCTGAAGACAAACAATGGACCCAGTGGGGAGACAAGGATCAGATTGTGGTCATCATTCCTCCTCTCAGCAAATCTATTGTTCCAGATGGCAACAAGTTAGCATACGTTACGAGATAAGAGGGGCAGAGATAATAAGGAAGCAAAAAATAAAGCAGGCCTAAGAATTCTGTCCAGAAAATTACTTTGGTTGTAGATACTTTCATGTGAAAGTGATTGGAAGCAAATTGAATAGAAATCTACTTTCAAATTTCATCAATTCTTTTTTTTCTTTCAGTTTTATTGAGATACTGTAGTCCCTTGGTATCCATAGGGATTGGTTCCAGAATCCCTGTGAATAGCAAATTCTGTGGTGGCTCAGTATTAGTCGTTCAGTCGTCTTCAACTCTTTGTGACCCCATGGACTTCTCCAACCATGGAATTCTCCAGGCAAGAATACTGAAGTGGGTAGTCATTCCCTTCTCCAGGGGATCTTCTCGACCTGGGGATCGAACCTGGGTCTTCTGCATTGCAGGCAGATTCTTTACCATCTGAGCTTCCAAGTTCCTTCCATAAAGTGGTATAGCATTCACATATAACCTATTTATATTCCATATATTTTAAATCATCTCTAGGTTAATTATAATACCAAATACACTGTAAAGGCTATGTAAAAAACTGCCTACATGTGGCAAATGAAAGTTTTCCTTTTTGGAACTTTCTTCCTTTTTTTTTTTTGGCCACACCACACAGCTTGCAGGATCTCAGTTCCCTGAACAGGGTTTGAACCCAGATCACAGCAGTAAAAGCACCAGTGCCTAACCACCAGACCACCAGGGAACTCCTCTGAATATTTTTGATCCTTAGTTGGTTGAAGCCATGGGTACACAACCCAGGGACACAGAGGGCTGATGTATGCAGGGATACCTCATTGTAATACGCTTCACTTTATTGTGCTTTGCAGAAATTGCATCTTTTACAAATTGAAGTTTTGTGGCAACCTGCCTGCAAGGAGCAAATCTATCAGCACCATTTTCCAACATTTGTTCCCTTTGTGTCTCTGTCACATTTTGGAAATTCTCACAATATTTCAAACTTGTATTTAATTATTACATTTATTATGGTGATCTGTGACCCCTGATCTTTGATGTTACTATTATAATTGTTTATGGGGGCCACAAACTGTGCCCATATAAGAAAGTGAACCTAGTCAATAAATGACTGCTTCACTGACTGGCCATTCCAGTCTCTCAACCTCTCCTCTCTATTCGACTCACAACTATTGAAATTAGACCAATTAACAGCCCTACAGTGTCCTCTAAGTGTTCATGTGAAAGGAAGCCTAGTATACCTCTCACTTTAAATCAAAATCTAGAAATAATTAAGCTTAGTGAGGAAGGTACATTGAAAGACAAGACAGCCCCAAAACTTGGCCTCTTGTGCCAAACAGTTGTGAATGCAAAGGACAAATTCTTGAGGAAAATTAACCTGTGGTTCCAGGGAGCACACAAATGATAATGAAGTGAAACAAGCTTATTGCTGATATGGAGAAAGTTCTAGTGGTCTGGATAAAAGATCAAACCAGCTTACAACATTCCCTAAAGGCAAAGCTTAATCCAGAGTAAGGCCCTAACTCTCTTCAGTTCTATGAAGGTTGAGAGAGGTGAGGGAAGCTACAGAAGAAAAGTGTAAAGCTAGCAGAGGTTGATTCATGAGGTTTAAGGAAGGAGGCTGTTTCCAGAACAACAAAGTACAAGGAGAAGCAGCAAGTGCTGATAGGGAAGCTGCAACAAGTTATCCAGAGATCTAAGATCATTCATGAAAGTGGTTACACTAAACAACAGATATTCAGTATAGACAAAACAGCCTTCTGTCGGAAGAAGACGCCTTCTAGGACTTTCACAAGTACAGAAGTCCATGCCAGGCTTCAGAGTCTCAAAGGACAGGCTGACTCTCTTGTTAGGGGCTTAGGAAGCTGGTACTTGATGTCAATGCTCATTTGTGTTGTTGTTTAGTCACTAAGTGGTATCTGACTCTTCTGTGATCCCACCAGGCTCCTCTGTCCATAGAATTTCCCAGTGGGTTGCCATTTCCTTCTCCAGGGAATCTTCCCCACTCAGGGATCAAACCGATGTCTTCTTTACCACTTAGCCACCTGGGGTTCATTTACCATTCCGGAAGTCCTAGGGCCTTTAAAAATTATGTTAAATCTATTCGGCCTCTGCCCTATAAATGGAACAACAACGCCTGGAGTATAGTACATCTTTTACGAGACAATTTACTGAATATTCAAAGCCTGCTGTTGAGACCTACTGCTCAGGAAGTAAGATTTCTTTTAAAAATGTAACTGCTCATTGATAATGCACCCAGCCACCCAAGAGTTCTGATGGAGATGTACAACAATATTAATGCTGTTTTTTACCTGCTAACACAACATATACTCTGTCACCCATGGATAAAGGAATCATTTCAACTTTCAAGCCTTATTATTTATGAAATACATTTCATAAGGCTACAGTTGCCATAGATAGTGATTCTTCTGATGGGCTCTAGGCAAAGTCAATTGGAAATCTTCTGGAAAACTATTCGAGATGCCATTAAGAACAAAAGATCAAAATATTACATTGACAAGAATTTGGGAGAAGTTGATTCCAGCCCTCATGGATGACTTTGAAGGATTCAAGACTTCATTGGAGGAAGTAACAGCAGATGTGGTGGAAATAACAAAGATAACTAGAATCAGAAGTGGAACCTGGGAAGGGAGGCTCACAAAGGAGGGGATATATATATATATATATATACACACACACATATACATAATTATGACTGATTCACATTGATGTATGGCAGAGACCACTACAAAATGGTAAAGGAATTATCCTCCAATTTAAAAAATGGATTGAGAGGGTCATGTACACATTGCTATATTCAAAGTGGATAGCCAACAAGGACCTATTGCACAGCACGTGAAACTCTAACTAATGTCATGTGCCATTCTGGATGGGAGGGGGGTTTGAGGGAGAATGGATATGTATGGCTGAGTTCCTTGTTGTTCAGCTGAAACTATCACAATATTGTCNGGTTTGGAGATCTGCACCAGTATGCAGGTCATCCATTATGAAGAATGACTCTATCTTAAATCTTATGAGACTGTCAGTAGAATATTTTGGTCACAATTTGATGCACAAGAAATCTTAATTTTCTCTTTCCTCCTTGCTTCACCAAGTTAATTCCCACCTTCCTTCAGATCTCAGTTCAAACTTTACTCTCTCAAGAAAGCCTTTGCTGAATTCCTAAGTTGGTGCCCATCCTTCCTCCCCTATGCTTGCATCAATTCATTCAATAGGGTATTAGTATACTTATTTCTTGGTGTACTTATTAAAACACAGATATTAATGTGTGAGCTGGTGACACAGAAGTGAATAATATATTGTCCTTGTCCTGGGGATGTCTCTATCTAGAACACTGACTGTGTAGACAGACGGGAACTGTGAGCTTTGATTACATGTTTCATCATCTCTAAGTGTTGGAGGGCCAGCTAGGGAAGACGAAAGACAACAGAAATGAGTTTAGGAAATGTTACTAGAAATAGCAGTTGCACAATCCTGAAACACAAAAATAACCTCCAGTCAATCCCTGAGGTTTATACAACACAGGAAAAGCAAAGGGTATTAGGGAAGCAAAGGGTAATAGACCCACCTGCCCAGGTGGGGTCTGCAGATCTGTTGACATACACTCACTTTTAATTACTTTCCATTTAGAACCAGACCCTGAAAAACAGGCCTATTAAAAATAGCACATTTTCTACATTTCAGTAACAGCTTGAGTGGGAAATTTCTGACTCTTAATATCTGAAGAAAAGATACGAATAAATTAGTTGCAACAAGAGTCTGCATGAGCCGTGTTTTAAAATCCTCCCCACCCCCTGCCACGGACATGAGATGAGGTTATCCTGCAGAAATGTGAGATTCTTGCTAATTCTATAGCTATACTGGTAAATGTGCAATTAGGCAAAACACTTTCCGTCACAGAGCAGGCAAGAGGAGAAAGCACTGATTCAAAACGCAAAAGCTCTTCCTGCTCTGGTGTGGATCCTCCATCAGGAAAAAAAAAGGTTGGATCATGACAGATGCCTTTTTGCCAGAACCTGGATTCTTATAATGTGTGAGATGCTTTCTCCTTGTAACTACTGATAATGCTTCTGGGTGAACTGGAGACACGCTGCACAGTGAATTAGATACCACAACTCTCTATTGCAGGACCTGCAAGGCAGCAGCCCTGCCATTTACATCACACAGACTTCAAGTGCAATTTTTGGATCAGCACACCTTGTTCTCATTTCCACTGTTATCCTTTCTCTCCTCATCTTCCCTGTGAAATATCCTTTGCACATCATGTCATCTGCACTGTTTAGAACTGTTATTCAAAATCAATACTGCTACTGCATCTAAACTTTCCCTTCAGAACATTCATCATTTGCCCATTATGAATAATGAAATAACTGCTTTATGTTTTTAGGCATTGCTTATTTTACCCCAGGAATGAGTTAATCCATCAAAAATGCCTGGTTGCTTGACATTTAACCTAGAAAAGCAGTTATGCTATGTATACGTCAGTTCAGGCTGCTATACAGAATAGCATAAGCTGGGTGGCTTAAACTGTGAATATCTATGCTGTGAAGTTTGGAAGTCAGGAAGTCCAAGTTTAAGATGCTAGCTGATTTGGTTCTTAGTGAGAACTGTCTTGGGATTGCCAGGTGGTGCACTGGTGAAGAATACACATGCCAATGCAAGAAACACGGGTGTGCTCCCTGGGTCAAGAAGATCCCTTGGAGTAGAAAATGGCAACACACTCCAGTATTCTTGCCTGGAAAACCTCCTGGAGGGCTACAGTCCATGGGGTCACAAAGAGTTGGACACAACTGAGTGACTGAGCATGCACGCATGCAAGAGCTGTCTTGTTGGTTTGCAGATGCCTGCCTTCTTGCAGTGTCTTCACATGGTGGAGAAAGAGACTATAAGCTCTCTAGTTTCTTATCATAAGGGCACTAATTCCATTATGGGGACTCCATCCTTGTGACCTCATTAAGGTTAATTACCCTACAAAGAGCTCACTCTGGAATACCATCACAGTGGCTGCTGTTGCTGCTAAGTCACTTCAGTAGTGTCCGACTCTGTGCAACCCCATAGACGGCAGCCCACCAGGCTCTGCCATCCCTGGGATTCTCCAGGCAAGAACACTGGAGTGGGTTGCCATTTCCTTCTCCAATGCATGAAAGTGAAGTTGCTCAGTCGTGTCTGACTCCAAGCATACCCATGGACTGCAGTCCACCAGGCTTCTCCATCCATGGGATTTTCCAGGCAAGAGTACTGGAAGTGGGGTGCCATTGCCTTCTCCCATCACAGTGAGGGTTAGGTTTTAACATATGAATTTGGGAGGAACCCAGACATTCAGTCCATAATGCAGTAGGATAGCAAACCATCACTGCTCTGCTTCAGGTCAGTCCAGGCATTCAGAATCCTGTGATCAGTTAAGTAATTACTAATACCCAGAGCCTGGAAGACCACCTCCTCTGGCAGATCATTTTTAGTTTGTGAAGTTTCAATATTTTTTTTCAAAGCCTTTCCTTGGATTCAGAAATAAATTTTATTTGTATTCAGATTACTTCAAACATTTTTTGAAAGCTGTTAATTCTGCAAAGCTCTAAGTATTTCTTATACAGTCAGCCCTTTCAGATCTCATTTAAGTGAACCTTCTTCTTACTTTGCAATCAGTTGTCTAGTGCTTGTGTCCAATACACTTTTTTTCTTCATCTTTTGTGGTCTGTTATTTCTATTTTTAACAGTTTGGCCCAATTTCTCCCATCTATCTAAACTGAAGCATTCAAGAGTTACTTTGGATTAACTTATTGAGGTTAAAAAGCATGCCTGACCTTGCTTTGAAAGTTTTTTGAAGACTTATTGAATTGGAAAAGTAAATTGCTGTTCCCTCATTATCTGGATCTTCCCACTGAAAAGAACTGTGCTTAATTCTAACCTTGCATCCCCTGAAGTTTGAGTAGGTTCAAATCAGTATATATTCCCTTTTAATTCAAGTTGCCATGAAGAACTGACACCTCCAGGTGCTGTTAGCCTTTCTAAAATTACCACCAATCTCTTTAGCATTTGCAACTATAGAAAGAAAAGTAACTAGGTGTCCTACTGAGCTGAGATTGGGGTGAGGGAGGGAAAAACCTATAAAAACCTTGTGTCCATTTGCTCAGAATTAATGTAAGAATGTTTCCTAAAGTAAAGTTTCAAGGTCTTTCTTCAGAACAGTTTGAATAAATTCAAACAGCAAAACAAGGGGAGAAAAATGTATACTGATGTCACTTTTTAAAATCCTCCTGAAAATTAAGGGAAATTTGTTTCGCATTTTCTGATTGGTTTGTACAGAAGAAATCTGGAAGTTCTCACAATCTCTGCATGAGTTTTAATTCCAATTTTTGTATTTGAAAGAAAACAATATCAAAGAGAAAAATTAGTCTGTAAAGATACTGAAAAATGCTCTCATGTGGAGATTACTGAATTACATAATAATTTTTCTTTAAATAGAATGCAAATAAAATCTCCACTGCTAGGGAAACAATAATGCAATGAAATAAGGCATCAATATTACCACAAGAGAAAGATAATGGAAAATATTTCTGTTGTTTATTCTTATGAAAAATATTATCCTCAACTATGATCTTACTTTACACATTTTATAGAAAAGATCAAGGTGCCTTAAAAAGTTGAAATCCTTCCTTGGGTTTATTTAACAAGAAGTTTTCTTTTTGAAGCTTCATTTCAAAGGCAGATAAATGGAAACCTCCAGGTTAAGACAGGCGATTGAAACCATACCATAGAATCTCTCTCTTACAACAGTGAAGAAGTACAGTCAAAATTCCAAAAATATTACAAAGAAAATAGAAGCCAAGTCAAATCAACCAATCAAATCTTTTAAAAAATGGAAAAAAAAAACAAAACATGGAAATAAACAGAATATTCTTGGGGGGAAAAGATCCTTAACCATTTTCATATTTCCTGAGAGTAGTACTTATAAGTTAACAAATCCCCAAGCATAAGAAGAAGACTGGGTACCCTCCATTACTTTTCTTTCAACTGGGGAGTAAGGAAATTAATATTGGAAATGAGGTGAGGATAAATAAGAAAAGAAAAATAAAGTAAATGTTCTGCTATGCAAATAATAATTTTAGGGTGACTCAGAATTTAGGTGCTTAGTCCTTAGAAGGAAAGCTAAGGCAAACCTAGGCAGCATATCGAAAAGCAGAGACGTTACTTTGCTGACAAAGGCCTGTGTGGTTTCCCCAGTAGTCATGTACAGATATGGGAGTTGGACTATAAGAAAAGCTGAGCACTGAAGAGTAGATGCTTTCAAAACTGTGGGGCTGGAGAAGAATCTTGAGAATCCCTTGGACAGCGAGGAGATCAAACCAGTCAATTCTAAAGGAAATCAACCCTAAATATTCATTGGAAGGACTGATGCTGAATCTGAGACTCTAGTACTCTGGCCACCTGATACAAAGAGCCAACTCATTGGAAAAGACCCTGATGCTGGGAAAGATTGAAGGTAAAAGAGAAGGGGGCAACAGAGGATGAGATGGTTAGATCGCATCAGCAACTCAATGGACATAAGTTTGAGCTGATTCCAGGAGCTACTGAATGACAGGGAAGCCTGTCGCACTGCAGTCGATAGCGTTTACAAAGAGTTGGACGCAACTTAGAGACTGCACAACAACAACATGTGTTAGACACATCTGAAACTTGAAGCTCTCCCTCCAGCTATGATATCTACTGTCCAAGTATGTAAAGTGAATCTTGGTTACAGAACAGATTTAACTGTCTCACCAGTGAGAGCAGAAGCCACATAGTCTGACAACAACTAAACACCATACCACTTCAGCTCTTATACCCACTGACCTTCTCCTAATTGAGAAGAGCTGAGTGCATAGAATAAAAGTAATCATGTTTAAGCCATAATTCAGACGGAAAAACAAGTCTCAGATATAATTATAAGGATTAAATATTTAAAATTTCACACTATTGTATCAGAGCAAGCAGAAGCTTTTCAAAGAAATTCCCTAATCATTGGAAGATGAAGAGAAATGACATTGCTCCTATGTAGATAAAGTATAGGAAGGAAGAAAAGAAGGAAGGAAGTGGTGAGAGCATGATGCAAGAAAAACTGCAGATGTGTATAAGAGACAGGTCATGTATGGATGTGAGAGTTGGACTGCGAAGAAAGCTGAGTGCCGAAGAATTGATGCTTTTGAACTGTGTTGGAGAAGACTCTTGAGAGTCCCTTGGACTGCAAGGAGATTCAACCAGTCCATCCTAAAAGAGATCAATCCTGGGTGTTCATTTGAAGGACTGATGATAAAGCTGAAACTTCAGTCCTTTGGCCACCTCCTGCAAAGAGTTGACTCATTGGAAAAGACTCTGATGCTGGGAGGGATTGGGGGCAGGAGGAGAAGGGGACGACAGAGGATGAGATGGCTGGATGGCATCACTGACTCGATGGACATGAGTTTGAGTGAACTCTGGGAGTGGACAGGGGTGGTGATGGACAGGGAGGCCTGGTGTCCTGCAATTCATGGGGTCGCAAAGAGTCAGACACGACTGAGCTACTGAACTGAACTGAACTGAAGGGGCTTTTAAGAGAAATATTTTTTTTTCACTCTAAAAACCATGAATACAGTGTCATTAAAATAATCTTTTAAAATAAATTCATCTACTATTATAATTCAGATTTCAGTTTTGCATATTCTGTTTCAGTGCTTATCCATATGCACATGTATTATTTACCTAATTGTAATGAAAATATATATGCATCCTCTGGTGATTATTATTCTTATGTAATGCACAACATTAGCTGTATAATAGTGCTCTAAATAAAAGCAAATCATTTCACCACAAAATAAATAGAAATAAATTTAAGTAAAAAACAAATCATTCCACTGTCATTAGTGTTAGTTGCCCAGTCATGTCCCATTCTTTGCAATCCCATGAACTGTAGCCTGGCAGTCTCTCTATACCAAGTCCATGGAACTCTGCAGGAAAGAATACTGGAGTGAGTAGCCATTGCCTTTTCCAGGGTATCTTCCCAACCTAGGGACTGAACCTGAGTCTCCTGCATTGCAGGTGGTTCCTTTACCATCTGAGCCAACAGGGCACACATTCATTCTGGTCTAGCAAATGTGTTCCCTTAGTCTTTGTATATTCATATGCAAAATTTAAAATGTGATGATTTGGACCTGATTTTATTTTATTAATTATGGATGAATTTCATGGATAATATGTAGACCTCCCCCGCGCCCAGAGCTTATCACCTACCAGGCTATCATTCCTCCCTAGCTGCAAGGCTGCCCATTACTGCCAGTATACTTAAACTACCTCGAGCTAATTGAATGTGGGGAGGTAGAGAGCATGTCTGGACCCTTGCCTCCTTTGCAGTCCTGATGATTTCCTGTCTGTGTTAGTAGTCCTTTCCATGTTTCACTATGGGACCATTCTGGTTGGTGTCATTATGAAGACTATTTTAGAAAAATATCTTCATGCAAATCATTTCATATTCCCTGTTTTCATCCACATTTCTGTTTTTAGCAAAAGGTAATGGTGCTGTTGCCTGAATGTGTAGTTCTTTACTTTGAAAAAGTAAGTGTTAGTCACTGAGTTGTGTCCAACTCTTTGCAACCCTGTAGTCTGTAGCCTACCAGGCTTCTCTCTCCATGGAATTCTCCAGGCAAGAATACTGAAGAGGATATCCCTAGAGGATCTTCCTGACCCAGGGAACAAATCTGGGTCCCCGCATTGCAGACAGATTCTTTACCATCTGAGCCACCAGAGAAGCCCTTACCTGCCCTAAACAAAACTTAAACCTCCCATAAACGTAACTTGGCTTTAAACTAGCATACTGGACATAGCAATTTTGCAAACATAAATGCTTTAATTTTCTTCAAAAGTTGATTCTTAATGCCTACCAACATGACCCTCTCCCCTGCCCCAATAAATTATAGGTTCAGTCTTCTAGTATTATGTTAGACTATATGATATGCATTACCTGCATCCCAAGGTGGATTAATTATGACCTTGAGAGGTTTATAATTTGAGTGCTTATAACAAGAATGAGAGACTGCTTATTCTGATGGCTGAAGGGTCAAATGTCTGCCTTTCAGTCATCAGTTTAGAAAATGCCCTTGTCAAGTGAACAGTTTTCTGTATACATTTTATGACAGGTTATCTTGATTAATGGATATTCTGTAGCTTTTGAGCAGTGTGCTCTGTTATCACCTTGCTGTAGTTCCCATGGCTGAGAAGTAGAAATGGTTTCTGTTTACAATCTAGATAATAAGGCAGATATTATCTACTTTGGAGAAAGTGGGAGTTTCAGGCTTTCAGTATGAACAATATTTGAATACACATGAAGTGGATGATTTGGGGGTTCAGGAATATTATCCTAGGACAGAAAACTGCCTGAGAAAGCATGAGTATAAGAAATAAGGCTTGCATTTCAGAGCATGTAAGTAGATATATTTCTCAGAAGGAACTGGAATTATTACGCTACTATACTTCCTTAGGAGTATTAGTTATATTTGAGCTGCTAGGACCAGTATGCACATGAGTTACCTGGGAGTGAGGGTGGAGATATCCCCTAGCATTTAGAAAAACTGCAAGAGTTTTCTTCTTTCTCCTTTCCTCATCCAAAATTTGACAACAGTGAAATATGGTAGTTCACTATAAAAATGAAGATTAAATTGTTAAATAATGCCTCTTCATTTGTTTAGAAGTTTCTTCGTTTACTTGGGTGAAAATAACTGGACTTGATGGGTTTTTCATTTTTCCTTCAGGCTCAGTTTATGAACCTCTGAAAAGCATTAATCTTCCGAGACCTGATGAAACTTTGTGGGATAAATTGGATCACTATTACAGAATTGGTAAGCTAAACCTGAGGAAAGCAAGTCTGTAGGTAGCGATGATTAACATCTATTCTGCCTTAGTTAAGTTACATACATTATGTGGATGGTGATCTTTCATTTGAGTGTTGGGGTAGTTTCAGTGCTTAGACAGCCATATATTCCAATTGCACGTAGATACGGAGACTGCAAATGGAATCTGGCAAGTCATATCTGTCCCTGGAATAATTTTTAAATTGCCCCTAGTGTCTTCTGTGTCCTTTTAGCTTTCCTAAACATTAACAGATTTGAGAACTAGAGGATGTTTCTTGAATAATTCTTACACAAAGATTTTGTAGAAGTATTCCTTGCTCATTTACCTATACAAAGTTAAAGTGTAGTCCTGAATCTTTTGTATCTATTTCTAATTCATTGAGATGTAAAAGGCTGTCTCAATATGGTTACGGGTATAAGGTCCCTGTTTGTTTGTTTTGTTTGCTCTTTTGTTTTTGTCAGGATAAACCTGGCAAGTTTTATTTTTTAATGTGACTAAGCAAATAGAGAAGCTCTATACAATAAACAAAAACAAGACCAGGAGCTGACTGTGGCTCAGATCATGAACTCTTTATTACCAAATTCAAACAAATTGAAGAAAGTAGGGAAAACTGCTAGACCATTCAGGTATGACCTAAATCAAATTCCTTATGATTATACAGTGGAAGTGAGAAATAGATTTAAGGGCCTAGATCTGATAGAGTGCCTGATGAACTATGGAATGAGGTTCGTGACATTGTACAGGAGGCAGGGATCAAGACCATACCCATGGAAAAGAAATGCAAAAAAGCAAAATGGCTGTCTGGGAGGCCTTACAAATAGCTGTGAAAAGAAGAGAAACGAAAAGCAAAGGAGAAAAGTAAAGATATCAGCATCTGAATGCAGAGTTCCAAAGAATAGCAAGAAGAGATAAGAAAGCCTTCTTCAGCGATCAAGGCAAAGAAATAGAGGAAAAGAACAAAATGGGAAAGACTAGATATCTCTTCAAGAAAATTAGAGATACCAAGGGAACATTTCATGCAAAGATGGACTTAATAAAGGACAGAAATGGTATGGGCCTAACAGAAGCAGAAGAAATTAAGAAGTGGCAAGAACACACAGAAGAGCTATACAAAAAAGATCTTCATGACCCAGATAATCATGATGATGTGATCACTAATCTAGAGCCAGACATCTTGGAATGTGAAGTCAAGTGGGCCTTAGAAAGCATCACNGTGAAGAAAGCTGAGCACTGAAGAATTGATGCTTTTGAACTGTGGTGTTGGAGAAGACTCTTGAAAGTCCCTTGGACTGCAAGGAGATCCAACCAGTCCATTCTGAAGGAGATCAGCCCTGGGATTTCTTTGGAAGGAATGATGCTGAAGCTGAAACTCAGTACTTTGGCCACCTCATGCAAAGAGTTGACTCATTGGAAACAACTCTGATCCTGGGAGGAATTAGGGGCAGAAGGAGAAGGGGACGACAGAGGATGAAATGGCTGAATGGCATCACTGACTCGATGGACGTGAATATGAGTGAACTCCAGGAGTTGGTGATGGACAGGGAGGCCTGGTGTACTGCGATTCATGGGGTCGCAAAGAGTTGGACACGACTGAGAGACTGGACTGAACTGAAGCAGCTTAGAGATACATATATATCAGGCTCTTTTTTGTCCATCAGATGGTAAGGTGGGGATGCTTTTTTTGTTATTTTGCTTAATATGCCTTTTATGTGGCCTAGTATGTCAAATATAAAATTTGATTTCTCTCACCAAGGAGAAGAATTTTTTTGTTTCTGTCTGCATCATGTGAAACATTATTTCATTATTATTTCCCTGGTGGGCCAATAGTTGAGACTTCGCCTTCCAGTGTGCCAGGTGTGGCTTTGATTCCTGGTTGTGGAGCTGTTGTTCCTATTGCATAGCACCTGGAATGTTAGGTCCATGAATCAAGGTACATTGGAAGTGGTCCAACAGGATAAAAGAGTGATCATTGACATTTTAGGAATCATTGAATTAAAATGGATGGGAATGGGCCAATTTAATTCAGATGACCATTGTATCTACTAATGAGAGCAAAAATCCCTTAGAAGAAATGGAGTAGCCATCATAATCAACAAAAGAGTCCAAAATCCACTACTTAGATGCAATATCATAAATGAAAGAATGACCTCTGTTCGTTTTGAAGCAAACCATTCAGTATCATAGTAATCCAAGTCTATGCCTCAACCACTAATGCTGAAGAAGCCAAAGTCTAATGGTTCAATGAAGATCTTTAAGACTTTCTAGAACTAGCATCAAAAAAGATGTCCTTTTCAAAAAAGATGTCCTTTTCATCACAGGGGACTGGAATGCAAAAGTAGGAAGTCAAGAGGTACACGGAATAACAGGCAGGTTTGACCTTGGATTACAAAATGAAACAAAGCAAAGGCTAACAGAGTTTTGCCAAGGAAATACACTGATCATAGCAAACACACTCTTCCAGCAACACCAGAGACAACTGTATACATGGACATCAACCAGATCGTCAGTACTGAAATCATATTGGTACTCTGTGCAGCTGAAAATGGAGAAAAGTCCACACAGTCTACAAAAACAAGACCTGGAGTTAACCGAGGCTCAGATCATGAAATCCTTATTGAAAAATTCAGACTTAAAGAAAGTAGAGAAAACCACTAGGCCATTCAGTTATGATCAAAATCAAATCCCTTATGATTATATAGTGGAAGTGACAAATAGATTCAAGAGATTAAATGTGATAGAGTGCCAGAAGAACTATGAATGGAAGTTTGTAACATTGTACAAGAGATGGTGATCAAAACCATCCCCAAGAGAAAGAAATGCAAAAAGGCAAAATGGTTGTCTGAAGAGGCCTTACAAATAGATGAGAAAACAAGAGAAATGAAAGCCAAAGAGAAAAGGAGAAAAGCAATCTGAATTCAGAGTTGCAAAGAATAGCAAGGAGAGATAAGAAAGCATACTTAAGTGAAGAGTGCAAAGAAATAGGCAATAGAATGGGAAAGACTAGAGATCTCTTCAAGAGAATTAGAGGTATCAAGGAAACATTTCATGCAACAATGGGCACAATAAAGGATAGACATGTTATGGACCTAACAGAACCGAAGATATTAAGAAGAGGTGACAAGAATACACAGAAGAACTATACTAAAAACACTTAATGACCCGACAGTCACAATGGTGTCATCACTCACCTAGAGCCAGACATCTTGGAGTGTGAAGTCGTGAGCCTTAGGAAGCATCACTATGAAGAAAGCTAGTGGAGATGATGGAAT
Source organism: Neotragus pygmaeus (assembly GCA_006410875.1). Classification (NCBI taxonomy): domain Eukaryota; kingdom Metazoa; phylum Chordata; class Mammalia; order Artiodactyla; family Bovidae; genus Neotragus; species Neotragus pygmaeus. Next base: position 2,539,576 of record SJYV01045352.1, on the reverse strand, counting down.
TCCAGCTGAGCTGTTTCAAATCCTTAAAGATGATGCTTTGAAATAGCTGCACTCAATATGCTGCAAATTTGGAAAACTCAACAGTGGCCACAGGATTGGAAAAGGTCAATTTTCATCCCAATCCCAAAGAAAGATAATGCCAAAGAATGTTCAAACTACTGCAAAATTGTGCTAATTTCACATGCTAACAAGGTAAAGCTCAAAATGATTCAAGCTAGGCTTCAACTCTACATGAACTCAGAATTTGCAGATGTTCAAGCTGGATTTAGAAAAGGCAGAGGAACCAGAGATCAAATCGCCAACATCTGCTGGATCATAGAAAAAGCAAGGGAATTTCAGGAAAACTTCATTGACACAAAAGCCTTTGACTGTGAATCACAACAAACTGTGGAAAATTTCTTGAGGAGAGGCGAATACCAGACCATCTTACTTGCCTCCTGAGAAAGCTATATGTAGGTCAAGAAGCAACATTTGGAAGCAGATGTAGAACAAGAGACTGGTTCCTAATTGGGAGAGGAGTAAAACAAGATTGTATATTGTCACCCTGCTTATTTAATTTCTATGCCGAGTACATCATGCAAAAGGCTGGGCTGGATGAAGCTTAAGGAGGAATCGAGATTCTGGGAGAAATACCAATAACCTCAGTTTTACAGATGACATCACCCTAGTGGCAGAAAGCAAAGAGGAACTAAGCAGCCTGTTGATGGAGGTGAAAGAGTAGAGTGAAAAAGATGACTTAAAAGTTGAAATTCAAAAAATTAAGATCATGGCATCTGATCCCATCACTTCATGGCAAATAGATGGAGAAGGTAGAGACATCACTTTGCTTACAAAGGTCTGTATAGTCAAATCTATGGTTTTTCCAGTAGTCATGTGCAGAAGTGAGAGTTGAACCAGAAAGAAGGCTGAGCACCGAAGAATTGATGCTTTCAAAATATGATGCTGGAGAAGACTCTTGAGAGCCCCTTGGAGAGCAAGGAGGTGGTTAGATAGCTTCAGTGAGTCAATGGACATTAATTTGACCAAACTTCGGGAGATAGTGAAGGACAGGGAAGCCTGACGTGCTGCAAGTCATGGTGTCACAAAGAGTTGGACACACTGAACGACTGAACTGAACTGAATTTAATATGTCACATATAGCTAGTGGACAACTGTGAAGTTAAGATCCTACATTATTTGTGGCGAAACACCCAAAACATAAAACAGATGCAACATTGTACAAATCAATAACGACTTTGAAAATGGTCCACATTTTAAAAAAAAATCTTAAAAGAAAAATGTTAGTTCAGCTTATTGTGTTCAAGATTCTTACCCATTTATCTCTGTAGCCAAAACTAACTAAAGAAATTAAACTGCCTTTTAAAAGAAGTGTCAGCTGTTTACTTTGCAGTGTGAGGACCAGTTTTTCACTCTGGGAAAAATAATAAATACCTAGGTATTTTGAAAGACATGATAATGATTATGTCAGTTTAGTCTGAGAAAAAGAAATTTAATTCTTTAATCTCTGTGATGGAACAGAGTACTTTAAACCTTTGAAAAACTGTTCTAAATTAGTTGACATATGCCAGTCTAGATTAGAGTAACTTAATTTATTTTAGGGAAAAATATTACTGATCCATTTATAGTTAGGAATAAAATATCTTTTAGGAAATGTCATTTTAGTGTGACTGTTTTTCTATTTTAGGACTCTTTTATAAAGATTAATACAGTCTGCTTTCTGTATCTGCAGATGCAGAACCTGCAGATAGGGAAGGCCTACTATACTAGCCATTTTAGATAAGGGACTTGAGCATTTGAGAATTTTGGCATGCATGGCAGGTCCTGGAAATATCCCTGTGCAAATTGAGTGATGACTAGAAAACATTGATTCCAGACTTCTTTAACTTAAGTGGAATGTTCATAAAATAATCACTTGTTTACTATTTTCATGTCATATCAGGATGCAATTCAGTTTTGAAATGTTAAACATATCTTTGACCTGTACCATATATAAGAGGAATACATTGCTCTGAAGGCCAGGCACGAATTAGTCATCTGTGAAAACCAAGATTCTGGCCTCTCTAGAATTGAGTTATCTTCAGATTTAGCAGATGTATGCAACTCTTTGTTATATATTTGCTTTATTTTTCCCTATTGAACTAGTTTTTGAGAGTATACTTAGTTTTTTGGCTCTTTTTTTTTCTTTCTGTATCTGATATTGCCTTATAACACTTACTGACGTTAACAGGGATGTGCTAAAAATTTTTTATGTGCCAATTAGCTAAATTCTTTACTCAAAATTGAAAATACCCCTTCGTGCTGGGTAGATCTCTACCGAGGCCAGAATTATTTACCAAGAATTGTTTCTATGTTTTCCAAAGTTTTATGCTGCAGCTAAGTTTAGAAAGAACAAAACTGTAGGATAAAGAAACCAAAAAAGTTTAAGACCTTCAGCTCAAGGGAAATAGATTTTTTTTTCATTCTTTTTGTTGTCTTCAATTGCAGTCAAGTCAACATTGCTGCTCTATCAAAGTCCAACCACAGGTCTCTTTCCCACTAAAACATGTGGTGATGATCAGAAGGCCAAGATTCATGACAGTCTGTACTGTGCTGCTGGTGCCTGGGCTTTGGCTCTTGCGTACAGGTAAGCTGGTGTGTCTTCTCCTTGTAACTCCAAGTCTAGGTGATAGGGTTTTGTAGGCCCAAGACAAACTGGACAGCTATCTTTTGGCTCTTCTTCTGAGTCACCTGCAGCTGTTTGCATATATCTTTTGGCTCTGCTTCTGAGTCACCTGCAGCTGTTTGCATCTCCTTTTCAGCCTCTAAATCTTTGCGATTTCCTGAGCATTGTAACATTGTAACATTTTATGACTTTGTGACTAACATTTCTCATCTCTAGCTTTGTAAATCAGCTTTAGTCTCTGATAGAATGAATTGCCCATTCCCATTGAATTGATTTGTTTTGACCATAGAGGAAATTGATAGTGATTGATGATGAAACTAGAGCCTAGAGTAGTTAATAGAGTAGTTTCAAATGACACACCTAGTTAATGATAGAGCCAGGACCAAAACTCCTCTCCTTCCTTCCCCCAGTTTAGGTGTTTTGCTAACTACACTTCATTGGGATATCACTAAATCAGAAAATTCTTATAAAGTAAAAGAAAAATAAACCTTTTCACAGTACATAAGTTCACTTTTTTCATTATTAATATCTATTTCTTTGTTATATTTCATTATTAATGTATCTGATGTGGGTCTTGACTTGTAGTCAGTAGTGATACATTTTAACTGTTAAAAAAATGGATTTCTGAATATTAATTCTCCAAAGGTAGTAAATTCATGTGCCTCTGATTTCAAGATTGTATCCTTAACATGAATATGGTTACTCTGTCTTAAATCATTGATGTGTTTCACTGATGTTAGATAGGTGCTTCCTGATGTGACACATCACCCATATCTACTTCTTATCAAAATGTGTAGATGGCTCTACCATGAATAAAGACAGACAAAGCCAGATTGTGGCTACTTATAAGACTTCTTGCCTGGGCTTTTAAAAATGTAATCATAGAAGATTAGAAAATAGGTATGAAGATGGCTAGTTTATGAGAATCAGATGCAATGTGTGAACCTTGATTGAATCATGCAATAAAAAAAACTAAAGTATATTTTGGGGATAATTGGATTGTATTTGATATACAGTATATATTAGACACTATGTCTATGCTATTAGCTCCTTGGTGTGATAATGATATTATGGTCATATAGGCAAATGTCCTTGTTTTTAGGGGATACTTCTGAAATATGTACGGTGTTAGTGCCAAGAATAAATTATAGATAAAGAATTCAAGCTAATTTTATCACCTCTTGAATCCATGTGAAGAGTAGAGTTTTATTCATTGTAGCAGTTGTGTAGCTTTTGTATAGATTTGAAATTTTTCTGAATAAAGTATTCAGGGAAAATTGCTTAAAAAAATACAAGAGTACAGGCCCTTTCCCAGAAGCCTTCAAAAATCTGATAGAGAATTTAAAGTCCGTTCTTTGCTGGGGACACTATCTATTCACTAACTCCCTGGATAATTTATCTTATATAGTTAAAGTAAAAAATTTCTTGTTTTACTAGCAAACAAAATGTCTTCTGTTTGGAGAAACACAAGAGTACGTACCACAGAATTAGGATGAAGCCATTTTTACCCACAGTATTAAGCTGTGATGATTTGTTTAGATAATCCCCATGTTGTAAAATTAGTAGAATTCTGTTTCCAATTCTACTTAAAAATGCTGATGAAATCATATAAATAACACTAGGAAAAATTAGTCAAAATTTAAGCTGTCAGTATTTTTAGGGACTTATATCTATCTCTTATTGGTAATGAATACATAACATGAAGTCATTAATTTTTTAAAATGGAAGTAATTTGATTTTTCTTATTGCATTAGTTTTCAATCAGTCATGTAAAAAATCTCTTGAAACCTCAGTTCTATTTGAATGTGTGTGTATATACATGTGTACTGAGGACTTAAAATAATTATTTATGCACATTTATATTTCATTTACATTAGGCATATGGTTTGATTTAATTTAATTAAATAATTGGATAAAAGCAAGAAGCAATGAAATAGCTTATTTGTAAAATATACTTTGACATAGTTTGTTTTTCTTAAATCCAGTATTATAGTTTCACTTTGTAATTTTGTTTTATTTTAGAGGAGGAAAGAAATGCTTACTAATATGTTTTACTTTTTAAGATGTCTTTTACACATATCAAGTTGTAGTCCTGAATATACCTTTGTTTAAAATTATATTGCATTATATCTAATTATAATTATATCTACTTATATTACTTTATATATAATTATATCTATATTGCATTATAATTCTGTATGAATATAATTATAATTAATACAATTAAAATTTGTATTTAGTTATATGATTAGAACTATTATAACTATTTTATTTTATAAATAGTTATATTGCTTTGATTTAGGCTATATCCTAAATATCATAACCTAAATATATGATTTAGGTTAAAATTGTTTCTAAAACTAGTCAATTGTACAAAATCTCTTAAAAGAAAAATTGAACCTATACTTTGCATGTGTGCTCAGTTGCTCAGTCATGTCTGACCCTCTTATGACCCCATGGACTCCAGGCCACCAGGCATCTTTGTCCACAGGAGTATCCTGGGAAGAACAGTGGAATGAGTTGCCATTTGCTCCTCCAGGGGAACTTCCTGACCCAAGAATTGAAGCTGTGTCTCCTGCGGCTCCTACATTGGCAAGTGGATTCTTTTACCACTGAGCCACCTGGGAAGCCCCAGACCTGTACTTTATGCTATACTAAAAAGTACTATGTAGAGTTTTTGCATTTTTTGTTCTTCTAGAAAAAAAGCATGACTTTAATTTAGGGTTTAAATACGGAATTCAGTTTTCTTTAATTTTATGTTTGAGAAAAGTAGCTTTTTTTTTTTTTTAAAGTATTGATTTGAAAAAGCACTTTAGACTGTGCATATGTTAGAAAAACTCAAGGTGAGATATTGGTAAGATACTTTGCAGTACTAAGAGAGAGAGAGAGGAATACTTCATCCAAGATGTTGGCCTGTTCCCTCTCAGTGTCAGATTTAGTGCTATTTTAGGAGTTAAATATAACAGGTGGCCGTAGCTTATTCCTTGTAAACAGTCAAGTCACATGACCAAACAGTATTCTGAATTTATTTTCCTTGAAACTTGACTGTGGGGAAATAATGCACCAGTGATAGGATTTAAGTGTTTAGTTTTTCACTAGTTATGTGTTTTTAAGTTTTGCTTTAAATATAAACATAATATTATAGAAATATTCAATCAACATCTCCACATGGCTTGTGATCAATTAAAGTTACTTATCTGTTTTTTTTTAATTAAACATTTTATTGAGATCATATTAAAACTTGAATGTACATCAGTAAAGCTTGCTAATTCTTGGTAGAAAATAGAGGAATTATTTTGGATGAAAAGGTTCATTTTAAATATTAGGAAATAGATATATACTAGTTGCCTAAACGTTTTTACTCAAATGAAACTGTTCTTTAGTTTTCTAAGTCAGAAAAGAAATATTCTTCTGGTTACCACTATCATTTGCTAAGGAAAGGAAAAATAAAAACGTCATTAAAATAGACGAATTCTTTATTGTGGCTAAATTATTGTGGGATATTTTAGTCTTGGTATAATGCTTGTGGAAATTAGGGGCAGAGAAATTGCAGTCAAGGTAATTTTACAAAAATTGGATTTTGTTTCGTCCTGAATTATTTCTTTGTTTTTTATGAAGTGGGAATTATATGCAGAATATTTCATTTAGCTCATTTTACTCCAGATGTGCTGTGTCCTTCCTTTACCAGTGCCAAGTCAAATGTTATCCACTCCATAATTTGCCTGTTAACACTTGGTTCTGACATCATGGGAAAAAAGATCACAGAGCAGAATCATACTAGCTATACTTTAATGCCTGCATGTGAAAAGAAGAATGATATTCTAATGACAAATAGACATTTTTACTGACATTCACCATACTGTATTAAAATGATCATCGTTCTTTCTACTGCTGGTATATGAGGTCTATAATTGAAAGAGGAAGTAATTATAGTTTACTTTTTATGGGGAACAGGTAGTGTTTTTTGTCAAGTGAGGATGATAGCCAGATATTTCACTTATGATTTAGTAAAACAATGAATAAGCTACTTTTATTTTTTCAAGAGTGGATAACATCTTTTTTGAAGACCACTGATCAGTAATAATTCAAAAGCAGAGACATTACTTTGCCGACTAAGGTCCGTCTAGTCAAGGCTATGGTTTTTCCTGTGATCATGTATGGATGTGAAAGTTGGACTGTGAAGAAGGCTGAGTGCCGAAGAATTGATGCTTTTGAACTGTGTTGTTGGAGAAGACTCTTGAGAGTCCCTTGGACTGCAAGGAGATCCAACCAGTCCATTCTGAAGGAGATCAACCCTGGGATTTCTTTGGAAGGAATGATGCTGAAGCTCAAACTCCAGTACTTTGGCCACCTCACGCGAAGAGTTGACTCATTGGAAACAACTCTGATCCTGGGAGGAATTAGGGGCAGAAGGAGAAGGGGACGACAGGATGAGATGGCTGGATGGCATCACTGACTCGATGGACGTGAATCTGAGTGAACTCCAGGAGTTGGTGATGGACAGGGAGGCCTGGTGTGCTGCGATTCATGGGGCGCAAAGAGTCAGACACGACTGAGCGACTGAACTGAACTGAACTGATTAATAATAAAAAAGGAACTTAAAGATCGAAAAACATCTTAACCTAATTTAATATTTAAGTGTCAGCCTTTTTTTTTTTTTAAAGCAGGAGTTATAAACTGTAGTCAATTGATTTTAAACTAAGACCTGAGAATATAAAACTTTATGCCCAAATACATCAGTATCATCCTGGACGCATTTTTGTTTGAAGGCATTGCTGACTGAAGTGGAGAAGGCAATGGCATCCCAAACTCCCATGGACGGAGGAGCCTGGTAGCCTGCAGTCCATGGGGTCGCTGAGTCAGACACGACTAAGTGATTTCACTTTCACTTTTCACTTTCATGCATTGGAGAAAGAAATGGCAACCCACTCCAGTGTTCTTGCCGGGAAAATCCCAGGGATGGTGGAGCCCAATGGGGTGCCGTCAGTGGGGTCGCACAGAGTCGGACACGACTGAAAGCGACTTAGCAGTAGCAGTAGCATTGCTGACTGAAGTGCCCATTCTGGCATTATTAAACACATAGCAGAGCAAAGAAGACACAGAAAATGAAGGTGAGTGAAGTCGCTCAGTCTTCAACTCTTTGCGACCCCATGGACAGTAACCTACCAGCCTCCACGGTCCATGGGATTTTCCAGGCAAGAATACTGGAGTGGGCTGCCTATTTCTTTCTCCAGGGGATCTTCCCAACCCAGGGATCGAACCTGGGTCTCCTGCATTGCAGACAGATGCTTTACCATCTGAGCTGCTAGGGAAGCCAAAGGAGACAAGGGCCTACCTTAATCTATACTTCTTTGGATCCAAGTGATCATTGCATAACCTAAAAGGATTGGTATTTAAAATTGCCTGTGCTCTGTGAATGGTGAATTAAAAAAAAATCCATTTGTAGATTTTTCTAATATAAAAATATCCTTTAAAGTTTCAGCCAAGTCAGTGTTGAAAATATTATACACTATTTTTAACACAATTAACTTACTTCCTTAAGGGGAAATTTGCACAATTCCATCATGAGATTTTTTTTTAAGCATTTCTACATCTGCTGGGAAAATGGAGTTTCACTGTTACAGAATTAGTAGTTGTCACCAGAACATAGGATTAGCCAGATAAATACTTAATTATCAAAAGCTCTGCTTCCTTTTCAAATGCATTTCCAATTTGTTTCATGAGTTATCTCTCTCACCCAGGCGCATTGATGATGACAAAGGAAGGACCCATGAGCTGGAGCACTCAGCTGTAAAATGTATGAGAGGAATTCTCTACTGCTACATGCGTCAGGCCGATAAGGTAAAACACTGTAGTATGGACTGAAATTCTCACATCGTTCTGAGGGATTAATTTAACCAGTATAGCAATAACATCTTCTGAAGAAGGAGGTACTTTCAAAAGGTAAAGCCACATCCTGGGGTCAGTCTCAGATTAAAACAGCTCTGCCTTCTCAGCCCAGGGTTTTGAAATACTGAAATTGAAGAAATACCTTAAGCAAGATTGATTGGGAACTGTTATTTGGGCTTGAATTTATATTTTGCATCTGATGTTTGCTCAGATAAATACTTTCTAAAGAACCTCATGATATGCATAATTCTAACCAATATTGTATTAAACAAGAAAATCCTTATCAAAATTCCTTTTGTACATGTCATTACTCTAATTGAACTTTAGTTTTGAAATATGACATATTACTTTATTTCAAGCATTGAAAAACCTTTATAATAATGATAAAGAGGGCAGGAATTAAAGGCTTAGAAAACAGACTTTATAGGATTATTTTGAAAATTAAATAATCTACATAATAAAACTTTTTAAACTATAAAGCTCTATACAAATATAATGTGATATTCCCTCTACTTACCTACATCTCTGTGTTACCAGGTCCTAATATATTGTGGTACGTTAATAAATTTACATCATGGTTCCTCAACAACCACTCCCACATTTGATAATTTATTAGAAAAGATACACTTCAGTAGTTAATGCAGGCAATTTTAACCACTTAATATTTTGTGTATCTCTATCATATGGATACTATATTCAGTTTTTGTGATAGCACATTTTTTAAGACCTGACCTGAAGTCAAAAATGCAAAGAAAAAAAACTCCTGTATATTCTGTCACCAAAATATGGCAACAAAACAAATTAGTTAACAGAAAGTAAATTTATTCACAGGTTGATAATAGAGAGATATGAAAAACCTGTAATTTGTCTACTGAGATTTGACTTTGCAAATCATTATTATAAAGGTTTTTCAATGCTTGAAATAAAGTAATATGTCATATTGATATTTTATATTTGAATTAAATTTGTATAACATTGAAGTGATTAAAGTTTTTTTTCCTAAGTGTGAGAAGTTTACTATTTGTTTCACATTTATCGTTTCATGAATTCTTTTGTGTAAATTCAGCTTTTCTCCCGAGAAAACATTGTGTGAACCGTGAATTTCATGTGCTTGCTAACCAGGTTGACATACTTAAGTTATAACTGTTTATCAAAAGGAAGAAAATGATATACTATAAATTTTTTTCTTTGTGACTTGTTTAATCTTGTTAATGATCTTTTCTAAATATTATTCACCTTTACTAACAAGTATTCATAGTTTGGTATTCTTTTGACTACAACTTGAATGTAACTTAAGCTGTCTTTGAATTCCTTAAATTACAAAGGATTATCATTTTTTGCCTTACGTGAGTTGTAAGAAGGTACAGATAACATTAGGATCACATTTGGTATTTCTGCATACTACAAAATGTAGAATTTTATAAATTTTAAAACACTGTTATTGGTATAATCTTTCTTGAATCCCATAACCTTACAGTAGGAATAGAAGATATTGCTACAATGCACTTAGGACTCAGTAAGACTAAACCATGCATGCAGCTAATTACCTCCCACCATACCTTCACCTTGGTGCTCACTATTTCCTTCATGTACTTGTGTGTCTTAAAGACAAATGACAAACACTGCTTTGTCACCTGTAGCAATCACTTTACTAAACTAATAAAACCTTATCCATTTAGATACGTATCAAGTGGGCAAAATATATTTTGTTTTAATTTAACCACATTTTTGTATTAAGAACCCAGAAAAATGTTCAGTGCTTTGAGATAATAGTCATGGTACTGTGAAAATAGTGACCACATTGATTTCTGTATTTGTGTAGCCTCAGACTGTTACCAGCAGTTTCAGACACTGAGATGGGGTAGCCATCTCACCTTTTCTGAGTTAACACAGGATAGCTTGGTCACTACATAGATGGAGTGTGTACGTCCATACCTTTACCCTCTTTCTCTCATTTCTGATTATCTGCTGATAGTTACTGGCTTTGATTTTGTTGATTTCAACCTTAGGGAGGGCTTGCGGATAGCTCAGTGGTAAAAGTAAACACCTGCCAATGCAGGAGCTGCAGGAGATTCGGGTTGAATCATGGGGTCAGGAAGATCCCCTAGAGGAGAAAATGGCAACACAATTCAATATTCTTACCTGTAAAATCCCACGGACACAGGAGCCTGGTGGGCTGCAGCCCATAGGGTCCAACAGAGTTGGCCACACCTGAACATGCATGCATAACATAACATATGTGTTTATGTAGGGCTCCTGGAGGGGTGGAAAGGTGTGTTGGCCCTCTAGTACAGTACTGTCAAATTTTCTGTGATGATCTAAATGTTCTCTGTTACTATATTGAACTGTACAGAAACCACTAGTCACGTGTGGCTTTTGAGCACTTGATATGGGGCCATTGTGACTGAAAACTTGAATTTCTAAATTTTATATAATTGTCTGTATTGTCAAAGCTATGGTTTTTCCAGTATTCATGTATGGATTTGAGATTTGAACGGTAAAGAAAGCTGAGTGCTGAAGAACTGATACTTTTGAACTGTGGTGTTGGAAAAGACTCCTGAGTTCCCTTGACAGCAAGGAGATCAAACCAATCAATCTTAAAGAAAATCAGTCCTGGATATTCATTGGAGGGACTGATGCTGAAGCTGAAACTTCTGGCCACCTGATGTGAAAAATTGATTCCTTGGAAAAGACTCTGATGCTGGGAAAGATTGAGGGTGGGAGGAGAAGGGGATGACAAAGGATGAGGTGGTTGGATGGCATCACCAACTCAATGGACATGAGTTTGAGCAAGCTCTAGGAGTTGGTGAAGGACAGGGATGGCTGGTGTTCTATAGTCCATGGGGTCTCAAAGAGTTTGACATGACTAGGCAACTGAACTGAACTGAGATCAATATGTCACATATAGCTAGTGGCTGCCATATTGGAGAGTATAACTTCTTGAAGCTTGAAAGATAGTGGGAGATACAGAAAACTAATGCAGATGGTGATTGCAGCCATGAACTTAAAAGATGCTTACTCTTTGAAGAAAAGTCATGACCAACCTAGATAGAATATTCAAAAGCAGAGACATTACTTTGCCGACTAAAGTCCATCTAGTCAAGGCTATGGCTTTTCCTGTGGTCATGTATGGACGTGAGAGTTGGGCTGTGAAGAAGGCTGAGCGCCAAAGAATTGATGCTTTTGAACTGTGGTGTTGGAGAAGACTCTTGAGAGTCCCTTGGACTGCAAGGAGATCCAACCAATCCATTCTGAAGGAGATCAACCCTGGGATTTCTTTGGAAGGAATGATGCTGAAGCTGAAACTCAGTCCTTTGGCCCCTCATGTGAAGAGTTGACTCACTGGAAAAGACTCTGATGCTGGAATTGGGGGCAGGAAGAGAAGGGGATGACAGAGGATGAAACGGCTGGATGGCATCACTGACTTGATGGATATGAGTCTGAGTGAACTCCGGGAGTTGGTGATGGACACGGAGGCCTGGCACGCTGCAATTCATGGGGTCAAAAAGAGTCAGACATGACTGAGCAACTGAACTGAACTGAATAAAAACAAAACACTGGAGAAATAAAGAATAAGCACCCTGATATGGGAGTCCAGAGGAAGGAATTTTAGTTGGAGTTCAGAAGGGACTTTATTAAAGAAGATCTTTTTAAGATAAGACTTTAAGGATGAGAAGAAATTTGAAGATGAAAAAGAGAGTATGGTTATGTGTGCTTCCTTAGCCAAGGGAAACAAGTCAAGATCATGAATACTCAGATACTATCATCATTTATATCTTTTCAAAGAGACAAGAAAGTCATTGCTTTTATTTCACCTTGGAATACGGAATGAGGCAGGGCAAAGGCTAGTAGAATTTTGCCAAGAGGACGCACAGGTCATAGCAAACACCCTCTTCCAACAACACAAGAGAAGACTCTACACATGCACATCACCAGATAGTCAACACTGAAATGAGATTGATTATATTCTTTGCAGCCAAAGATGGAGAAGCTCTATAAAGTCAGCAAAACAAGACCAGAAGCTGACTATGGCTCAGATCATGAACTTCTTATTGCCAAATTCAGATTTAAATTGAAGAAAGTAGGGAAAACCACTAGACCATTCAGGTATGACTGAAATCAAATCCCTTATGATTATACAGTGGAAGTAAGAAGTAGATTTAGGAGACTAGATCTGATAGATAGAGTACCTGATGAACTATGGATGGAGGTTCATGACACTGTACAGGAGACAGGGATCAAGACCATCCCCATGGAAAAGAAATGCAAAAGAGCAAAATGGCTGTCTGGGGAGACCTTACAAATAGCTGTGAAAAGAAGAGAAGTGAAAAGCAAAGGAGAAAAGGAAAGATATCAGCATCTGAATGCAGAATTCCAAAGAACAGCAAGGAGAGATAAGAAAGCCTTCCTCAGCAATCAGTGCAAAGAAATAGAAGAAAAGAACAGAATGGGAAAGACTAGATATCCCTTGAAGAAAATTAGAGATACCAAGGGAACATGTCATGCAAAGATGGACTCGATAAAGGACAGAAATGGTATGGACCTAACAGAAGCAGAAGAGATTAAGAAGAGGTGGCAAGAATACACAGAAGAACTGTACAAAAAAGAGCTTCACGACCCAGATAATCATGATGGTGTGATCACTGACCTAGAGCCAGACATCCTGGAATGTGGAGTCAAGTGGGCCTTAGAAAACATCACTACTAACAGAGCTAGTGGAGGTGATGGAATTCCAGTGGAGCTCTTTCAAATCCTGAAAGATGATGCTGTGAAAGTGCTGCCCTCAATATGCCAGCAAATTTGAAAAACTCAGCAGTGGCCACAGGACTGGAAAAGGTCAGTTTTCATTCCAATCACAAAGAAAGGCAATGCCATAGAATGCTCAAATTACACAGTTGCACTCATCTCACACACTAGTAAAGTAATGCTCAAAATTCTCCAAGCCAGGCTTCAGCAACACGTGAACCGTGAACTTCCTGATGTTCAAGCTGGATTTAGAAAAGGCAGAGGAACCAGAAATCAAATTGCCAATATCCGCTGGATCATGGAAAAAGCAAGAGAGTTCCAGAAAAACATCTATTTCTGCTTTATTGACTATGTCAAAGCTTTTGACTATGTGGATCACAATAAACTGTAGAAAATTCTGAAAGAGATGGGAATACTAGACCACCTGACCTGCCTCTTGAGAAATGTGTATGCAGGTTTGGAAGCAACAGTTAGAACTGGCCATGGAACAACAGGCTGGTTCCAAATAGAAAAGGAGTACGTCAAGGCTGTATATTGTCACCCCGCTTATTTTAACTTATATGCTGAGTACATCATCAGAAACGCTGGGCTGGAAGAATCACAAGCTGGAATCAAGATTGCTGGGAGAAATATCAATAACCTGAGATATGCAGAGACACAACCCTTAGGCAGAAAGTGAAGAGGAACTAAAAAGCCTCTTGATGAAAGTGAAAGAGGACAGTGAAAAAGTTGGCTTAAAGCTCAACATTCAGAAAACGAAGAGCATGGCATCTGATCCCATCCCTTCCTGAGAAATAGATGGGGAAACAGTGGAAACAGTGTCAGACTTTATTTTTAGGGGCTCCAAAATCACTGCAGATGGTGATTGCAGCCATGAAATTAGAAGACGCTTACTCCTTGGAAGAAACGTTCTGACCAACCTAGATAGCATATTCAAAAGCAGACATTACTTTGCCGACTAAGGTCCATGTAGTCAAGGCTACGGTTTTTCCAGTGATCATGTATGGATGTGAGAGTTGGGCTGTGAAGAAAGCTGAGCTCCAAAGAATTGATGCTTTTGAACTGTGGTGTTGGACAAGACTCTTGAGAGTCCCTTGGACTCTCCAACTAGTCATTCTGAAGGAGATCAGCCCTGGGATTTCTTTGGAAGGAATGATGCTAAAGCTGAAACTCCAGTCCTTTGGCCACTTCATGCGAAGAGTTGACTCATTGGAAAAGACTCTGATGCTGGGAGGGATTGGGGGCAGGAGGAGAATGGGATGACAGAGGATGAGATGGATGGATGGCATCACCGACTTGATGGACATGAGTTTGAGTGAACTCTAGAAGATGGTGATGGACAGGGAGGCCTGGTTTGCTGCAGTTCATGGGGTCGCAAAGAGTCGGACAAGGCTGAGCAACTGAACTTAACTGATGTATTATTCTATTCATTCTTTGTTCCTATTCATCTTATCCTTCCAGGGAAGTAGTAATAGACATACTTGGCATATAACTTTAATAGCAGGTGTTTGCAAAATTGAATTAATATCTGCTTGTCCTTGGAGGTTGTCTCCTTTTGTTGTTTAATACTTACTTAAGTAGTATTCTAAAGTGATTTAATTTTACATTGAGTTAATAAGTAAACATATGGCCTATATTCTTTTGGATTTGGTGCCTTAGTAATGACAGTATGTGTGGTAAAAGAAATGAAAACATGTTGACAGGAGCATGGTTACAATTTGTGATCGTTGGAGAAAGAGAAAGGATTTGGCGTTTTGAAAACTTAATGAATTAGAATGTGGCCTGAAGCGCTCTTTCATTGAGTGTCATGTAAGCATTTCCAAAGGGCAGTACAGTGAGATACAGTGTCTGAAATCCAGTCCCATAGAGGAAACCGTTATTTGACTCTAAAATAAGATGCAAAACATTATAAAAGGCAATGCTAATAGATTAACAAGCTTCTTCTTATACTTCAGTTATTTGTGAAGTATCAGTTAAATATTTAACAGTCATGTTAACTATTACATTAATAATCATGAGTTTTATCTATTTTGTTTCTTTAGAAAAAGTAACATTCTGCTTTGTTCTATCCTCTGTCTATAAGCTGTAGTTTTCCCCATTAAAATGTCTCTTGAAAAATGTATAATCTCTGATTTTGGATGATAATGTGAATTAGTAGCATCATTTAAATTTCATATTTTATTCCAGGTCCAGCAATTTAAGCAGGATCCACGCCCAACAACATGTCTTCACTCTGTGTTCAATGTACATACAGGAGATGAGATCCTCTCCTATGAGGAATATGGTCATCTTCAGGTAAAAAGAGAAGACTACACATTTTCTTTTGCAGTTTTACTCTATATCATAGAATGTTTGAGGCTATTTACATTTTTACAAAATTAGATTTACAGTTTTAAAAACTTTAATTGTTCAAAATGGAAGTAGAGAGTCAACCATGAAATGAAGAAATCCCAGTGGAACTGAATTAGTTATTGTGATTGAGCATTAAATATTATTGCATTCTTGGTCCAAAAGCAAAAAGGGCAGCTGGAGGGATATAATACTACTATCTAGAAGAAAGGATCCTACAGCTCTTTCAGTGACAAAAGCTTGTGCTCATTATCAAATTTAGAGGAATTTCAATATTTACGAACTAGGGAATAAAAGACAACTGACAGTAATATAAAAGCAAATCAGCAGTTTTTGTTACATCACAGTCCATTTCTAATAAATCAGCCTTCAATGATTCTAAAAACGTACCACTAAAATGATAATTCCTAAAGGCATGAAAGGCATTATATATAAATTTTATATGCTACGAATACACTGTAAAACTTCATATTTTGTTTTCATTTTTTCTCTCACATCTGTGTACCCCTGTGCCTTGTTTCTAGTATACAAGTATTATATATGCTATTTATCTTTAATGGATTTTCTTCCTCTTCATCATTTGGTTCTGTTGTGTTTAGAGTAGAATACTTACTATTCATATATTCCTTACTAAAATTTGAGTATCTCCTTTTTATAGTTCCTTTCTCTTTAGAGATCTGAAATGTCTTACTTTCTAGTGACTCCTCCAAACACAGAAAGTTCAGTGTCCCCATTTCTACACAGCAGAAACTTTTAATAGTTATTTTTAACCAGTTCTATGGAGATTTAATTGTACATAAATATGTAGTTGCTCAGCTGTGTCATAATTTTTCAAATAATTACACTTTCTGTACCTTTTGCTTTCACAGATATGTTTGCTATTTGGCATAGAGTTTTTACAAAGATAATGATTCATTTATTTTTATATCTCAGAATTTAAACTTAGTGCCTAGCACATAGTAGGTTTCAAATAAATGCTGGTCAACCAGTTATTTGGTAATCCCTTACATTTTGCCACTTATGAATGTTTTCTCACAGAAGCCTCCTAAAAATCGTAGCAGCGAGCTCATTGAGATATTGCTGTAGTTGGCTGTCAATGGAAATGAAATTTCTTTGAGATCATTTCTGACAGGCCAGTGTCAGTGCTCTATGAGAATATTTGGGTGACCCAGTGGCATGAAGCTCTTGGTACCATGTTCTGAGAAAAGTCTCTCAAGAGTTAATGTTGATCTAGTATAAAACGCCTTAAACTAGAATCCTCCATTTTCTTACGTGGCCCACTTGGATCTTGACAAGACCCTGAAACCTATTGGACTTTGAGTGCTGGGAAGTCAAGAGACATTCAGGATAGTCCTGATTCCTGAGAGAGGTAGGCAGGCCCTGGTGGCACACAGCTGCTTTATCCAAGGCATCTAGGGCACAAATAATTTTCTGCCCCAACTTTCTGTCCGTTATTCAGAAAGGATTGGAGGAGAGTCAGTGAAGCACAAGGCAGCAAGGCCTTGTTAGTGGGTATAACACTTATCTTAACACTTTTCTTATCGTATAAGAAAATGAAGAGAAGAAAATTATGATAAGAAAATTATATCTTACCTCCTTTTTGTTTTTACCTCAAATTAATTGTTTCCTAGCTAAATGAAAATTTTTCACTGCTTCTCATTTATTTGTTTATTGGATAACTTTAATGAGATATAATTCACATAATATACAAATTGCCTATGTAAAGTATATAGCTTTTTAATATATTCACAAAGTTGTTCAAACAACATTGCAGAACATCTGCATCACCCCAGAACGAAATCCAGTACCTGTTAGCAGTCACTCCTCATCTCCTTCAAAGACCCCCACTGTAGGCAATTACCAGTCTACTTTCTGTCTGTATGAACAAGGCTATTTTGTACATTTCATATAAATGGAATCATATGCCATGTGGTCTAATGTGACTGATTTCTTTCTTTTAGTGTAATGTTTTCAAGGTTTGTCCATATTGTGCTGTTTATCTTTCACTGCTTATTTCCTCAAGAAAATGTATATAGCCCATTCAGAATTCTATCAGAATCTTTATTTTTGGTTAAAGGGGACATTATTGTCTTCTTTTGTTTGTTTTGTTTAGAGCATATAATGTTTATCTTTAATAGACTAATAAACTAAAAGAAAAAGCCTTATTTTTAGAATACTTTTTTCATAAATATATTTTAAATGTTTGATTAATATATTCCTACAGTTGCTGATATAAGTTCTGTCTTCTCTGAATACAGGATGTGCTGCCTGTTATTTGTGGTGGCATAGTCCTAATGTCTTACTGCCCAATAATTTTTTCATTTACACACAATTGAATTGGATTCACATTACTTAGCTGTCCAAGGGACGAAGCTATTTCAAAGTAGAAGTACTTAAATCTACAGTTTCAAAATAAATCTTAGAAAGCAAATGTCATAAAAATACCCCTGATCAGCTATTAATAACCATCACAGTGAATTTGAGGATTTTAGAGTTTTATATACAAAGCTGAGATTTTATTATGAACTAAATCCACAGCTCCTTTATTTTTCATAGAAAAGAAAACAGTTCTATATGCTACTACATGAGCAAATGACTTATAATTTCAGCTTTTACATTTAATTTTGTAACATAGTATTTTTGTGGTTTTCTTCAACCTATTGTAGTGTTTTTTGGTTTTCAGATAAATGCAGTGTCCCTCTATCTCCTTTACCTTGTGGAAATGATTTCCTCAGGACTGCAGATTATCTACAACACTGATGAGGTATGATTTTCCCAAATTCTGTAGTAATGAATTTCGTCTCTGAGAATATCTTTTTCCTTTTATTTTTTAAAACTTATTTTTAATTGTGTCAATTGAGTTATTCTTAAATTCATATAGTCAGATAAGGGATTTTGAATGCTCAGCTAAAATGTCTTTATATTATCAATGCAAAGCGCTTTAAAAATAAAGAAAATATGAAACAGTTGTAAAACTCTACTATGAAGGCTATATTTCAGGTACTCTGAAATACAACCTTGTAACTTTCAGAAATTTTAGTAACTATAAAAATAAAAGCTTTTCCACATTTTCTCAGAATTATTGTCTTCTTTTGTTGCTTTTTGTAACCCATCCTTTTAATAGTAAAAATTCATTTATCATGTTTTGTTATTTTTGTTTGACTTCAGTAGAGTTCTTAATTTTTTTCAAAAGATAAATATCATGTTCTTATTAGGAAATTTGAAAATAACTCTATCACAAAGTTGAGAAATTTTTCATAGGCCCTAATGCTTGAAAAAACATACAGACAGACCCATATGCTAACATATTTTGAATTGTGTCACAGTTGAAGTAAAAAGCTATTATTGAGATGGTCTATACAGTGAGAAGGGCATCCGTGGTGGCATAGCGGTAGAGTCTGCCTGCAAGACAGGAGAGGTGGGTTTGATCTCTGAGTCAGGAAGATCCTCTGGAGAAAGAAGTAGCAACCCACTCCAGTATTCTTGAATGGGAAATCCCATGGAAAGAGGAGCCTGGCGGACTACACTCCATGGGGTCGCAAAGAATCAGACACCACTTAGCGCCTAAACCATCAGCATATACAGTGAGAATTCTGTCAAAGAGTAGATATATAGTTATGTATTAGTTATTATTTTTTCCTAAGATCCATGCATGAAGAACAGTTTATCATATTAAACAGTAAAGTCATCACTGGACTGCACTCAGGGTGCTGTGAAATTGGTACATGTAGCCCTGCCTTCCAGTAGTTTATAATCTTATACATCCACTGCGCCTTTTAATACACATAAGTAAAACCTATTTAGAAATATAGCTAAATAATAAAGAAGTGATAATAATAATAAATAACAGTAACTACTTATGGTTTCTTCTGTTTTATTTATCAGAGAACTACATGTTTTCATTTCAGCCAACTAGTTCTCAGTTTTTATAGTGTTGTGAAATAGTGGTGCTCAAGTATTTTGGGTGGGGGAGGGGTTGGGAATCAGACCAATCTTATATATGTATTAACTAAATACAAAGTTCACCTAAGTCAGTCCTTCTGTTTATTAATAGAGAGAACTCATTTATATCTGTTGGAGGGGGCAAAGTAATGAACTACCACATGGTATTCTATGTTATATTCTATGACATACTGCATAAATAACCTAAAAGTAGATTAAAAGAAGCAAGAACTGTATCATTCAGAATGGCTCCCAAGAAACTTAATTCATTTAACATGAAAGAACCTCACATACCCCCATCAGTTCAATTCAGTTCAGTCATTCAGTCATGTCCCACTCTTTGTGACTGCTTGGACTGCAGCATGCCAGACTCCCCTGTCCATCACCAACTCCTGGAGCTTACTCATACTCATGTCCATTGAGTCAGTGATGCCATCCAACCATCTCATCCTCTGTTGTCCCCTTCTCCTGCCTTCAATCTTTCCCAGCATCAGGGTCTTTTCTAATGAGTCAGTTCTTCACATCAGGTGGCCAGAGTATTGGAGTTTCAGCTTCAGCATGAGTCCTTCCAATGAATATTCAGAACTGATTTCCTTTGGGATTTATTGGTTTGATCTCCTGCAGTCCAAGGGACTCTCAAGAGTCTTCTCCAACACCACCATTCAAAAACATCAATTCTTCGGCACTCAGCTTTCTTTATAGTCTCTTTCACATCCATATATGACTACTGGAAAAATATGAGATTTTATATTGTGTTTAATTTTTCCTTCCTTTTTGTGGAAAGGCTTCTTTAGATGAAAAGATTCATAATTCTTTAATAAAATAAGGGACCTTTTAGACTTTGATGACCCCAAAACTATTAAGTCTTAAAGAACACTTTGAAAGTAAAGATTTACAAAGGGTGAAATTTTGTCTTTCCTGTTACATTTTGGATTTGCTCTTATTTTTTATTAAACTATTAAAAAAATGTTAATTGTATGTTGTGTGTTAGATTATATCTGCTGAATCATTATAAATGGGGATGGAAAAATGCCTGTGTAATTTTAATGTCCCTTTTCTAGTTTTATGCTATTATATGACTAATTTTTGGGTGCTTTAATGATTGATCACAAGTCACAGTATCATGTCAGTTTTGAAAACAGTAACCTCAAACATTTTTCTACAAGCTTAAAATTTAAATGGAAATAGAGGATATCACTAACTGGGGATAACTAATAGGGGATAACTAACTAACTAGGGATAACACTTGGAGTGGTCATAGAACCAGTTGTACTGATGGAAATTTGTCAAAAGATCCTGCGAATTCTAGTTCCCTATGTTTGAAGCCTTGTTTTTTCAAGAATGGTCAAATGATTATTTCTTTAGTTCTTTGGTGGAAGTGTGTAGGCTGTAAGACTTTTACATAAAAATACTATACAAATCTGTAGGTGTCTGTTAAACATGAAACCTGGAAAAGTCTTTTTTGCCAACTGTGTATCATGTGCCATTTCCTTTTTATTTTTGCAAAGATGTCTTTATCATCAAAACCCAGAAGATCTTTTCAAATGCTTTTAGATTGGATGACATGTAGAATTAATTTCTTGCTGTATAAACTACCTATTTCTGAGTAACAAATTGCCTCAGAGCTTAGTGGCTTAAAAGAGCAAACATTTATTATCTCATAGTTTCAGTGAGTCAGGAATTCAGGAGAAACTAATCAGGGTGTTGCTGATATGGGTCTCTCATAAGTTGGATTCAAATAATCAGCCAGATTTACAGTTAACTGAAGGCTTTACTGAGCCTGGAGGGGCCCTAGGATGGTTCACTCACATGGTTGTGGGCAAGAGGCCTCTCCATAGATTTGCTTGAGTGCCTTTTCTATATGTCAGGTGGCTTTTTTCAGAGAAAGTGATTCCAAAGAGCAAGATGGAAGTACAGTGCTTTTTTACCTAGTCTAGGAAGTCACCCTCCATTATTTTACAGTATCCTCTATTACACTGGTCAGTCTTAAATCAGTGTGAGAGGGGACTGCACAGGGCATAAATAGTAGGCATTGGGTCTGATTGGGAGCCAGCATATTAAACAATGGTTTCTAGATGACCTTTGTTAGATACTTTAAGATACGATTTTTTCTCTTATATATTGAGACTTTAATTTTAAAGATAGGTTTTTTGATCTGGGAGAATGGCATTGAAGCATATATACTATTATATAAGAAACGAATCACCAGTCTATGTTTGATACAGGATGCAGGAGGCTTGGGGCTGATGTACGGGGATGATCCAGAGAGACGTTGTGGGGTGGGAGGTGGGAGGGGGATTCGGGATTGGGAGCTTGTGTACACCTGTGGTGGATTCATGTCGATGTATGGCAAACCCAATAGAGTATTGTAAAGTCAAATTAAAAAATAAATTAATTAAAAAAAATAATAAAGATAGGTTTTTAACTTATTATTTAGTGAGTTTTGACTTTGCTTTGTTTGCATGTTTTCTCCTTAAAATACTGCAGATCTTTTTTTTTTTTTTGCTTCCATTTATTGTTTAGATACTTTTGGGTTACAGACTATCTTTTGATGTGAAATGGTTTTCAAGCTGAACTTGAGAGGTTTCTGTCTTTTAATAGTTAGAATAAATATCTACAATTATTAAGGTGTTACAAGATATTCTTAGTTCCTGCTTTTCAACATTGTATACACAAAAATGAATAGGTTACTCAAAACTATTTATAGATGTTTTCCTCTAAGAATAAAAAGGTATTATTATTCTTGTTTCTCAAATTTATAAGAAGCAATAATAATGATAATAGTAGTAGTTAACTCTTACCATAATAATATAACACTTAACATAATAGCATTTATTACTTGCTATCATTGTTCAAAGTACTTTGCACATATAAACAATTTTAATCTTCACAAAACTATCGACTTGGTATAGTTATTATCTTCATTTTACAAATGATGAAAATAATGGAGAGTCAATCATTGACAGCACTGGGATTTAAACTGTGCGGTCTGGCACCAGAGTCCATTCATTCTATTGATAGTGTTCTATCTCTGCTTATTCTGTACAGATATGAGAGACATATGCCATGTGACATCTTCATGTTCAAGTATTGAGGGCAGCCAGGCTGACTCGGAGTTTGCCTATTTATTCATGTTTTGCATGTTCACTCAGTCATGCATTTTTGCATGAACCATGCTTATTTGGCAAATATTTATTGAGTTTCTAAAATAGACCAAATAGAATATAGCAGTGAAAAAAGATACTAGTCTATAATGCCATGAAATTTGTAGTATAATAATGAAAACAGAATTAATAATATTTAAATATAGGCTATAATGTCCAGAAGTGATACATAATTTTTTAAAGCACGTAAGGGAGAAAATAGAAAATAAAACTATAAAACTGTTTAAAGTAGAGTTATCAGGACAGGCCTTTCTGGAAAAGAGCTTTTGAGCAAAAACCTGGATGAACTAAGGAAACGGGTTATGCAAGCTATGGTAATTATCAGTTAATGTGTCATAGAAACATGGCAAAAATGCCATTTATTGCTTTAAATTGCTTTATACATTTCTTAGGTAAACTGCGTTAGTTATGCTCATCTCATCTTTTACATGTTGTACGCTTTTTGTCTGATATGTTCATTAAGTTTACAAATGTGATTGTGAATTTATTTTTCTCCATTTACTTCTGTAATTTTCTGATTTATTAGTATGTATGTATGTTTGTGTACTTGTACATGAATATGTATGTGTGTATCTATATGTATGTATAAATATATACACACATATGTATGTGTATTTGTTTTTATAAAATTATAGGCACATGATTTGAGATTATTGTACTTTTTAGTTGGAAATATCCCATTTTAACTCTTATTAAATTTCTTTGTTAAAATTTATCTTGAGAGACCAGTTTCTTTTCATTAGTGTTTGTATGGCATTTCTAAAACTTTCATTTATTTTAAAACTGTGTTCTTATTTGTATCTGGTATCTTTTATAAGCATCATATAGTTATTATTTTTTTAAATCTAGTCTGGCAATCATTTTCTTTTAATTGGAGTACTTAGTTCATATACATTTAATGTAAATATTGATATATCTTGGTTTAAGTCTTTTATTTTTCTGTTTGTTACTGGACTTATCTACTCTTTGTACCCTTTTTTCCTTCTTACATTTTTTTTTTGATTTATTGAATTTGTTGTTACACCAGTTGTCATATTATTTTATAGTGGCTACTTTAGAAAGGATAGCAACTTTAGAGTCTACTCAAATTTATACTTTCAGTTCAGTTGCTCAGTCGTGTCCAACTGTTTGCAACCCCATGGATTGCAGCACGCCAGGCTTCCCTGTCCATCACTAACTCCTGGATCTTACCCAAACTCTTGTCTATAGAGTCAGTGATGCCATCCAACCATCTCATCCTCTCTTGTCCCCTTCTCCTTCTGCCTTCAATCTTTCCCAGCAGCAGAGTCTTTTCCAGTGAGTCAACTCTTTGCATGAGGTGACCAAAGTACTGGAGTTTCAGCTTCACCATCAGTCCTTCCAATGAGTATTCAGAACTGATTTCCTTTCAGATGGACTGGTTTGATCTCCTTGCGGTCCAAGGGACTCTCAAGAGTCTTCTCCAACACCACAGTTCAAAAGCATCAATTCTTTGGCGCTCTGTTTTCTTTATAGTCCATCTCTCACATCCATTCGTGACTACTGGAAAAACCACAGCTCTGACTAGACAGACCTTTGTTGGCAAAGCAATGTCTCTGCTTTTTAATACACTGTCTAGATTTGTCATAACTTTTCTTCCAAGGAGGCAAGCATCTTTTAATATGGCTGCAGTCACTATCTGCAGCGATTTTGGAGCCTAAAAAATAAAGTCTCTCACTGTTTCTTGTTTCCCCAAATATTTGCCATGAAGTGATGGGACCAGATGCCATGATCTTAGTTTTCTGAAGGTTGAGTTTTAAGCCAACTTTTTCACTTTCCACTTTCACTTTCATCAATAGGCTCTTTAGTTCTTCTGCTTTCTGCTTTACAGATAATTTAAGAACCTTACCACATTTTAGCTTTACATATCTACTTATTACCTACTATTGTGGTTTTGTTTGCATTTATTTTAATACTACATGTATTTTTAAACTGAACAAAACCTCAATATTATTGATGTTTACATCAATATTGAGCTGTATATTCATTCATATACATTTACTTATGTGTTAGTCATTCAATTGGGTCTGACTCTTTGTGACCCCCATGGTCTGTTAGCCTATCTATCAGGCTCCTATGTCCATGGGATTCTCCAGGCAAAAATACTGGAGTGGGTTTCCGGGCAAGAATACTGGAGTGGGTTTCCAATTCTTTCTCCAGGGGATATTCCTGACCCAGGGATTGAACCTGGGTCTCCCGCATTGCAGGCAGACCATTTACAACTGTACATATACCTACCCATGTACCATTATGACGGTCACCTTTCTTTCCTGGGATATTCTGTCTGGGATCATTGTCCATTCCTTATTTATTGTTTTTTTTTTAATATCTTTGTTTCCATTTTAATTTTGAAATATATTTTAGGTTGACAGTTATTTTCTTTCAACACTTTAAATATGTTGTTGTTAGGCTTCCATTGCTTTTGTTAATTAATCATCTTGAATTCCATTGTTTCTATGAAAATATTGTCTACTCAGGCTGCTTTAAAATTTGTATTTGATTTTTATTAGTTTCACTAAGATGTGCTAGCTGTGCTATTCTTTGTATTTATTCTCCTTGGGGCATGTGGAAGTTTTCAAATATTCTAGTTTAATATCTTTGATAACATTTGTGAAGTTCTCACCTAGGGTCTACTGAAATATTGTTTGTGCTGAACTTTTTTTTCTTTTACCAAGCTACTTATATATTCAACCCTTACACTTTGTCCCATATCTTTTATCTCTTTTTTTCTGTCCTTTTCCCTATCCTTTTTACTATTTTTATAAATGTGTTCAAACCAAAGAATGTTCAAACTACCACACAATTGCACTCATCTCACTCACTAGCAAGGTAATGCTCAAAATTCTCCAAGTGAGACTTCAATAGTACATGAATTGAGAACTTCCAGATATTCAAGCTGGATTTAAAAAATGCAGAGAAACCATAGATCAAATTTCCCACATGCGTTGGATCACAGAAAAAGCAAGAGAGTTCCAGAAAAACATCTACTTCTGCTTTATTGACTACACAAAAGCCTTTGACTGTGTGGATCACAACAAACTGGAAAATTCTTAAAGACATGGGAGTACCAGACCACCTTACCTTTCTCCTGAAAAATCTGTATTCTGGTCAAGAAGCAACAGTTGGAACTGGACATGGAAGAACTGACTGGTTCCAAATTGGGAAAGGAATATGTCAAGACTGTATTTTGTCACCCTGCTTATTCATACATAGAGTACATCATGCAAAATTCTGATCTAGATGAAGCACAAGCTGGAATCAAGATTGCCGGGAAAAATATCAATAAACGCAGATACGCAGATGACACCACCCTTATGGCAGAAACTGAAGAAGAACCAAAGAACCTCTTGCTGAAAGTGAAAAATTAAAGTGAAAAAGCTGGATTAAAAGTCAACATTCAAAAAACTAGGATCATGGCATCTGGTCCCATCACTTCATGGCAAATAGATAGGGCAACGGTGCAAACAGTGAGAGACTTTATTTTCTTGGGCTCTAAAATCACTTTAGATGGTGACTGCAGCCATGAAATTAAAGGACGCTTGCTCCTTGGAAGAAAAGCTATGACAAATCTAGACAGTATATTAAAAAGCAGAGACATTGCTTTGCCAATAAAGGTCTGTCTAGTCAAAGCTGGTTTTTCCAGTAATCATGTATGGATGTGAGAGTTTGACTATAACGAAAACTGAGTGCCAAAGAATTGATGCTTTTGAACTGTGGTTTTGGAAAAGACTCTTGAGTCCCTTGGACTGCAAGGAGATCAAACCAGTCCGTCTGAAAGGAAATCAGTCCTGAATATTCATTGGAAGGACTGATGGTGAAGCTGAAACTCCAGTACTTCGGCCACCTGATGCAAAGAACTGACTCCTTGGAAAAGACTCTGATGCTAGGAAAGATTGAAGGCAGAAGGAGAAGGGGATGACAGAGGCTGAAATGGTTGGATGGCATCACTGACTCAATGGACATGAGTTTGAGCAAACTCCGGGAGTTGGTGATGGACAGGGAGGCCTGGCGTCCATGGGGTTGCAAAGAGTTGGACACGACTGAGCGACTGAACTGAACTTTGATTTGGAATTTTTTTTGCTTTTTTATCTTCACATTCATCATGTATATGTTCTTGTTGACTGTATTCCAAATTATCTTATTTTAAATCAACTTAAAATATATGGTGGGTAAATATTGCTTTGTCATGTAAGATAATTTTTTATACTGCTTCATTCCATTTTCTAGTTTTTGTTGGGGATTTTCACATCAGTGCTCTTAATGGATATTGATGTATATTTTGTTGTTTTTGTTTCTTTGTATAACATCTTTGACTTTGGTATTAGTTTAATAAAGGCCTCATTCAATTGGTTAGGAAGCATTTCTTCCTCTTTCTTAGAAGATTTTGTGAAGGATTTGTGTTAATTCTTGTTTAAACATTTGGCAGAATTCATTGATGAAGCTGGCTATTGTTGTTTAGTCACTAATTTGTGTCTAACTCTTCTGCAACCTCCTAGACTGTAGCCACTGAGGTTCCTCTGCTAGTGTTATTTCCCAGACAAGAATACTTTGTAGTCGATTGTCATTTCCCCCTCCAAAGGATCTTCCTGAGCTAGGGGTCAAACCCAGGTCTCATGCATTGCAGGCAGATTCTTTACCATTTGAGCCACTGTGAAGCCTGAAGTTGACTGGGTTTGGGTTTACTTGCTGTGAGGATTTTTGATTATTGTTTCAGTATCTATTCAGATTTTTTTTTTTTTTTGAGTCAGTGTTGGTAGTTTGTGTCTTTCCAGGACTTTGTCCATTTCATCTAGGTTATGAATCCTTTTCTTCCCTCCAAAGTTAGCTTTCATATCTCCTCTTTCATTCCTTAGTTTAGTAATTTAAATCATAGCTCCTCTTTTACTTGGTCAGTTTGGATAAAGATTTATCAGTTTTATTGATGTTTTCCAAGAATCAACTTTTGGTTTTACTAATTTACTGTTTTTCTATTCTTTATTTATTTCCTCTGTGGTCCTTATTATTTCCTTTCTTCTGGTTGAAGGAATTTATTTTGCTCTTATTTTTCTAGTTTCTTAAGGTAGAAGATTAGGTTATTGATTTGAGATCATTCTGCTTTTCAGATACAGGCATTTGTGGTTATAAATTTCCCTCTTCAGCCTGCTCAGCTGCATCCCATTATTTTTGTTATATTACAGTTTTATGTTCATTCATCTCAATGTATTTCTAATTTCCCTTATGATGTCTTCTTTGACCCCTTGGTTGTTTAGCAGGCTATTGTTTCATTTTCATATATTGGTGAATTTTCCAGATTTTCTTCTGTTATTGATTTGTAATTTCATTCCATGGTGACTCAAGAATAATTTGGAATGATTTTAGTATAATTATTGAATTAAATAATTTGATAAAATTATTAAATACAATTCTTATTATTATCCTTTTCAACTCATTTTTTAAAATTTTGTTTCCTTACTGTAATTTCTACATCTTTACTGATTTTCCCTATTAGTGAGATGTTGTTCTCACCAAATCATCTTTGTAGATGTACATAACTCTCCTTTAACCTTCGCTTCCTACTTTTGCAAAGCTTTAAGTTCAGATGGAGGTGTGAGATTATGTCTCAGATCTCTTCTAATTGTGAGCACAGCTGTGTGCTGTGCTTAGTTGCTCATTCATGTCCGCCTCTTTGTGACCCCATGGACTGTAGCCCACCAGGCTCCTCTGTCCATTGAATTCTCCAGTCAAGAATACTTGTGTGGAATGCCATGCCTTCCTCCAGAGGATATTCCTGACCCAGGAGTTGGGCTGGGGTCTCCTGCATTGCAGGTAGATTCTTTACCAGGTAAGCTGCCAGGGAAGCACAACTGTACACACATGCATCTCCTTATGGCTTCCCAGGAGTATACTGGAGATTTACAGAGCCCACTGTGGACTTCTCATGGCCCATCTTTTAAAAAGAAAGTTTTTAGATATTTGAAATATTAAATAGTTGCCACTCATTATGCCTAGGCAGCTATATAATATATGCCTAGGTGAAAGGCTGTATGCATTGTACAAGCTCCAGGTCAGATCATTTAGAGAAAAACTCTGAGTGAATGTATCCAGGAAACTGTCAGACTCTTCAAGTAGTGACAGTTTACCAAGACAGTGATGTGGGTGAGTTCCAAACCTTTTTTGTTCCTTCTGGTGGCTTTAGTCTGCTACTTTTCATAACTACTATGAGGCTACAATAAAGCAAGGGAGAGGGAATAGAAAATAGAGCAATTCAGTACATTCCAATGCTTAGTCTACTTACATGAGATTTCAGTCATTTTTCTTTGTTTAATGCTCCTTGCATTGTTACAAGCTTTTGTTTAAGTTTCAGAGTTCTGAAAAAGTTGATTTTTATGATTTTTGTCAGTTTTCCTATTGCTTTTATGGATGACTAGTTTTTCTGAGATCTTTGCTATTCTCTGAATTGAATTCCCATTTGTAATTATTTTTAATATAACTTTCTATTCATACCTCACCCCCCAACAGCTTTTTATCCTGCAGTTTACTCTTTCTATAAACTCAGTTAACCCTAATGTATTTTTGTAACTGCAATAAAAAATAACTTAATTGTATATTTGATATTTATATAATATTGATATATCAATTATACCTCAGTTTCTTAAAAAGGAAGCTTCAATATTCTGCAAACATTTTATCACATTTAAACATCTGTAAACAGCACATTTAGTGGCTGTCTGAGATTCTGTACCATGATCAGAAATGTGTGACTAAATGCCTACTGTTCACTCATTCTCAAATATTGAGTGAACACCTATTGTAAGCCAGGACTTTGCTTAGGCATTGTGTCTTTTATAACAGTAGTATTGGTATACAGTTTGTTTTGCTGAATATTTATACTCATTTTCAATGCTATATTTGAGAAGTTCTTAGAATTCAGCTATTACTTTGATATTGCTTGTTACTTCACTGATTTCACAATCAATGAATTTTTGGTTATGTCCAAATTAGTGTCTTTGACTTTTTAGAACACCTGTGGTGGATTCATGTCGATGTATGGCAAAACCAATACAGTATTGTAAAGTAGAATAAAGTAAAAAAATAAAAAATAAAAAAAAATTTTTAATGCAAATAAGTGATTTGATGATTAGACCTGAAATTAAAATAATTCTGTAAAATGAAAAAAAGAAAGAAAAACTAACACAAAACTATCAAGTGATTACATAGAAATGCTCTTTTAATTTTTTTGGCTATATGGCTGTTATTGAATAAATTTAAGGTTGTCATATTTAATGAAGTTTGTCATATGAATATCTGAAATTTTTCTTTCATCCTGGCCCTTCTAATACCATAGTTCATTATGAAATAGTAGACTGTTTCATCCTATGTCTGTTGGGGATTACTGCAGTGGCTTAAATGAAAGGCGCTTGTTTTTCTCATATAATGCAGTGTTGGAAATGGTTAGCTGCTTGGTCCTTCAGTTTCTCTTCTCTTCGTCATCTCAGAATGGCTCCTCTAACCACTGGCATCATGGCAGAAAGCAGGGGGAAGGTTGATAAAGTTGATGTATTAGCTACTTTTAATCAGAAGTAGCTGTTTTTGTCAGAAACATCAAAAGCCTTCCAAAAGTCCCCAAGAGACATCTAATGCCTGTTGGTCAGAGCTATCGTAAGGCCACCTCCAGCTGAACAGGCAGATTGGGAAAGTATTTATTTCTTTTTCCAGTCTGCATAGTTGTGCTCTCCAATTGAAACAGAATGTGAGTCACATATGTAATTAAATATTTTTAGTAGCTAAAATCAAAGTAACAGATGAAATTTGTTTCAATAATATATTTAATGCAATATATCTATGATATCATTATTTTAATGTGTAACAAGTAAAAAAGATTGATGATATATCTTATATATTCTTTATGTTGTGGTAGATCTTCAAAATTTTTACACTGAAAGTTGATCTCAACAGGGACTAGTTGATGGCAATCAGCTGCATGTGGCTGACAGCCACCTTATTTATTGTACATGGTTGTTTGCTTTCTTTGCTTGTCCATTTACAGTGTGTTGAGTTTTCACAGTGTAAGTGTATAAGAATCAGGAAATTACTTTGCTTGAGATATTTTCTTACCCTTTTCTCTCACCCCAAAACTCAGATTTTCTTGATTAAAGAAAGTCTATTTTACCTCATTTTGTTTTGTTGTGGTGGTGGTCATGTCTTAAAGAGATTTAGTGCCTCCTAAGCCAACGATAGGAAAGAAAAGGAGAAGGAAATGACAACCAACTCCAGTGTTCTTGCCTGGAGAGTCCCGGGGATGGCAGAGCCTGGTGGGCTGTAGTCTGTGGGGTCGCACAGNTTTTGCTGAATATTTATACTCATTTTCAATGCTATATTTGAGAAGTTCTTAGAATTCAGCTATTACTTTGATATTGCTTGTTACTTCACTGATTTCACAATCAATGAATTTTTGGTTATGTCCAAATTAGTGTCTTTGACTTTTTAGAACACCTGTGGTGGATTCATGTCGATGTATGGCAAAACCAATACAGTATTGTAAAGTAGAATAAAGTAAAAAAATAAAAAATAAAAAAAAATTTTTAATGCAAATAAGTGATTTGATGATTAGACCTGAAATTAAAATAATTCTGTAAAATGAAAAAAAGAAAGAAAAACTAACACAAAACTATCAAGTGATTACATAGAAATGCTCTTTTAATTTTTTTGGCTATATGGCTGTTATTGAATAAATTTAAGGTTGTCATATTTAATGAAGTTTGTCATATGAATATCTGAAATTTTTCTTTCATCCTGGCCCTTCTAATACCATAGTTCATTATGAAATAGTAGACTGTTTCATCCTATGTCTGTTGGGGATTACTGCAGTGGCTTAAATGAAAGGCGCTTGTTTTTCTCATATAATGCAGTGTTGGAAATGGTTAGCTGCTTGGTCCTTCAGTTTCTTTTCTCTTCGTCATCTCAGAATGGCTCCTCTAACCACTGGCATCATGGCAGAAAGCAGGGGGAAGGTTGATAAAGTTGATGTATTAGCTACTTTTAATCAGAAGTAGCTGTTTTTGTCAGAAACATCAAAAGCCTTCCAAAAGTCCCCAAGAGACATCTAATGCCTGTTGGTCAGAGCTATCGTAAGGCCACCTCCAGCTGAACAGGCAGATTGGGAAAGTATTTATTTCTTTTTCCAGTCTGCATAGTTGTGCTCTCCAATTGAAACAGAATGTGAGTCACATATGTAATTAAATATTTTTAGTAGCTAAAATCAAAGTAACAGATGAAATTTGTTTCAATAATATATTTAATGCAATATATCTATGATATCATTATTTTAATGTGTAACAAGTAAAAAAGATTGATGATATATCTTATATATTCTTTATGTTGTGGTAGATCTTCAAAATTTTTACACTGAAAGTTGATCTCAACAGGGACTAGTTGATGGCAATCAGCTGCATGTGGCTGACAGCCACCTTATTTATTGTACATGGTTGTTTGCTTTCTTTGCTTGTCCATTTACAGTGTGTTGAGTTTTCACAGTGTAAGTGTATAAGAATCAGGAAATTACTTTGCTTGAGATATTTTCTTACCCTTTTCTCTCACCCCAAAACTCAGATTTTCTTGATTAAAGAAAGTCTATTTTACCTCATTTTGTTTTGTTGTGGTGGTGGTCATGTCTTAAAGAGATTTAGTGCCTCCTAAGCCAACGATAGGAAAGAAAAGGAGAAGGAAATGACAACCAACTCCAGTGTTCTTGCCTGGAGAGTCCCGGGGATGGCAGAGCCTGGTGGGCTGTAGTCTGTGGGGTCGCACAGAGTCGGACACGACTGAAGTGACTTAGCACCAGCAGCAGCAAGCCAATGATAGCTTTGACAAACCTAGACAGTATATTAAAAATCAAAGATAACACTCTGCTGACGAAAGTCTGTATACTCAAAGCTATAGTTTATCCAGTAGTCATGTATAGATGTGAAAGTTGGACCATAAAAAAGACTGAGCACAGATGAATTGATGCTTTTGAGCTGTGGTGCTGGAAAAGACTCGAAAGGGTCCCTTGGCCAGCAGGGAGATCAACCCAGTCACTCCTAAAGGAAATCAACTAAATCTCCTAAATATTCATTGTCAGGAATGATGCTAAAGGTGAAGCTACAATATTTTGGCCACCTGATGCAAAGAGCTGACTCATTGGGAAAGACCCTGATGGTGTGAAGGATTGAGCACAAAAGGAGGAGGGCGGCAGAGGATGAGTTGGTTAGATAGCATCACTGACTCAATGGACGTGAACTTGATCAAACCTCGGGAGATGGTAGAGGATAGGGAAGCCTGGTGTGCTGCAGTCCATGGGGTCACAAAGATTTGGGCACAACTTAGTGACTGAACAACAAGCCAACCATGTACACACCAATATATAGATTGATCAGTCAGTTCAGTTTAGTCACTTAGTCACTGATAAATACAGATATTTTAAAATAGACAAAATGTTGACCTGTTGATGAAAGATTGTCCTCTAGAAGACTAGTCCAGTTAAATTCACTGCCTTAACTCAAACTCAATGCTACCATTCTGTGTCCCACATATCACTCCCATCCCATGCTCTCTTTCTCTCTCAAAACTCACATTATTCATACCTTAAATGATAATCCATCTCTGTCGGTGATTCTTATGTATATATAATTTAGACTGTATTAAAGTGTTATTTTAGAAGTATCTGTTATGATTTATTATTGTTGCTTGTTACTTAATATGCAAATTATTACTCACAGATTGGTAAACCTTTTTTGAAGTACTGTACTTAGTTTGGGTTGCTGTGATCTAAGTTGAATTTACAGGCATTGGAGAGGATTCAGATTTTTGTATTTAGTATTTGGAAAAGAGGGCCTTGCAGATCTTTTATTAATATAAATGATTTCTGATAATTGCTAAAAATGGACATACCCAGAAAGACATATTTGGCATAGATGATCTCTTGATCTCTTTTCTAAGCCAGTCTCTACATTAAAAAAAATAACAGTTTATTGACCAAGTAAAAATGTTTCCCCCACATAAAAATTTGTTTCTGGTTCCATATTTATCTTCTGAAATTTTTAAAATTGAATTTTGTTTGCTAGTTTTGGTTTGTGTTTTCCATTAAATTAATTAATTAATTTTTATTTTTAAACTTTCTTTTTGGCTGTGCTGGCTCTTCGTTGTTGCGCATGGGTTTTCTTTAGTTGCAGCAAGCTACTCTTCATTGTGGTCCAAGGGCTTCTTATTGCAGTGACTTCTCTTGTTGGGGAACACAGGATCTAGGTGTGGACACAGTAGTTGTGACATATGGATTCTAGGGCACATGGGCTTCAGTAGTTGTGAAGCATAGGTTTAATTTCCCCAGGACACATGGCATCCTTCCAGACCAGGGATAGAACCTGTGGCTACTGCATTGGCAAGTGGATTCTTAACCACTGGACCACCAGAGAAGTCCCACTTGTGTGGTTTTGATAGGATATAGAAGAGATGGGATATTTAAATGGTAGTCATAGGACTAAAATAAATTTTTAATTGTTATTGTGATAGCCTCTCAATTCAAAGTAATGTTGGGGAAATAAAAAAATTTTTGTGACTATAGTATATTGGTGTAGATGTCTTTACCCAAATAAAAAAGAGAGTCACCATCAGACATACTCACAGATGTTAATTGTTACTGTAGTAAAGCTGATAAAGTTTTTCAAATGACAGTTTTATGAGGCATAGTAAGCAGGACTCTGGAAGATGGTGAAGGACAGGGGAGCATGGTGCCCTCCAGTTCATGGGGTCACAAAGAATTGGACATGACTTAGCAAATCAACAGCAACAAGCTGGAATGGCCTCTTTACTTATTACTGGAAAATACAAATTATCTAAAATTCATAAAATGGTCATTGCTTAATATGAATTTACTTCTTTATTTAAAATGTTATAAAAGGGAAGATAATATCAATAATTTTTATAATAATATATTTAATCTATTAAAAAGTATTACAATTACTTTAGAATTATATATAAGGAATGTCTTGCTTCCTTAGAAAGTATCCAGTTTAGAAAAGATTTCTATTTGAACGGTAAAATGACTTCTTATGAAGCAGAATTTATTCATGTTAGTGAAATGAAAAAAAATATATTGTGTTTTGCTGTAAAGCACATTTTCAGTGATTATTTTTTAATTATAGCACAAAATTTAACTTTCATATTTAGTTCAAATTACTGTAATAATCTGAAATAAGAAGGGCAATGCCAAAGAATGGCCATGCCAAAGAATATTCAAATTACCGCACAATTGCAGTGATTTCACATGCTAGCAAAGTAATGGTCAAAATCCTCCAAGCTAGGCTTCAAGATTCCATGAACTAAGAACTTCCAGATGTACAAGCTGGATTTAGAAAAGGCAGAGGAACAAGATACCAAATTGTCAACATCCGTTGAATCATACAAAAAGCAAGAGAATTCCAGAAAAGCATCTACTTTTGCTTCACTGACTATGGCAAAGCCTTTGACTGTATGGATTACAACAAACTGTGGAAAATTATTAAAGACATGAGAATACCAGACCACCTTACCTGTCTCCTGAGAAACCTGTATGCAGGTCAAGAAACAACAGTTAGAACCGCACATGGAACAGTGGACTGGTTCCAAATTGGGAAAGAAGTACATCAAGGCTGTATATTGTCACTCTGTTTATTTAACTTACATGCAGAGTACATTGTGCAAAATGCTGGGCTGGATGAAGCACAAGCTAGAATCAAGATTGCCAGGAGAAATATCAATAACCTCAGATATGAAGATGATACCATCCTTATGACAGAAAGCAAAGAAGAACTAAAGAACCTCTTGATGAAGGTGAAAGATGAGAGTGAAGAAGCTGGCTTAAAACTCAACATTCAAAACACTAAGACCATGCCTTCCAGTCACATCACTTTATGGCAAATAGAAGAAGAAAAAGTGGAAACAGTGACAGACTTTATTTTCTTGGGCTCCAAAATCACTATGGATGGTGACTGCAGCCTTGAAATTAAAAGATACTTGCTCCTTGGAAGAAAAGCTTTGACAAACCTAGACAGTGTGTTAAAAAGCAGAGATACCATTTTGTTCACAAAGGTCTGTATAGTCAAAGCTGTGGTTTTTCCAGGAGTCATGTATAGATGTGAGAGTTGGACCATAAAGAAAGCTGAGTGCCCAAGAATTGATGCTTTTAAACTGTGGTGTTGGAAAAGACTCTTGAGAGTCCCTTCACTATAAGGAGATCTAAGGATGGAAATCAATCCTGAATATTAATTGGAAGGACTGATGCTGACTGAAGCTCCAATTCTTCGGCCATCTCATGTGAAGAGCCAATTCACTGGAAAAGACCCTAATGCTGGGAAAGATTGAAATCAGGAGCAGAAGGGGATGACAGAGGCTGAGATGGTTGGATGGCATCACAGACTCAGTAAACATGAGTTTCAACAAGCTCCAGGAAATGGTGAAGGACAGGGAGGCCTGGTCTGCTGCCGTCCAAGGAGTCACAGAGAGACACGACTATGCAATTGAACAACAGCAACACTGTAAGTGGAAAGCAAGAACTTCTGAAAGTAATTAAATCTTTTTTCCTTCATTTTTTCTTTTTAAAAAATACTTATTTTTTAATTGAAGGATAATTGCTTTACAGAATTTTGGGGTTTTTTTTGTCAGAATAAATCACCCATAGGTATACATAGATCCCCTCCCTCTTGAACCTCCCTCCCATCTTCTTGCCCATCCCACCTCTCTATATTGATATAGAGCTGTTTGAGTTTCCTGAGACATATATCAATTTCCTGTTAGCTATCTATTTT
The DNA here is from genome assembly GCA_006410875.1 of Neotragus pygmaeus. Classification (NCBI taxonomy): domain Eukaryota; kingdom Metazoa; phylum Chordata; class Mammalia; order Artiodactyla; family Bovidae; genus Neotragus; species Neotragus pygmaeus. The sequence goes on along the minus strand of SJYV01045352.1, from coordinate 2,503,007 downwards.
ACATATGGTAATGTAAGAAGTTTTTTTCTTCCAGGAAATATCTTCATTGAGATTGATAATTAAATGTAGTATGAAGTAGCTGGGTGAAGTGCTAGAATAAAAAATATACTAGAAAGAAATAATATTTTTAGAAATGATAAATATGAACAACTAAAACATTAATGAACATATTAAAGAGTAGATTGGACATTGTTGAAGAAAAATTTATGTACAGGAAAATATTCTTGAGAAATTATCCAGAATGTCAAAAGATAGCAAATGTGAAAGAAAGTTTGAGAATAATTGAGGATAGAATGAGGTCCAACGATGAAAAGGATAGAGAGAATTGAGGAAAGGCAGTATTTGAAGGAATTTTGACTGACAATATGAATTGAGGAAAACATGAATTGGTGTGGATAGTAGATAAAAGTAAATTCTCTTCTCTTGCCTGCTCCTTCCCTCATCCTCAGAAAACCCCCAGAGAACTATAGAGTAAATGGTTTAAGAAACCTCGTCCGTAAATGCCACTGTGGCACTAACTGCCCCACTATCCTGTGATTTATAAGGTTTAAAATTTTTTGGTGGCTATAAACAACACAGTCATGCTCAGATAGATGAAATGCGTAATCAATTTGAGACCACCTTAATTGCTAATGTGTTACTTTTTTTTTTACTGCATATACCTTAAGTTTTATGAACTCCACTAAGAATTTTCTATTAGCACAGCATTACACCAGTTCACTATCTCCCAAATATAATTGTTTCAGTGACATTTAGGTCTGTTTTGAAACTATTTCAGATATTTGATTTATTATTTTATACATAAACTAAAAATATTTAGAAAATACCACAGAAAACATTTGATTCTGTTTCAGATTAGAAATCTTTCTTTACAGTTTTTTTTCCCCAAAGTATCCAAAAGATATATGCCTTCAAAGCAAGGTAGCACAAATTAGAAATTGGTGTGAAGACAGAGCAAAGGGCTAACAACATTGGGTACATAAACTGGAGTCAGAATTGAAATTAGTACATAAAATACCCTGACTTGGAAATAGTTGTGATCTTTATTTGCATGTTCTAGCCATTGCTGATTTCCTCTAAGTGTCCAGTCTTTACTAAAGCACAGTATTACATGTGTGTGAAGTACAAGAAATATTTCTTTCTGAGTTCATAAAATTTATGCTGGTCCATAATTCCTTATCTGAAGAAAGGTTTAAGACCAAATAAGTTTTAGATATCAATTTTTGTATGTTTTGAAAAGGTTATAGGGTACCTTATTTATGTAATAACCCCAGGAGGGTTCATAGCCCAGCAGGTCTAGCTTTGGTTAACAGGTTTCCCCTGAGTGGAGACTGTCTTAAGAAAAACAGAATGTTTCGGAGTATTTCAAAATTGTTCCTTATCCCCTCTCCTTGCTGGAAACCAGAGGGGATTTTTCTAGGATATTTTTTATGGGAACTTGATTGAGCTCTTAGAGGTGAACCTCACAGTATTGTGGGGACCCCCTTAAAACTGGATCCCCTGGGCATTTTTTAACTTTCATGAGTTTTTAAGTGAGCTTCTAGCAATTACAGTTCAGGTTTTAATACCCCAGCACTAATTCCTAAGCAGTTTCTGCTCTTGAGTCTCTGCTCTAGGAAACCATGATTACCTGTTTTTGCTTGTGGGTCTCTCCAGTCTTGGTCCTGACATCTTCCTAAGATGGGGAAGAAGCAGGTATATGGACTATATACTTGAGAAATTTGTCATCAGAGAAAGGAGGATTTAGATGGTTTCAAAGCTTTTAACCTGGGAACCTGACAAGTATAAAGTATTTCCTATAAGTTTTATAGAATCTAAAGACCACGGAAAAACTGAAGACACCCGGTTTTAAGAAAGTACACCAGGTTTTTTATACAGGCAGAATTTCCTCAGGGAAATAGGTAAGGTAACAAGAAACTGGGAAAGCTGGGAAGACCCTCCCCAATATTTGAAGTAAGAAAAAGTTTACTGTAGTTGTGTAATGCTCCGTTCTTTGATAGAGAAGTGATGGGATAGATGTGTGTTTTTTGAAACCTAGATGGCTCTGTTCTGTTTCTGTGAGGCTCCAACACTGTCGTTGCTTTCTCCTTCACTGAAACATATGAGACATTCTAGGCTCTGAGGGTAGATACCTCTGTGTTGAGATTGAGAATGAAAAGGTCATGGATTCAGCTGCCTCAGCTATTCATCACTTGTGAGAGAATCTAGGTTAGACTGCTTCCTAATCTACTCTTGATCAATGTATTTGTTGACTCTGGGCTTAGAGACTTAGAGACAGGGGAGAATCATTTTAAGAGGCTATGTTTTCTTTCCTCTGCTCTGATTTCTCAATCAGTTCTTTCCTACTGCTTTCTCTCTTCCTATAATTTATCAGGTTTCTAGTCTGCTGATGGAACCTTACCTTGGTTTTTAGTGTTATTATCGTGTCATTCTTAAAAGTACATACATGTTATTTATTAGGTGTGTAGGGTGGAGGTGGAGGAATATGTATTGCCACTTAAGAGGGATAATGAGATAAAGGGTAGGTAGGTGCACATATTATTGAATCAAACATGATGACTAAATTAAAAACCCTGCAATTAGGATGAGTAGCCCACATAAGAGAGTGTTTTTATTAACATAAATAAGAACTGATTATAATCTTTGCTTTCCATAGTTACTATTGAAAATATAAATTTAATCAGATGTCTGAAATCTTTACATAAAAGCTGTGACTCCCAGCTTATTGGTGGAGCCCATCTTGAACTGTAAGCTTTTGAGTGTGTGAAAATGGGTATTTATAGCTATATAGGAAAGGCAGGAGGAAGATTAGATTCTAGGAGTAATAGACTCAAGACTCTAGGTTGATCTAACATGAGTCAATCATTTTAGAACTGAGACTCATTTTAGAACTGAGAAATACCTTTTTATCTCCAAAGTTTTAGACTTAACATCTGACATTTTAGATTCCAAGTATTATTATCTAAATATCAGTATCTAAAGATCCTGTTATTTCACTATCCTTATGTTTCATTTTTTTTCTTTTAGGTCTCTTTTATTCAGAACCTTGTATTTTGTGTAGAAAGAGTTTACCGGGTGCCTGACTTCGGTGTCTGGGAAAGAGGAAGCAAATATAATAATGGCAGCACAGAGCTACATTCGAGGTAATTTGCTGACTTCTGAGTGTTTTATTTTCTATTTTTAATTTGAATGTGTGGAATGTGAATAAAAATCAAAGAACTAGGTTGGAACTCTGGTTTCTGTATAGTTTTCATCTCTCTTTTTTTTTTCTACATATTAATATAATTCAAGTGAAATTCACTTAAAATTAAAGGAAGAGTCTCCTCTCAGTACCCATTAACAGATGCAGGAAAAGAGCGTATGAGTGTCTTTGCTAGCTTCACACCGTGTCAGGACTTGCATATCAGTATTCAGTCTAAGACCTGACCTTTCTGTTCAACCAAGTCATTTTCTTTTTCCTCTTTTAAATGACAGTGTTTGAAAGGTCAAGTACATTAAAATTGCCAAACAGCAGTTGTAAATGCATCACATCTAAAATTCCTTTTTTGCGTGATAGAGCTGATTTTTATCCCAACGAGATACTCACACCCTTTATATTTTGTGTAACCAAAAAGTGTAGCTCCGTTAGTCCTATCCATTTCACACTAAAAAGTTTAATAATCTAAAGGTTATCAGCTATAGGTCAGTTTAGATCATCGAGATTTAAATGAAGTAGAGAAACAGTTTAGGAAACAGTGGTTGAGAGGAATCTGCAGCTCAATACTTTTTTGAATAGAAGGACTAATCACACACAAAAAGATTAAGTTGATATAAGATATTTAGAGAACTAAAATCTGCTCCAGATTACTTGCCATATAATGTCTCTGCCTCAGTTTTCCTCATTTATAAAATGAAGATGATAATGCATTCTACTTTATGAAGTTGTAATGATTGAGTTGATATTTATAAAGCATTTGAACAATGTATAAGTAAACACTGAAATGAAAGTACACTCAAACATTTAAGAATATTTTAATAACAAAGACTGAAATAAAAAGGATTTTTCTTATAACTCTNTGGCCACCTCATGCGAAGAGTTGACTCACTGGAAAAGACTTTGATGCTGGGAGGGATTGGGGGCAGGAGGAGAAGGGGACGACAGAGGATGAGATGGCTGGATGGCATCACGGACTCGATGGACGTGAGTCTGAGTGAACTTCGGGAGTTGGTGATGGACAGGGAGGCCCGGTGTGCTGGGATTCATGGGGTTGCAAAGAGTCAGACATGACTGAGTGACTGAACTTAACTGAACTGAGGTTGTCTAGAAGTATTGCAAATAATTCTCCTTTTTTCTTCTATTTATTCTCTAAGTCTTATAATAAATTTCCTTACATTTCAAAATCTTATATTAATATTATTTGATTTAATTGCATTTTCCTTCATGTATTACTTGCCTATTTATTATAACACAAATTGTTTTTTTGAAGATATTAAATCTTTTATTTATTATACCTGATAATGGATGATACATGAGCTTCATTCCTATCTATAACTTTATTTGGTATCATAATTCAATTCTGATATATTTTTAGGATGTGCCAACAGTCATTAATAACCAAAAAAACTCCATGATTTTGCATGGGTGACTCTTTTAATGGCAAACTCCAGGTCACAACACAGTAACTGTCAGTTCAACCACAACAAGGTTCAAAGACAAAAGCTTCTCCACCAAAGCAGGCTATAAATAAATTTTGAGTGGAACCTGGCATCACCCTGAAAGAATTCTAACTTTACACTGTTGAGATAGTTTACCAAAATGGCTTTAGAGTAGATTAACTTTACACAGCACATTTAAAAAAAAAGTATGCATTCAGCATCATGATTAGACTATTACATTTAGCAATCAATAGCATGACTGCAAAAAAAAAAAAACAAAAACAAACCCTACATTATAACTCTTTATTGAAATATTTCGCACTTTCCATAAAACAGAAACTAAAATAATCTGTTACACAATTAATCACAAATACAGTCCTCAAGATTTTTGCTCATATACACAAGTATTGTCTAAAACATGTCTTCTTTGTAGCAGCTAGGCCCTGCCACCACTGTGCTTGGCTGAGTTCACAAATCTGTTGTGACCTATCACTTCTCTGGCTCGCCTCTCCTGCTAAGCTCTGTTTCCTGGCAGTAATTAAAACCTCCTCCCACTGTCATAGGTACTGCTGCTACTGGAACCACCATAGCCACCTTGGTTTCCTGGTTTGGCAAAGTATTGGTCTCCGCCACCGTAGGAGCCAGAACTTCTGCCTCCAAAGTTTCCTCCTTTCATGGGTCCAAAATTTGAAGATTGATTGTTGTAATTGCCAAAATCACTGTAGCTTCCGCCACCTCCAGAATTGCTTCCATCATTACCAAATCTGTTATAGCCATCCCCACTGCCACCAGTATCCACCATCACCATGGCTGCCATCAAAGCTTCCATACCACTTTGACCTTTTTGGTTGGATGAAGCACTAGCCATCTCTTGCTTAGGCAAGCCTTGATAGGGCTTTTCTTACTTCACAGTTGTGGCCATTCACAGTGTGGTATTTCTGAATGACAGTGTTGTCTATGGAATCATGGTCATCAAAGGTTACAAAAGCAAAGCCTCTCTTTCTGCCACTGCCTCGGTCAGTCATGATTTCAGTCACTTCAGTTTTCCCTGTCTTCAGTGCCACCAACAAAAATCTTTTTCATGGTTAAGTGGACACCAGCTCTTTGAGAATCTTCTCTTGAGATGGTCTCTTAGGTTCTCCAACTCTTCCGTCCACCTTGTGTAGCCTTGCATTCATGGCTGTGTCCACCTCCTCTACAGAGGCATGTGTGACAAACCCGCAGCCTCCGGAGCACTTGATGTTTGGATTCCTTATTACCACACAGCCTGTGAGTGTTCCCCATTGCTCAGAATGGCTCCTTAGACTTTCATCATTTGTTTCAAAGCTCAGTCCTCTGATGAAGAGCTTCCGCAGCTGTTCAGTCTCTGGGAGACTTTGACTTAGACGTGGTGGCAGTGGAGGGGGAAGACTTCAACGATGCTTACTCAGTGGCATCCATAGGCAGAAAGTATAAAACTAATTCTTAATCCCCAGAGTTACATATCCAGGTGGTCTTTTTAGCTGTTCCACATTAAATTCAGTATTTTAATTAAAAATTTTACCCTTCCTCATTTAAGGAAGGATGTTTTTACTCCTAGGGGCTATCTTTAAACACTTTAAGCCAAAACTGTTTTGGAGAAGAGAATGAGCTGTGCTTATTCACTCCATCATGTCTGACTCTTTGCGACCCTATGGACTGTAGCCGTCCAGGCTCCTCTGTCCATGGGATTCTCCAGTCAAGAATACTGGAGTTGCTTGCTATGCTCTCCTCCTGGGGATCTTCCCAAGCCAGCAATCAAACCCAGGTCTCCCTCATTGCAAGCCAATTCTTTACTGTCTGGGCCACCAAGGAAGCCCATGTATACTAGAGTGGGTAGCTTATCCCTTCTCCAGGGGATCTCCCTGACCCAGGAATCAAACTGGGGTCTCCTGCATTACAGGTGGAGAAGAGATGAGTCCTCTATAAAATATGAATTGAATTTCAAACCTAACTTTAAACTTTTTGGCTATTGGAAAGCAAAAAGGAAAGTTGTAATAACTTAGTAATGTAGATATATAATCAACCGTGAACATTCATTGGAAGGACTGATGCTGAAGCTGAAGCTCCAGTTCTTTGGCCACCTGATAGCCAACTTGTTGGTAAAGACCCTGATGCTGGGAAAGATTGAGGGCAGGAGGAGAAGGGGATGACAGATGATGAGATGGTTGGATGGCATCACTGACTCAATGGACATGATTTGAGCAAACTCTGGGAAATACTGAAGAACAGGGAAAACCTGGCATACTGTAGTCCATGAGGTTGCAAAGTCAGACATGACTTAGCACCTGAACCATGATTTAGCAGCTGAACCACAACAACAATGCCCAAATAGAAAGATTATTATACATATGTGAAAGTGAGAGTTGCTCAGTCGTGTCTGACTCCTAGCAACCCATGGACTATACACTCCATGGAATTCTCCAGGTCAGAATACTGGAGTGGACAGCTGTTCCTTTCTCCGGGGGATCTTCCCAACCTAAGGATCAAACCCGGGTCTCCCGCTTTGCAGGCAGATTCTTTACCAGCTAAGCCACAAGGGAAGCCCAGGAATACTGTAGTGGGTAGCCTATCCTTTCTCCAGAGAATCCTTCCCAACCCAGAAATCGAACTGGAGTCTCCTGCATTGCAAGTGGATCCTTTACCAACTGAGCTATCAGGGAAGCCCATAAAAGATATATATCTAGAAGGAAAGATTGTTGGGGTTTTGTCGGGGGGAATACAATTTTATGATCTATTCTCTAGGCTTTTCCAATAAAGAAGGCTATCACTAAAGTAAGTAACCATCATAGCACCACTTGGCTCAGTTTAAGATACTTTTAGTGACCATTTTATTTCATATAGTACTTGTTATTTAAAGTAACTACTTTCTCTTCTTAAGTCATTTCTGATATTCTAGTCATTGAGCTATAATACAGGCAGTTATCCATCCATTCTGCTTCACTTTATGTATTTTTCCTGTACTGAACAATTAATTCATGAACATCCATTAAAACCGTAGTACTGTAAAGTCTTTTTTTTCAGGAAGTATGATTGGGCACCTCAGGGAGTTAAAGCATAATGTTAATGAATATGAGATTGTGAATTTAATTTCCATGCTTGCCAGTTAATTTTTGGATTCCATGGTGGGTTTTAAATCACCTAGTCCAAACCCATTATCTTTTCTAGAGAAGCTTTCGTTTATGCAATAAATCACTTCATTGAAAACTGTCTCTCAAGTAAACACTTTTAGTTCCTGTAAGTAAATGTAAGGTAACACCTTTAAAGAACCAAATTGGTGAATGCGCTGTTGGTAATAGTCATGTAAATAGCTTGTTGTTGCCAAAGATTTAAATAACCAGTCAATAATAAATTAACATATTCGTGAATTTCAATTAAGTCCAATTATTCAACCAATTGCATTGGTAAAGAAAATTGAAATGGTAAGAACTCGACCTTTACTATAATCCAGATACAATGTTTCTTTCTTTTGTAGTGCTTTATTTAGAGGACAGTTTCCAAATTCATCCCTTAGCTGTCTTTCTGCACCATTTTTAAACTTAGAACTTTGTGCACTGGGGTCTAATGGGGAACTCCCTGGGCATTGAGAACACATCCGTAAGCAATAAAATCAACTGGCAGCGAATGTTTTTGCAGGCATTGTCAGAGTATATGATTCCTATGGCTCTTCTAACCCTTAGGTTCTAAGAATTTAGAATTCTTATGCAGGTACTGTTTGGTTTCCATTTGGACTATTCAAGGCTAGGTTGGATTGTGCTGGGTGGATGTGCAGTTAGAAACCTGCCTTAGGTTCTTTTCTTGCTACCTGCTGTTTCAAGTAAAGCATCCAAACAGAAGAAAAAACAGCAAAACAGCAATCTTCTACTATTGTTAACTCTCATGGTTCAGAGGGTTGACTAGGCTAACTAGAGTGGTTCATACTTAAGATCTCATGTTTGCCATCAGCTGTGGCTGGGGCTAGAGTCAACTTTGAAGACTTCCTCACTTGGGTATCAGAGTGTTGATGAAGTTTTTCCGTGTAGATTCTGCACATTGTGGTAGCTAGTTTCCAAGGTTCAGTGTCCCAAAACCCACAGGCCAGGTGGAAGCTATATCTTTTTATGACCTAGCCTCGGAATGCAGCATAACTTTCACTACATCCCATCTGTTAGAGTCAATAAGATAAGTGAGGGGAATTAGACTCCACCTTTTGATAGAAGGCAAAAATTTGGCAGACATATTTTAAACTAGCACATACTCTTCATTTGGACTTTGTTCCTCCAGGTTGTAGGCTTTGTCATTTCTTTAAAGTGACTTTGGCTATGAAAAGAGACCATGCCCCTTCTCTAAAGAATACTGGCGAGTACCACGTGGATTGTTTTGAAATTTGTTTAACCTGTGGAAGTGTGAGGTACTTGAAAGTGAGATGCTGGACTGCAGATTTGAGTCAGTAGTGTGTGCATGCTAAGTTGCTTCAGTCTTGTCCAACTCTTTGTGACTCTGGGCTAGAGCCCTCCAGGCTTCTCTGTCCATGGGTTTCTTTAGGCAAAAAATGCTGGAGTGGGTTGCCATGCTCTCCTCCCAGGGATATTCCAGACCCAGAGATCAAACCCACATCTCTTACATCTCCTCCATTGGCAGGTGAATTCTTAATTACTAGGGTCACCTGGGAAGCAATACCAGATTATTGGCTTAGTTATTCTTGAGAACCAGGATAAAATGGTCTGCATATATTGTAGTAAGGAAGAGAGTTTTCACCAAAGAGAAAGTAAGGATGCATTTGAAAGTCACTTGCATTCAACCTCTCAGAGCTTAAGTTTCCTCACTTTTAAAGTAGAGGGGATTACAAAAGAAATGCAAGACTTGTACATCAAAAACAATAAAATATTGTTGAAAAAACTTAAGACATACAAGAATGGAAAGATATCCTGTGTTCAGTGTGTGCTCAGTCACATCTGACTCTTTGCCACTCCATGGACTATAGCACTATACCACCAGGCTCCTCTGTCTGTGGAATTTTCCAGGCAAGAATATTGAAATGGGTTGCCATTTCCTACTCCAGGGGTGTTCAGTGTAATCCATCTCAAAAATCTGTCTTTTTTTTTTTTTTTTTAACTGGCAAACTAATCCTAAAATGTGCATGGAAATGCAAGGGACTCATAATAGCCAAAACACCCCTTGATAAAGAACTAAGTTGGAGGATCCACACTTTGCAACTTCAAAATTTACTAGAGTAATGAGCTTGCTAAGTTACAGTAATCTGCTACAATAATTAAACAGTGTGGTACAAGTGTAACAAAAGATAGAGATATTAATGGAGTAGAATTGCTGATCTAGAAAGAAACCCATATATGTATGGTCAGTTGATTTGACAAAGTTGCAAGGATAATTGATAGAGAATATAAAGTCTTTTTACCAAATGGTGCTGGGACAACTGGATACAAAAGAATGAATTTCGGTCCCTACTTTGTGCAGTATATAACACAGAAATTAACTGGAAAAGGATCAATGACGTAACAGTAAGAACTAACATTATAAAACTCTTAAAACACATGCAGAAACACTTGAGAAACAATGGACTGGAAGAAACACAAGCTGGAATCAAGATTGCCAGGAGAAATATCAATAACCTCAGNGGGACCTTTGAGAGGGAGGAAAGGGCTGCTGACTGGTGGTTGCATTGTTGGGTCAAGTCCTCCGGGAGGTCTCTGGAGCCGGCTGAGCCTCGCCCCCCAGGAAAGACTCTGCAGCCCTTTCCTCCCTCTCAAAGGTCCCCGCAAACGTGTGTGGGTGGGTCTCTCCACAGCGCCAAGCCTGCCTTCTTTTCAAGGCCGAAGGGCTCCCAAATATCACTTGTGAATGTTCCCCCATCTTGCTCCTGGGTTTCCTCGTTTTCAGGTAATGATGGTGGTTTTCGAGTCTGCCTGTTGCTATGGAATTCAAACTCATGGCAACTTGGTACCGTTTCATTACTCATCAGCCTTTGGTTCCTCTGACTTCCTTTACAATCAAATCAATAAAAATGTCACCTCACCCTCCTCTTTTTAGTATTTATATTTCAGATCGATGTGAGGCCCGAAGCCGTCGATTGCCCTCCGATGAGCTGCAAAAAGGTGCTGAAAACGGCTGGTTCTGAGATGGACCTGGGGAAGTTGCTGGTAAAATGAATCAAGTCTTTTTTTCCACACACAGCAGCGTTCTTTTTTTTCATGAAAGTATAGTTGGTCTGCGATGCTGTGTTAGCTTCTGGTGTGCGGCAAAGTGATCCGGTTATATATACACATATGTGTATATATATATTCTTTTTCAGATTCTCTTCAATTATAGCTTACTACAGAAAGTTGAATATAGTTCCCTGTGCTATCCAGTAGGACCTTGCTGATTATCTATTTTATATATAATAGTATGTATCTGCTAATCCCTAGCTCCTCATTTATCCCTCTTCACTACCACCCTCCGCCCTTTTTTTTCACAAAACAGAAACAGACTCACAGACACAGAAAACAAACTTAATGGTTACCCAAAGGGGAAAAAACGGGGAAAATTCACTTGTTTCTGTGACTGTGATGTCTGCCCCTGTTGGCTTCCTGCGGCGTTGGGGGCCCACGCGTCCACGCCTCGGAGCTCTGAGTCCTGCCNACAGACCTCTTACTTTTCCTTCATCTGGGAATGCCTTGCTTAAATAAATAAATATATAGAATATATTTACTGGTATAAGATTCTGGGTTGACAGTTCTTTCTTTTAATGCTTAAAAACTCTTTTGTCACATTCTTTAAGCTTTGTGGCTTTTTTTTTTTTTTTAAATAAGCAGTTCACTGTTATTTAATTGCTTTTCCCCTGTAGAGATGTTTTCTTTGGATACTATCAAGATTTTTCTTTTTCTTTAGTTTTCAGAAGTTATGATGTGTCCTGAAAGGGTATTTTTATTTTATTTTGTTTGAGTTTCACTTAGCTTTTTGTCTCTTGCTTACTGGGAAATTTTCTGCCATTGTTTCAGGTGCTTTTTTTTTGGTAAAGCTCCATCCTTTTTTTTTTTTTTTAATCTTGTTCAGGAAGTCCAGTGATATGAATGTTAAACCTTTGTTGAAGTCCCACAGGTCTCTGAGATTCTCTTCATTTGTTTTGTTAAGTCTATTTTCTCTCTTTTTTTCAGACTAGATAATTACAATTGTTTTAGCTTTCAGGTTAGCTATTCTTTCTTCTGTCTCCTTCATCCTGTTCACTGAGCTTTTTGTTTTGATTTTTGTATTTTTTAGTTCTAAAGACTTTGCTGAGATTTCCTATTTCATAGCTGAGCTTTTTCTCATAGCTTTTTCTTTTCATTTGTTTCACTCATACTCATAATTGCTCACTGAAGCCTTTTCATCACAGCTGCTTTAAAGTTTTTGTTAATTTTCACATCTCTCTTGTCTCAGTATAAGGATATATTGATATAGATAGATAGTTTTTATTCATTTTGAGTAGTTCTGGTTCTAGATATGATGAGCGATTTTTTTTTTTTTAAATTAGTCCCATCACTTCATGGCAAATAGATGGGGAAACAGTGGAAACAGTGTCAGACTTTATGTTTTTGGGCTCCAAAATCACTGCAGATAGTGAGTGCAGCCATGAAATTAAAAGACACTGCTTAGAAGGAAAGTTATGACCAACTGAGACAGCATATTAAAAAGCAGAGACATTACTTTGTCAACAAAGGTCCATCTAGTCAAGGCTATGGTTTTTCCAGTAGTCATGTATGGATGTGAGAGTTGGACCATAAAGAGAGCTGAGCACTGAAGAATTGATGCTTTTGAACTGTGATGTTGGAGAAGACTCTTGA
>SJYV01045352.1:2461965-2490538 GCA_006410875.1 Neotragus pygmaeus | reverse complement strand
TAGTCATGTATGGATGTGAGAGTTGGACCATAAAGAGAGCTGAGCACTGAAGAATTGATGCTTTTGAACTGTGATGTTGGAGAAGACTCTTGAAAGTCCCTTGGACTGCCAGGAGATCCAACCAGTCCATCCTAAAGAAGATCAGTCCTCGATGTTCACTGGAAGGACTGATGTTGCAGCTGAAGCTTTGGCCACCTGATGTGAAGAACTGTCTCATTGGAAAAGACCCTGATGCTAGGAAAGACTGAGGGCAGGAGGAGAAGGGGACAACAGAAGATGAGATGGTTGGATGGCATCACTGACTCAATGGGCAGGAGTTTGGATAAACTCCGGGAGTTGGTGATGGACAGGGAGGCCTGGTGTGCTGTGGTTCATGGAGTCACAAAGAGTTGGACACAACTGAGTGACTGAACTGAACTGATGAACATTTAAGAAATTATAAGATTGTAGGTTTTATTTTTTATTTTAGTTGTATTTTTTTGACATTACTCTGGCAGGGGAAGAAGGTAATAACATCACCACATTACTGCCAGTTTTTGTGTGTTGTTGACACCCAAGATAGAGATTCTACATTACTGCTGGATCTGGGTTGTCAGATTACAACCCAGATTTGTGTTGTCTACATTACTACTGGATCTGGTTGTCATGTCTAGCTCCCCAGTAGGCTTCAATTGATACCTCCCTGTCTGGGAGGTACAAGTATTATTACCTCAGTAATAATTTCCAGGCAACCTCCACTTACATGACAAGTAAAGTGTGTGGCCTCTTTATAGTTGGGCATTCATGTGAGTTTTAATTTCCCACTTGACTTCCTCTGGTGCTATCCCCAGAGGAAGGGGCGATTTACCTGTTTACTGGTGGGTAGGAATGAAAGTCTAGGCTCTCCATGTGATATCTGCTGACACTGAGGTGTGAGAATGGAGACTTTTTACTGTCCATTGGGAATGCAAGTCTTGATTTCTTCCTTGGGTTTTTCTGACACCACCGTAACTGAGGTGGTTAGATGTTGGGTACAGTTCCTCATTATAGTCTCAGGAGCATAGACATCTAAATTTCCCACTTAGTGGATACAAGAGTGGGTGGGGATTGAGTCACAATTTTTTTGACTGGTTATGTTTCCATTTTGCTAGGTTGCTCTTTTCCTGATCCATTGGCTTTTGTTGGGTATTTTTTTGTATGTATCTACCTATATTTCCTAGTTGTTGGTTTATTCAGCTCTAAGTCTGGTATATATATGAGGCGGCAAAAAAAAAAAAAAAAATCAAAAGGGAAACTCAGGAGACTCCTTATACTGCTGTTCCTGGATCCTGAGGTTCCTAGGCAGGCTGCCTTCTCACTATCTTTTTGAGCCTTTTTATATTTACGTTATGTCTAGTAGTCAGAGTAGTAGTTGTTCAGTCGTATGTGACTGTTTGCAATCCCATGGATTGTAGCCCACCAGACTCCTTTGTCCATGGGATTCTCCAGGCAAGAATACTGGAGTGGGTTGCCATTCCCTTCTCCAGAGAATCGAACCTGCATCTCCTGCATTGCAGTCAGATTTTTTATTGTCTGAGCTACAGGCAAGTCTCTTTATTTTATGTCCAGAGTTTTTAATTGTACTTAAAGGAATAGGGAAAATTATGTCTACTCCACCTTCCCTTTCATGTATTTTGTTTATTTTTTTTCAGTTCTTTGTTCCTTTTTATTGTCAAATAATATCCCATTATACAGATAAACCACAGTTTGGTTTATCTGTTTTCTGTTGATGAGCATTTGGTTTGTTGACAGTTTGGGCTATTAAAATAAAGCTGTTGTGAACATTTCAATACAGATCTTTTGTTAATGTATATTTTTATTTCTCTTGGAAAATACATAAGAGTAGAATTCCTGAGTTGTATAATAAGTGTTTTAACATTTTAAGAAACTGCCAAACTGCTTTTTGAAAGTAATTTACCATTTTTCATTCCTACCGTTTCATTCCTACCATTCATACCTGCCATCAAATGGCAGAAACTTCAGTTGCTCCACATCTTTGTCTATACTTGGTATTGTTAGTATTTTTTTAATTATTATGAGTATGTGGTAATTTTAATATGTATTTTTCTGTTGACTAATTTTATTAAACATCTTTTCATGTACCATTTACTTTCATATATCTGCATTTTGAAGTGTCTGTTAAAATCTTTTTCTCATTTTTAAAGTGGATCATTTGTATTCTTACTGAATTGTAACAGTTCTTTATATATCCTAGATTATTTTGTGAGATATGGGTTTTTTCTTCTTTTACAAATTTTTTTTTTAAGAGTTCAACTTGCCTTTTAATTTTATTAATGGCATGTTTATTATGGCATGTAATAAATGGCATACCATTTATTAATAGTATGTTTTGAAGATCAGATATTCATTCTGATGAAGTCTAATTTATCAAAATTTGTATGATTAGTTATTCATTGTGTCTTAGAATTTTTTTCCACTTCAAGATTGTGAAGAGTTTTTTCCTAGGTTTTGTTCTAAAAGATATATAGTATTAGCTTTTACATTTAAGTCTATGATCTATTTCAAATTACTTTCGTGTAGTATGAAGCAAAGATTGAGATTTTTTCCCCATATAGATACTTCACTATTCCAGCACCATTAAAGGCTGTTCTTTCTGCATTAACTTACCTGGCTGTTTGATCATGTCTATGGGTCTGTTTCTAGACTGTCTTATTGATTTACATGTCTGCCCTGATCTGTACTATATTGCACTGGTAATTATTGCTTTATGCTAAGTTGTAAAATCAAGTTGTCCATCATGTTTTTTTAAGGACTAATTCGCTTTATTTAAATCCAAGAAAAACTATTCTGCCCTACACAGAATCTTCTTATCTTTTGAAATGTCTTCTTTTACCAGCATTATCATGGAGCTCTTCTACCTCTGAAGTAGTCCTTCAGATTTGCTTTCTTTTAAAGAAAACCTTTCTACTGTCCCAGGACATTTTCACATTTATTTTAGAATTAGCTAGTTAGTTTTTACCAAAAAATGCCTGTTGATACTTGATTGTGATTGCATTGAATCAATAGATCATTTTGAAGATAACTGATACTTTAATGATATTCAATTTTCCAATTCATGAATATGGGACATCTCTTCATTTATTTAGGTCTTTTTAATTTTTTCAGAAATGTTTTTCAGTGTTCAGGTGTTGCACATATTTTGTTAAATTTATGCTAAAATATTTCGAGTTATTTCATGTTATGGTGACACTTATTTTTAACATTCAATTTCCAAATGTCTGGCTAGTATATAGAAATAAAATTAATTTTGATAGTGAATTTGTCTCCTGGGACTTTGTTGTTGCTTAGTCTCCAAGTCATGTCTGACTCTTCGTGACCCCAGGGACTGCAACATGCCAGACTTCCTGTCCCTCACCATCTCCTGGAGTTTGCCTAATTTCATGTCCATTGAATTGATGATGCCTACCATCTCATCCTCTGTTGCTGTTTTCTCCTTCTGCCTTCAACCTTTCCCAGCATCAGGGTCTTTCTAATGAACTAACCTTTTGCATCAGATGACCAAAGTACTGGAGCTTCAGTATCAGTCCTTCTAATGAGTATTCATTGTTGATTTCATATACGACTAAGTGGTTTGATCTCCTTGCTGTCCAGGGGACTTCCAAGAGTCTTCTCCAGCACCACAGTTCAATTCTTTGGCATCAGCCTTCTTTCTGGTCGAGCTCTCATATCTGTACGTGACTACTGGAAAGACCAGAGCCTTGACTATATGGACCTTTTTGCTTCTAACACACTGTCTAGTTTTGTCATAGCTTTCTTGCCAAAAAGTAATTATCTTCTAATTTCATGGCTGCAGTCACTATACACAGTGATTTTAGAGCCTAAAAAGAGGAAATCTGTCACTTCTTCTACCTTTCCCCCTTCTATTTGGCATGAAGTGATGAGACTGGAGGCCATGAACTTAGTTTTTTTAATGCTGAGTTTTAAACTGGCTTTTTCACTCTTCTCCTTCACCCTCATCAAGAGTTTCTTTAGTTCCTCTTTGCTTTCTGCCATTAAAGTGGTATCATCCACATAGTATATTTTTGTTGATTCTTAAGGACTGTGGAAAATTCCTAAAGAGAGGGAATACCGGACCACCTGACCTGCCTCCTGAGAAATCTGTATACACATCAAGAAGCAACAGTTAGAACTGGACATGGAACAACAGACTGGTTCCAGATTGGGAAAGGAGTATGTCAAGGCTATGTATTGTCACCCTGCTTGTTTAACTTATATGCAGAGTACATCATGAGAAACGCTGGGCTGGAAGAAGCACAGCTGGAATCAAGGTTGCTGGGAGACATCTCAATAACCTCAGAAATGCAGATGACACCACCCTTATGGCAGAAAGCGAAGAAGAAAAGTAAAAAAGTTAGCTTAAAACTCAACATTCAAAACACTAAGATCATGGCATCTAGTCCCATCACTTCATGGCAAATAGATGGGAAAACAATGGAAACAGTGAGAGACTTTATTTTTGGGGGCTCCCAAATCACTGCAAATTTTGACTGCAGCCATGAAATTAAAAGATGCTTGCTCCTTTGAAGAAAAGTCATGACCAAACTAGACAGCATATTACAAAGCAAAGTCTTTACTTTGCCAACAAAAGTTTGTCTAGTCAAAGCTATGGTTTTTCCAGTAGTCATGTATGGATGTGAGAGTTGGNTGGTCTAGGAATTGCCTCAAGTCTTAGAATTTGGTTAGTGTCTTGATCTTTATATGGGGTGACTCTGCTTGCCAAATCTGAAGCTTTTCAGATCTACAGACCAAAGAAAAGCTTAGTAGACTATTTCAGTACTAATCCATTAGCCACCATCAAAGACCATCATTAGTGATCATCCATTAGCCACAACCAAAGATTTCTTCAGATCGTCCCTCTTTGATGACCATTGTAGCTGAAGTATATGTTCTAACATAGCGCCTATCTTGTCTCTTAAGGTCTCATGGTGAGCACTGCCTCTGCCATCCTGGCAACCTGTAGTCATTATGGCAACTAAGGAGCCTATTTCAATGGTAGCATCACCATATTCATCACCAGCCAGCAGAAAACAACTCTTTGGCACTTTGCAAGGCTGCTGGTATATTTTCACAGTATATTAATGAAAGGAGTGTTCTCTGGATGCAATTAGAGGTGCCCAGGATACTATCTAGTTAAGGTGGATGGTCAGTAACAAAAGATAAGTCTACTTTAACTTCCTATCTCCCTCAACCTTTGGACTCCTTCTACTATATTATACCAGTGAATCTCTGGCCTCTCAGCTTCATTCAACATGGACCACTGCTGAGGCAAGTTTTGAGTTGAGCAACCAAGTAAACAAAACCAAGAGTATCTGATAAATANTTCTGAACTATGGTGTTGGAGAAGACTCTTGAGAGTCCCTTGGACTGCCAGGAGATCCAACCAGTCCATCCTAAAGGAAATCAGTCCTAAATATTCATTGGAAGGACTGATGTTAAAGTTGAAACTCCAATACTTTGGCAATCTGATGTGAAGAACTGACTCATTTGAAAAGGCCCTGATGCTGGGAAAGTTTGAAGGTGAGGGGAGAAGGGGATGACAGAGGATGAAATCGTTGGATGGAATCACAGACTCAATGGACATGAGTTTGTGTAAGCTCCATGAGTTGGTGATGGACAGGGAAGCCTGGTGTGCTACAGTCCATGGGGTCACCAAGAGTCAGACATGACTCAGTGACTGAACTGAACTGAAGGATTTTCTATATCTGTGATTATATCACCTGTGGATAAAATCCTGTACTCTGAGTCACTTACCTTTGTACTTTTAACTTACGTAATTAAAACAAAAAATTCTGTTCTTTCTCTTAGCTCATCTTTCAGTTTCTGGATTTCACTTTATTGCTATAAACTGCATTGCTTTATTAATTCCAAGGTATTTTAATACTTAAATAGGCCCCTGAGAGTTAATGTGTCAAAATTTTCTTAGGTGTGTCAATTAGGTAGGACATTGAAGTATAATTTTTTTGTTTTCGTCACTGTACCTTCTACCTGATCACTATCTCCATACATTAATTATCCTTTTTAAAAATTGAATTATAGCTGGTATACAATACTATGTGAGTGTTAGGTATGCAACACAGTGATTCACAATTTTTAAAGGTTCTGTTTCATTTAAAGTTATAAAACATTGGCTATATTCCTTCCCATTCATGTATTTCGAAACGTTTCCCAACAAGTTACTATTCTATAGTAAAATTAATGCTTACTTAAGAACATTTCATGTAAACAGCCCATAGAAAATGTAGATCGTGATAACATGAATAGCTTAGGATAGTGGTTCTCAGATTTAAAGTGCATTCAAGTACCTGGAGGGCTTGTTAACACCCCATTCCCAGAAAGCAGCGAGAATTGGCAAGCTTCCAGGTAATGCTGCTGCTCTGGGAACCACACTTTAATAATCAGAGCTTTAGAGAAATGATGACAGATCATTAATTTTAAATGATTAATGGAATATGCAGTTGCTTTGAGAAAAAGACAAAAAATTGCAATAAGTAAACTAGATATTAGATCTAAAATATTTAAAGGTTGATATTTATGACAGTTTCATATTTTTAATGAAATTTGGGTCTTCCCATTTTTCAACACTGTTATATTAGATATCTGAGAGGCCAAAGAAGTATGCATTTTATTACAAAGAGAAGAATATAGCAAAAAATCAGAGGTATGATGATCCTTTGATCTGTAAGCATAAAATAATGCCATTTCATTGGACCTTAATCAAAGAGCATTCAAATAGGTATATTAAACTATACTCTGTGGCTAGTGTATGATATGCAAAATCTTTTCTAGGGCTCAGAATTGACATGACAAAAGCTCTATTCATTGATCTGAATGATGATGCCCAGCCTGGTATTACCATGCAAATATCATCATACTACACTTTCTTCTAAACTTAATCATTTTTTACCCTTGAGTTAGTGAATATAAGTGATACTAGAATTATGACTACTCCTATCAGTAGTATGACCATTTGTCTAGATCATGGTGAACTTAGAAATATTTTTCTCTGGAGATCACTAACTATAAGGAAGAAAAATTAACATAGTGAAATGTCAGACTGAAGTCTATTAGACATTATTCTTGTGAAGTTGTTATAAGTGTTAATAAAAATGCTTGCTTGTGAGTATTCATCAGATAACAGTTACTCTTTTATAGATAAATGCATCAAAGTTATAAACTATTTCCTTTTCTCTTCTAGCTCTGTTGGCTTAGCAAAAGCAGCTCTCGAAGCAATTAATGGATTCAACCTCTTTGGCAACCAGGTAAAAAAACAGCAGTAGCAACAACAAACTTCATTGTTTTGATTTGCATGTTTAATTAACTTGGCCATTCATTAACCAATTCATTCATTATGATCAGAGAATGTCTGAAATTTATGTAGCAGCCCATGGTTGAACAACCTTTCCTTTGAACATGATTTGTTTCTTAAATTTTAGTGTTCTAACAAAAAAAGATTGCTTAATTTAACAATAAAGCTGTTGATAAAGAATTTTCATTTTCCAAGTTCAGTAGCTTTTCTCTCTAGTCTTTTGTTCAACTTTCAACATTTTTATATATTCCTTGCATTATGTACTAAATATTTTACTTGTCAGTTCACTCGTTGGATTCAATTTAATGTATATAGAGTATATTTCATGCAGAGGGGAAATTTGCTTCAGATGTGCAGCCAAGCAGTTGGAAATTGGGATCCTAGCTTAACCCTCAACTGACTGTATTCATTTGTCTAAATCTCATTTTCTTTGAGATTAAAAGGGAAACCCTGAGGATTGCCTTAAATTTTTAACTGATTTCTGCACCTAAACAAGTGACCATGGATTGAGTTGTCAATGGAAGGAATAATATGCAATAATACTGGTTATTTCTCTGGATCAAGAAGTAGACTAATTTTCTTTAGCAATTTTTATAAAGATAACCATACAGGATAAATGCAAGGAGAAACACACCAAGACACATACTAATCAAACTAACAAAGATTAAACGTGAAGAAAGAACATTAAAAGCAACAAAGGAAAAGCAACAAGTAACATACAGGGGAAATCCCATACTGTTGACAGCTGATCTTTCAGCAGAAACTCTGCAGGCCAGAAGAACTGGACAGCTGCATGTAAAAGAATGAAATTAGAACACTCCCTAAAACCATATACAAAGATAAATTCATAATGGATTAAAGACCTAAATGTAAGACCAGAAACTATAAAACTCTTAGAGGAAAACATAGGCAGAACACNTAATCTCTTCTGCTTCTGTTAGGTCCATACCATTTCTGTCCTTTATTGAGCCCATCTTTGCATGAAATGTTCCCTTGGTATCTCTAATATTCTTGAAGAGCTCTCTAGTCTTTCCTATTCTATTAATTTCCTCTATTTCTTTGCATGTATCACTGAAGAAGACTTTCGTAACTTTCCTTGCTATTCTTTGGAACTGTGCATTCAAATTGGTATATCTTTCCTTTTCTCCTTTGCATTTTGCATCTTTCCTTTTCTCAGCTATTTTTAAGGCCTCCTCAGACAACCATTTTGCCTTTTTGCATTTCTTTTTCATGGGGATGGTATTGATATCTGCTTCCTGTACTGTGTCATGAACCTCTGTCCATTTTTCTTCAGGCACTGTGTCTATCAGATCTAATCCCTTGAATATATTTGTCACTTCCACTGTATAATCATATGGGATTTAATTTTGGTCATCCCTGAGTGGCCTAGTAGTTTACCCTACTTTCTTCAATTCAAATCTGAAATTGGCAATAAGGAGTTCATGATCTGAGCCACAGTCTTGCTTTTGCTGACTTTATAGAGCTTCTCCATCTTTGGCTGCAAAGAATATAATCAATCTAATTGCTAGAGAAGACTCTTGAGAGTCCCTTGGACCGCACAGAGATCAAACCTGTCAATTCCAAAGGAAATTAACGCTGAATATTCATTGGAAGGACTGATGCTAAAGATGAAGCTCTAATGCTTTGGCCACCTGATGTGAAGAGCCAACTTACTGAAAAAGACTCCAATGCTGGGAAAGAGTCAAGGTGCCGGGAGCCAGCACAGGAGATCCCACTCGTGACAAGGTCATGTGGAAGAGCCTGGTGGGCAAAGCAGGACCAGGACTCGAGGGAATCCCCGATCCCACCCATGACAAGGTCATGCAGAAGAGCGTGACGGGCAAGGTGGATCAGGACTCAAAGGGCTCCCCTAGATCTGCTGAAGCATCTACCCCGAAACCAAAATCTGTCTGTTTACTGTTGCTATACTATACTCTTCTGATATTAATGGGGGGCTATCCCCAATCACCTTTCTTTGGAAAATTAACTTAGAGCTCCAGTTAATAGTCTCCTGCATATAAAAGGAGTATCTCAGCTCAAACCCCTCTAATGGCTCTCTAACTTGCCTGACAGGTTTACCCGGACTTTTACACCTGCATGTGATTGTTCATAGCCTCCCAACCTCTAGAGGCACAAGAAGCTTAAAACATCTTAAAGATATAGAGCCTTTTAAAGAGCTAAGAATTATATTGGTGAAGGGTTTCATTGTTGAGTTAATGATTGCCACCAGGCCTCCATAGCCTTTATCTTTTAGGCACCTGGGAGGATATTAATCAATGTAATTGGGATGTAGAAAAAGGAATATAGTAGTTTTGATGTTAGCAGTACTAGACTTTTGAGTTAATGAATTTTCTCTTTGTTACAAATCACTGTACTCCTCTTTCTTTGTTATAAATCATTGTATCCTTGCTATGTAAAAATGTAACTTTATTTAGTGCTTTCTGAGAGTGGCACCAGACTTTGGAAAGAACAACACTTTTAGGGCAAATAAGTTTTCTGGTTGACGGACCCTTATCAGAAAAGGGTCATAAAATGCTAATAGGCCTCCTGGCCAGAAGATGATGCAAATCACCTAAGACCTGTGTATACAGATAGGTATGCAGAGAGAAAGCCTGGTCTCAATAAGGTTCAGAGCTGCTGACCCTGCATGACTCTGTTTCTTACATTTATCTCTATGTACAACACAAAGTATAAAAGCTTCACTGAAAAATAAAGTGACAGACCAGTTCCACGAAAGCCTGGTTCCCCCGTGTCAATTCTTTCTTTCTTTCTTTCTTTCTCTCTCTTACTCTCTTTTTCAGGCTGATCCCTTGGAGCACAGGGGCCCTCCGTGTTCACTTATTTGCCTGGGCTTCTAAGACCTGAACGGGAAGGCGCTCTGCGTCTTCACTCCTTCGGGAGACCAAGAGGGCGCCTGCAGCCTATGTGAATGGTGCAAGTCCCTAGTCTTGGGGCTTTATTGGCCTTCTGCATAAACCAAGGGATATCAGCCTGTTTCTCTCCTCTATTTTCTTAACTACAATATTCTTTCTGATCGCTCTCTACATCTCTAAATATATCCTTATCTCCTTCTATACCTCTAAGTAAAATCTCTCTTGCCGATGCCATCACGCTTCGGATACCCTGGATCCAACTGGGGCTGGTCCCCGGTATGAAGGCAGGAGAAGGTGATGACAGGATGAAGTGATTGGATGGCATCACTGATTCGGTGGATGTGAGTTTGAGCAAACTCCCAGAGATAGTGAAGGACAGGGAAGCCTGACGTGCTGCAGTCCATGGAGTTGCAAAGAATTAGACACTACTGAGCTGCTGAACAACAAATAGATAGCCAGTGGGAATTTCTTGTATGACTCAGGGAGCTCAAACTGGTGCTCTGTGACAACCTAGAGATGTTTTATGTGGTGGGAGGTGGGAGGGAGTTTCAAGAGGGAGAGGACATATGCATGCCTGTGGCTGATGTTAGAGTATGGCAGAAATCAACACAATATTGTAAAGCAATTGTCCTTCAATTGGAAATACTTTTTTTTTTTAATGGGAGGGCAGAGGAAGTGTCCAACTAATATCATAATTAACCTAAAGCTATTCAATGCTAATCAAATCAATGAAGATACATTTTAGGAACTTAGACACGTAGAATGTGACATGGATTTTGTTATGGCAATTATAATACTATATACCTCAAGTATTGCACTTAAGAAAGTTTCCAGTTGGAGTTAGACAGAAGCAGTTACTTGTTCTGGGTGTCCAAGATGTGACTCTCTTCCACATTCTTTTTTCTCTCAAGACCTCTGGCTAGAGAAATGGAGGAATCAGTTCAGTCCCTCAGTCGTGTCCAAGACTTTGCGACCCCATGAATCGCAGCACACCAGGCCTCCCTGTCCATCACCAACTCCAAGAGTTCACTCAGACTCATGTCCACCAAGTCAGTGATGCCATCCAGCCATCTCATCCTCTGTCATCCCCTTCTCCTCCTGCCCCCAATCCCTCCCAGCATCAAAGTCTTTTCCAATGAGTCAACTCTTCGCGTGAGGTGGCCAAAGGACTGGAGTTTTAGCTTCAGCATCATTCCCTCCAAAGAAATCCCAGGACTGATCTCCTTCGGAATGGACTGGTTGGATCTCCTTGCAGTCCAAGGGACTCTCAAGAGTCTTCTCCAACACCACAGTTCAAAAGCAGCAATTCTTTGGCACTCAGCTTTCTTCACAGTCCAACTCTCATGTCCAGACATGACCACTGGCAAAACCATAGCCTTGACTAGACAGACCTTAGTCGGCAAAGTAATGTCTCTGCTTTTGAATATGCTATCTAGGTTGGTCATAACTTTTCTTCCAAGGAGTAAGTGTTCTTTTAATTTCATGGCTGCAGTGACCATCTGCATTGATTTTGGAGCCCCCCAAAAATAAAGTCTGACACTGTTTCCACTGTTTCCCCATCTATTTGCCATGAAGTGATGGGACCAGATGCCATGATCTTCGTTTTCTGAATATTGAGCTTTCAGCCAAATTTTTCACTCTCCACTTTCACTTTCATCAAGAGGCTTTGTAGTTCCTCTTCACTTTCTGCCATAAGGGTGGTGTCATCTGCATATATGAGGTTATTGATATTTCTCCTGGCAGTCTTGATTCCAGCTTGTTCTTCTTCAAGCCCAGTGTTTCTCATGATGTACTGTACATATAAGTTAAATAAGCAGGGTGACAATATACAGCCTTGATGTACTCTTTAGCTCATAAAAATGTAGGGATGTATGAGCCTATTGAAAATCATAAGAATTAATACTATGCCTCTTTTAGAGATTTTTGGTCCTCTGGCTTTGATCCCTTGGCTTATAACCACATTTTTCTCTCTCTTAAGAGTCAACGTATTCATGGAAATCCTACATGTATCCTTCAGTTCTTTTAATTTCCTTTTACCCCATCTTACTCCCAGTAAATTCCTTTAAATATCTGTGTGTTAATTATAGTATGTATGTATAAATATTTAAAGAATATATGTTTATATTTATAGAGACTGTTAAGGATGTATGAAAGGAGTTGAGTGAGTGGAGTAGGAATCGCATAAAAGAATGGAATTGTATTCAGGGTCAAGACACAGATCACTGTGTGCTCCTCCTCCAGTGAGCTTGTAACTTTGGCTAGATATTTATCTAAGTCTTAGCTTCCTCACTGAAAAAGATAGACATATTGGCACTAACTCAGGAAGTAGTCTTGCAAATAAAAAGTAACTTAGCATCATGCAATTCAGTCGTTCAGTCATGTCCGACTCTTTGTGACCCCATGGACTGCAGCACGCCAGGCTTCCCTGTCCATCACCAACTCCCGGAGCTTACTCAGACTCATGTCCATCAATTTGGTGATACCATCCAACCGTCTCATACTCTGTGGTCCCCTTCTCCTCCTGCCTTCAATCTTTCCCAGCATAAGAATCTTTTCCAATGAGTTGGCTCTTTGCATCAGGTGGCCAAAGTATTGGAGCTTCAGCTTCAGCATCAGTCCTTCCAATGAATATTCAGCACTGATTTCCATTAGGATTGAGTGGTTTGATATCCTTGCAGTTCAAGGGACACTCAAGAGTCTTCAACAACACAGTTCAAAAGCATTAATTCTTCAGTGCTCAGCCTTCTTTATGATCCAACTCTCAAATCCGTACATGATGACTGGGAAAACCAAACTTTGACTATACAGACCTGTGTTGACAAAGTAATGGCTCTGCTTTCTAATACGTTGTTTAGGTTGGTCATAGCTTTCCTTCCAAGGAGCAAGAATCTTTTCATTTCATGGCTGCAGTCAGCATCCGCACTGATTTGGGACCCCAAGAAAATAAAGTCTGTCACTGTTCCATTGTTTCTTCATCTATTTGCCATGAAGTGATGAGACTGGATGCCATGATCTTAGTTTTTTGAACGTTGAGTTTTAAGCCAGCATTTTCACTCTCCTCTTTCAATTTCATCAAGAGGCTCTTTAGTTCCTCTTTGTTTTCTGCCATAAGAGTGGTGTCATCTTCATATCTGGGGGTATTGATATTTCTCATGGCAATCTTGATACCAACTTCTGCTTCATCCAGCCCAGCATTACTCATGATGTATGTACTCTGCATATAAGTTAAATAAACAGGGTAACAATATACAACCTTGATGTACTCCTTTTCCAGTTTGAAATCAGTCTGTTGTTCCATCTGCGTTTCTAACTGTTCCTTCTTGACCTGCATACAGATTTTTTAGGAGGCAGGTCAGGTGGTCTCATATTCCCATCTCTAGTAGAATTTTCCACAGTATGTTGTGATCCATACAGTCAAAGGATTTGGAATATTTAATGAATCAGAAGTCGATGTTTTTCTGGAATTCTCTTGATTTTTCTTTGATCAAGCAAATGTTAACAATTTGATCCCTAGTTCCTTTGCCTTTTCTAAATCCAGTTTGTATATTTGGAAGTTCTCAGTTCATGTATTGTTGAGGCCTAGCTTGGAGAATTTTGAGATTTTGAGCATTACTTTGCTAGCATGTGAGATGAATGCAGTTGTGTGGTATTTTGAACTTTCTGTGGGATTGGGATGAAAACTGACCTTTTCCAGTCCTGTGGTCTTTGCTGAGTTTTCCAAATTTGCTGGCATGTTGAGTGCAGGACTTTCATAGCATCTTCCTTTAGGATTTGAAATAGTTCAGCTGGAATCTCATCACCTGCATTAGCTTTGTTCATAGTGATGCTTCCTAAAACCCTGTTGACTTTGCACTCCAGGATGTCTGGCTCTAGGTGAGTGATTACACCATCATGGTTATCTGGATCATTAAGATCTTTTTTGTATAGTTCTGTGGTTTCTTGCCAGCTCTCCTTAAAATCTTTTGCTTTTGTTAGGTCCATACTGTTTCTGTCATTTATTGTCCCCATATTTGCATGAAATGTTCCCTTGGTATCTAATTTTCTTGATGAGATCTCTGCTCTATCCCATTCTCTCGTTTTCCTCTATTTCTTTGCATTGATCACTTTGGAAGGTTTTCATTATCCCTCCTTGCTATTCTTTGGAACTCTGCATTCAGATGGATATATCTTCCCTTTTCTCATTTGCCTTTCACTCTTCTTCTTTTCTCAGCTATTTGTAAGGCCTTCTCAACAACCATTTTGCCTTTTTGCATTACTTTTTCTTGGGAATGGTTTTGATCTCCACCTCCTGTACAATGTTAGGAATCTCCATCCATAGTTCTTCAGGTACTCTATTAGATCTAATCCCTTGAAACTGTTTGTCACTTCCATTGTGTAATCATAAAGGATTTCATTTAGGTCATACCTGAATGGCCTAGTGGTTTTCCCCACTTTCTTCAGTTTAAGTCTGAACTTTGCAATAAGGAGTTTGTGATCTGAGCCACAGTCAGCACCCAGTCTTACTTTTGCTGAATGTGTAGAGCTTCTCCATCTTCGACTACAAGGAATATAGAAAGAAAGAAAGTGAAGTCGCTCAGTTGTATCTGACTCTTTGCGACCCTGTGGACTATAGCCCGCCAGGCTCCTCTGTCCATGGGATTTTTCAGGCAAGAATACTGGAGTGGGTTGCCATTTCCTTCTCTAGGGGATCTTCCTAACCCAGGGATCGAACCTGGGTCTCCTGCATTGCAGGTAGACGCCTTATCCTCTGAGCCACCAGGGAAGCCCATAAAGAATATAGTCAATCTGGTTTTGCTGTTGACCATGTAGCGATAGAGTCACCTCTTGTGTTGTTGGAAGAGGGTGTTTGGTATGACCAGTGCTTTCTCTTGGCCAAACTCTGTTAGCCTTTGCCCTGCTTCATTTTGTACTCCAAGGCAAACTTTCTTGTTACTCCACTTATCTGTTGACCTCCTACTTTTGCATTCCAATCCCCTGTGATGAAAAGAACATATTTTTTGGTGTTCTAGAAGGTCTTGTAGGTCATCATAGAACCATTCAACTTCAGCGTCTTAGGCATTAGTGGCTGGGGCATAGACTTGGATTACGTGATACTGAATGGTTTGCCTTGGAAACAGAGATCATTCTGTCGTTTTTGAGACTGCACTCAAGTACTGCAATTAGGTCCCTTTTGTTAACTATTAGGGCTACTCCTTTTTTTTTTTAAAGGGATTCTTGCCCACAGTAGTTAGATATAATGGTCATCTGAATTCAGTTTGCCCATTACAGTCCATTTAGTTCACATTACATCCTTAGGATTTGTTTATTTTATAAATGGAAACTTATACCTTTTTACCACACCATTTTCTTCTTAATTATTGATCTTCTGAAGGAGGTATCTACTTCATGAATTCTTGACCTTTGTGTGCTTTGGTTTTTGAGTGAAGACAAAAATTGATTTTTGTTTTTGGGAATTGTTGGGTGGAATATGCCTTTAACTTTCGTTATATTGTGTTTCTACACTTCCTCCCTTCTTTTTATAGAGATAGTAACTTGGAAACTTACATTTCTCTGTGTTAAATAGATAGCCAATGGGAATTTGCTGTATGACTCAGGGAAATCAAACAGCAGCTCTGTATCAGCATAGAGGTATGGGATGGAGAGGGAGATGAGATGGGGACGGAGATGGGATGGAGGTTCAAGAGGGAGGGGACATATGTATACTTGTAGCTGATTCCTGTTGATGTTTGACAGAAAACAACAAAATTCTGTAAAGCAATTATCCTTCAATTAAAAAATAATTTAAAAAATTTTTTTTCAGATTTGCCTCAGTTTAAAGAAAAAGGACTCATCATTTAAATCTTTACTCTGAAACTATTTTCAAAACATTTTTGTTTGGGAGAAAATAAGAAAATTTTATCAATTTAATTTTTCCAGTTTATAACAAAGGCCTCTTGCTGAAAGTGGAAGAGGAGAGTGAAAAAGTTGGCTTAAAACTCAGCACTCAAAAAACTAAGATCATGGCATCTCGTCTGATCACTTCATGGCAAATAGATGGGGAAACAGTGAAAACAGTGACAAACTTTATTTTTTGGGGCTCCAAAATTACTGAAGATTGTAACTGCAGCCATGAAATTAAGGTTGCTTGCTCCTTGGAAGAAAAGCTATAACCAACCTCGACAGCATATTGAAAGGCAGAGACATTACTTTGCCAACAAAGGTCTGTCTAATCAAAGCTATGGTTTTTCCAGTAGTCATGTATGGATGTGAGAGTTGGACCATAAAGATAGCTGAGCACCAAAGAATTGATGCTTTTGATCTGTGCTGTTGGAAAAGATTCTTTGAGTTCCTTGAACTGTAAGGAGATCAAACCAGTCAACCCTAAAGGAAATTAGCCCTGAATATGCTTTGGAAGGACTGATGTTGAAGCTGAAAGTCTTAATACTTTGGCTACCTGATGCAAAGAACTGACTCATTGGCAAAGACCTCGCTGCTGGGAAAGATTGAAGGCAGGATGAGAAGGGGACAACAGGATGAAATGGTTGGATGACATCACTGACTTGATGGACATGAGTTTGAGCAAGCTCTGGGAGTTGGTGATGAACAGGGAAGCCTGGCGTGCTGCAAGGCCATGGGGTTGCAAAGAGTTGGACACAATGATCAACTGAACAGAACTGAGCATTTAGAAATGTAATCGTATTTGACCATATATGTAGTGATATATAAATGGATATAGTGATATATAGATATATGACAGTACTTAAATCATAATTTATACTTAGCAGATGTCACAGATATCAGCAACATTTTTGTGATTCTTGAGTCTGAGTCTCAGCTCTGTTCTTCTAAAACCCTAAGAATTAACACTCAGGTTCATCTCCCTCTGTAGCCTGAAAATTCCTTTAACAATATGTGAGTAGGATTTCCTCTGGTGACAGGGGCTGCTGGAATTTATTGTTTGGTCAGTAGGTAAAAGTTGCCTGTTTACAGGCCCACTTCCACCACAGCCATAGTACAGAGGGGCAGTTTCCATCAGTAAAAGTCATTTCTACAGAATATGTCTCTAGGCTGTGCCAAAGAGCTATAGGACAGCCTATAATGCTGAACTAGATAAGAAAGTTTCCTGATCGTGGTGATGTGGTTTTATTTCTAGGAGAATAGAAAAAGTCATGTATGGTGCATATACTGATCAGTTTCATCTTTTTTATCTTTGAGGATAGTATGCGCATTAGATCCGGTTCAGAGAAATGACTAATGAGGGGAAAAGAGGCCTGAGCAATACTTTAAATCATTTCACTTTGAATTGAAAATAAAGGGATCATGTTATGGTCATGTTGCCTGCCAGGTTTCTTGGCCTCCTTAATCAATAGGAATTGATCATAAACCAGACAAGAAATTCAGGCAAGGCTTTTTTGGGTTCCCTACTGCAGCAAGGAGGAGCAAGAACGAGTAACACGTTCCCTTGCTCACTCGCTGTGGGAGCTCAAACTGGTTCTTTATATGTGGTTACGTTAGAGGTGTGTCCGGGGATCAGGCCTGAGGGGTGACTTAGGTGGTTTACCCACCCTTTTGGTGGTGGTGTCTGCAGGGAACATGCAGTCAGTGCCCTAACCTTGCTCCAAGCTCTTCAGAAGTAGCAGGTTAGGTTTCTTGGTTTCCTTGTATCTTTTGTCCAGAATTTACCCCAGTTGTTTGTGCACAGCTATTTTTAGTCTCTTACAGTTTTTTTTTAAATTTTGTTGCTTGAGGAGATTTTTGTCCAGGTGCCAGCACTGCGGCATAGGTCCCAGCCTGTTTTAGTTTAGATGCCACCTTGGTCATAGGTACTATCTCAGAAGTGTTTGTTGTGGTCATGGAGACCTGAATAGATGGTTTAGTACACTGGAACCGCTGGAACTTAAGTCAGGTTGAGTCATTGTGTAATGTGTATAGTAGAAAACAATTAGAGAAACTCAGTTTTGAAGTAAAGTTTGAACTGTTAGTCTTAAACTATAGTCTTTAAATAGAGTCAGGAGTTATAATTTCAGGAAGTGAAAGATGAAAATTAAATATCCCAAGTTAATCAGATACCCTGGAGTTTATATATATATATATATATTTACGCATCCTTTCATACTCCTGTCTTTAACTGGAAAGATCAAGAGACTGACAAATTGAGCTGAGGTCAGAATCTCAGAGGTGATGATTAAAAAGACTGCTCATATTATGTAGAGTGTTCAAAGCAATACCGACATACCTAGCTTCCTTTGAAATTTGCAGGCCTAAAATTAATGTGTCTGATAATTTAAAGTAGGTGATAATTGATTCCATATGTAAGCCTCCTTGGTGAGTTTTTAAAAAATTTGTTTCTGAATAGAAATAGATGCTCGTGGTTTTTTAGGTGAATTTTATTCTTCTGTAAATCCAGGTCATATACCTAAAAGCTGTGGTGCAGTTTTTAAGATGACGTCAAACAATATCGTTTAATAGCCTTTGATCTTAGTGTAAAAATACGGTGAAAGTGAAAGTGAAGTCGCTCAGTCGTGTCCGACTCTTTGTGACCCCGTGGACTGTAGCCTACCAGGCTTCTCTGTCCAAGGGATTCTCTAGGCAAGAATACTGGAATGGGTTACCATTTCCTTCTCCAGGGGATCTTCCTGACCCAGGGATCGAACCCAGGTCTCCCACATCGGAGGCAGATGCTTTAACCTCTGAGCCACCAGGGAAGCCAAAAATATGGTAGCATTATGGATTATTTTTCCTTTTGCACACATTTCTTAGAGGCTGGCAGATGAAGAGATCTGAACAAGTGCTTTGGTGAATCTAGATAAACGATTTATTCCTGACTAGAAAATAGAACCCTGGAGAAGGAAATGGCAACCCACGCCAGTATTGTTGCCTGGAGAATTCCATGGACAGAGGATCCTGTCAGGCTACAATCCACGGGATTGCAAGAGTCAGACACGACTTAGCAACTAAAGAGAGAGAGAGAAAGTAGAAATTGGCTCTTTATATGAATCAAATGATGATAAGAATTGCCAAATTTGCCATTTCACTTCATTACTTATTATCCTACTTAGATTGCATCTTTTAAAAAATTCAATTCTAGGTAGACTGATTTGACATGGAATTAACTTTAATTATCAGCCTAAGGATAAATAAATCCCATTCTTTTGTATATTCATTTGACTCCCAACGTCTCATACACATTTATTTCTCTACACTTTTGTTCTAACTGCTCTACTTGCTCCCCTTTTCCCCCAAAGTCAGATCCCAGTGCTGGTCTGAAGCACCCTTTTGCATGAAGTACCCCAAGCTCACCATGCTGTTTTCTGCTGTAAACTTTAGCATTTGCTCACTCACCTGATTCTTAGTCATGCATTGCCATGTGCAGTGTTGTTTTGTTTAATATTCATCTGATTTAGGGCTGTATACCACCTGAGTCAGCTAGCTCCTTGGTATCAGAGGTCACGTTCTGTCTTGTGCCCTCAAAGCGGAGGGCACATTACTCTGACAGTGGCAGCTACTGCAGAAGGTTTCTTGGACTCAATTTTGACAGGAGGAATGAAAAGTAGGGACTTGCACATGATAGAGAGGCAGTTTAGCATTGATCTGGTTGAGAGACAGCCTCATTCATTCCTTGTTCATTTATTGTCAGAGTTAAGAGAAATTTAAGAAATAATATTAGGATTGAGAAATCATTTTAGTTTGTGAGCTAATACTGTGTACAAATTTCCTTATAACCCATATTCTTACACAAAATGAGTGTGATATTTGGTTCTAGGGGTAGTACTACTAGATTTTTATTTCAGTCAGTGATTTTATCTTCAGGGCAAATGCATCTTTGAAATTGGTGAGAAAGGTAATGAAGCAACATAAAATTTGTGATAGTATTCTTCCTTTTCTCATGTTTTTTTTCTGAGTATTCTCTTATAATGGAAGCAGTCTCTGTGTTCCAGCTTCATACTCTGTGTTTTCAAAATATCTAGGTTCTTAATAAAAGGACAAAGCCATGAATACTTAACAGCTGTACTATTGAAGATGGAAAGCACTAATGGCTAAAGAGTAAATTTTTTTTTAACTTGGTTAAGAGACCAGTTACCATTTTTGTTACACTTGGTTTTTTTATTAAAGCTTTTGGTTCTTATGTTCACTTGGTTTTTTTATTCAAGTTTTTGGTTCTTACTTGAAAGATAATTTTTAGTGTGGGAAATTACCTAACCTGGAACTTAAGATGAAGGCTTCTGTGTCAGAGACTTAATTTTGAACCCTTGTTTCTGTTATACTAAGATTTAGCATCATTTTCAGTAAAATGGGGACACTAATGTCCACATAAGGAGATTAAACAAGATAATCCATGTGAAGCACAAAACACATTGCCTTACACATAGTGAATAACAGCAAGTATTCTGTACATTATTATCTGAGATTCTTCTGTCTTCATATTTTAATCAAGTAGTTTTTATATCAGAAATTCTAGATGTGTAAATTCATTTAGTTTGATCATTCTTTATTAGGTCTGTATAATTCAGATTTTGTGAATCCAAATTATGCCTTAATTCCTTGTTAGAAGTGTTAGCTAAACAATTTTTTATTTTTATTAAAATAAATATCCTTTATTAGTTATCTGGTGATAAATACATTTTGGTTTATAAGAAAACTGACAGGATGGGGAAAATATAAAAATAACGTGTATTTTTTATAATTATAAAAGTAGTATATTATTGAAAGAAATCTAAGAAATACTTGAAGGTATTTTAAAAATTAAAATCTTCTCTAATGCCACTCTCAAATGCAACTAATGTTAATATTTTTGTAAACTTTTCTTTGCTTGTCTTTGTATTTTTAACTTTATTATTTTTGTAAATTAAGGTAACATTGATTTATAAATGTGATATTTAGTTCAGTCAGATTGCCCAGTTTTTACAAGTTCTTTTATGTTAATATAGGAAAATTTTTTTCTCTCTCATTCCAGGGCTGTTCTTGGTCAGTTATATTTGTGGATCTCGATGCCCACAATCGCAACCGGCAAACTTTGTGCTCATTGTTACCCAGAGAATCAAGATCTCATGTGAGTTATTTTTATAATAAATAAATATGAACGGTTGTTTATGATTGTTGTGTAGTTTTTTCTTTTTGTTTTTTCTTTGTTTCCCATCCTGAACCCCCCTCCCTCCTCCCTCCCCGTACCATCCCTCTATAGTTTTTTTCTTTATCCAAGATAGTGCTCCAAAGTGTTAGAGGTTGGTAGAAGAGGTAAGAAGAGAGAGTGTTGCCACTCGCTCCTCTAGCCTGTGAAGATCGTGTTCAGAAAGTGAGCAGAGCTGTGGAAAACGCTGCTTTGTCCTTTCCGTTTTTGTAGAGCCGTAGAGAACTATATATATATTTTTTCTTTTTGAGGAAGTAGTAACATCATACCAAAATGAATTTTTTGGGGGGTCATGGTTATTATATATTAGAAATGTAGAAAGATATTTTTCATAAGTTAAATTTCTTTTAAATACAATTGCTTTCCTTATTTCTTTTCTCTCATTCTTCTCACCTTTTTCTTTATCTGATAAATTCTTATATGCCTATATAGTACCTGATTGCCACATTTTGTAGGAATTATTCATGGCTCTATTCTTGAAAACACCCAAAATGGAATAATTTAGTTATTTTAAGATAACTATTTTCTAGAAGTAATACAAGATTATGATAGACAAATAGAGTTTGCAAACAAGCAAATAATAAGAATATATCCACTCATTTTCCACTATTCAATTATAATCTTAGGGTGATACATTTGGGTTTGTATGTATTTTTATATACACATATAATACTTTTATTTTACAAAACTGGAGGAATATTGTTTATAATGCTTGATAACCTGTTTCTTTGAGTGGACAAGTTTCTATGTCAGTAAACATTTCTATAATATAAATTTTATTGGCTGCTACTTTACTCAGCCAATTGTTGGGCATTTAGATTGTTTTCTGGTTTTCACTATTATAAACAAATTGTTATGACAAACTAGTTGTAAAGATTAATTATTGGTGAAAATTTTTACACAGTGATGTAATATACTAAAATTTGAGTCCAGTGTTGAACTTTGAAAATACTCCTTATAACTGAATGAACTTTTATCTCCTTTGTAAGGTGCACTAAACCATGCCATATAAACACCTGTCTGTCCCTTGAAGTACAGCAGTCTCACTGTCAGTTAGATAACAATAGCTTTTCATCTCTGTGATTCTTCTTGGGCTGTGCTGATCATATCACTATAGGCACTTATATTCTCTTCTTTTTATTCTTGCCCCTAGAACACAGATGCTGCCCTGCTCCCCTGCATCAGTTATCCTGCATTTGCCTTGGATGATGAAGTTCTCTTTAGCCAGACGCTTGATAAAGTGATTAGAAAATTAAAAGGAAAATATGGATTTAAGCGTTTCTTGAGAGATGGATATAGAACATCATTGGAAGATCCCAATAGACGCTACTACAAACCAGCTGAAATTAAGGTACCAAAAATATTCCATATCAGATAGCATAACAGAATGATCAAAAAACACTGTTTCAGGAGATAGACTTCTTGGCTTTGAATTATGGCTCTGCCACTCATTAGCTGTCTGACCTTGGGCAAGTTAATTAATTAACCTCTCTGTATATAATATTGTTCATTGGTTAAAATAATGTTAGTACCTATATTATTGAGGTTTTATAAGAATTAAATCAATTAATGTATATATAAGTATTTAGAACTGTGCTTGGCATGTAGTAAACTCTTGATAAACATTAGTGTGAAGGCCCATTTGCTTATATTGGGCCATGTTGATTCACTGAGTGAGTAATTTTCTTTTGTGCTTTCAAATTTTGCCTGCCTACTATACCATTTGTCTAAGATAATAGAAAATATCTATTTGTGATATAATTTTCAATCTGTTAAGCAAATGCTGTTTCTATTTCGCTTACGTACTTCCCTCTAAAATACACTCCTCTAAACGTTTTAGTTTTAAGGATTTTATATTTCAAATACATATACAGTAGTCACTGCCTGTTACTTCGGTAAAAGACCCTTGGGGAGGCCGTTTCTTAAATACTCGTCAAAATGTCCTCTGATCCCTCATCCATCATTTACATTGAGAACATGGAAAAGTTCTCGAAGAAAGAAGATATTTCAAGATGGGAGATTCTATTGCGTGAGTGTAGCCTCAAGCCTCAAATATCTCAGAGTAAATCACTTTCCTTTTTTTCCTCCACCCCCATCAAAGTGAGGCTTCCCCAATGATAAAGAATCCATCTGCAATGCAGGAGACTTGGGAGATTCAGGTTTGATCCCTGGGTTGGGAAGATCCCCTGGAGAAGAAAATGGCAACCCACTCCAGCATTCTTGTTTAGGAAATCACAGGACAGGGGAACCTGTCAGGCTACAGTCCATGGGGTAGCAAAGAGTCAGACACGACTGACGTGACTGAGCGTGCATACATACCCTACATCTGCATTTATTCTAGTTGATTTTAAGCTTCCCAGATTATAAAATCTCCCAGAAAAGTAAGCATCCATTCACATTGCTGAAGACTCTGTTTTAATGGGGTAGGTTGAAATCATTAAAAAGGAAAATAAACTCCAAACCCCTCCCTACCTGCCTCCTGTTGCCTCTCTCTTTGTTGTCACTTCTAAAGAGCATGGTATATTCTAGTTGTAGACTAGTTGAGCTAGTCCTAGTTGGACTTCAGGTTTCATTACTTCTTCTTTGCTTGTTCCAGGAATACAGAATTGCCGTTAGTTTCTTTAACAAACATTGTCCTTTAATGCATCTCTAGTTTGTACTGCTCTTTTTTCTTTGTGGAGTTCCCGTAGCTCATCTCCCCAGAGAAACTCATCAAGCATTAACTGAAACATTTTCTTTCCTATAAACCCTTTCCTGACCCCCTGGGCAGGCTCAGATGCTTTATGCTCTTGATTCTTGATATATACCATATATAGATGTTTTGTAATGTGCTGCAGTTGTTTTATTTACATGCCTATTTCTCCACTAGGGCAGATTTTCTATCTTTTTATCTCCATAGCCTTCTGTTTAGTGATGCCTGGCATTACTAGGTACTAAGTAAATATTATTGAATGAATGACTACTGTGTGATGGATTAATAAATGAATGAGCTTTTGAGTAATAAGAATTCTGAGAAAATTTTTTTAAAAGGAAGTAAGTACTTACAAAATCAGTACAGTTTTTTTATTACAAGAAACTTTTCTATGATGCAAGTGTTTTAATTAATATCATTGTTCTAATATAATTATTAATGAGATTTTTATCGTTTTATTTTGTTTTAGCTGTTTGATGGCATTGAATGTGAATTTCCCATATTTTTCCTTTACATGATGATTGATGGTGAGTTTTTCTCCTGAAATTTAAACTGTAGGATATAAATAGTTTAAAGAAGAGCAAAAATAAAGTATGACTCCTTTCAGCTAGCAAAATAGACTGCACTTAGTGATGTTAACTACTTTACATATTTATATGCTATTCTTCTGCTTTCTGAGTTAATGTTAAGTCATTTAGGGCTTCCCTAGTGGCTCAGATGGTGAAGACTCTGCCTGCAATGCAGGAAACCCAGGTTTGATCCCTGGGATGGGAAGATCCCCTGGAGAACAAAATGGCAATCTACTCCAATATTCTTGCCTGGAAAATCCCATGAAAGAGGAGCCTGGAGAGCTATACAGTCCATGGAGTCTCAAAGAGTCAGACACAGCTAAGTGACTGACACTTTACCCTTCTGCTTTCTGAGTTAATGTTAAATCATTTAAGGAATTTAAAAAATATTTGAAGTATTTTAAAAGTGATATAAATATATTTTCATCTTTACAAATAATTTTTATGCATAGGAATTATGAACACTGCAATTTATGACATTGTGAATGTCTATCTATAATACTTACACTGAAGAACAGAGAAATTGCAATTAAAATTCAATTTTTAGTTCTAAAAATGCTAACATGATCTTCTAAAATTGGTGTCCCAGAAAACTATCATGTATATTTATTTGCTTTACCTTTTTCCATTTTATTATTTACATATAAAATTACCAAAATAATTACAATTGGGGTAATTTTTCTAAGGCAAAATTTCCTTGGTGCTTATTGAGCTCAAATGCTATTGGATTTTATATTTTACATTTTAGGTGTTTTTAGAGGCAATCCCAAGCAAGTAAAAGAGTATCAGGATCTTCTGACTCCAGTACTTCATCACACCACAGAAGGTATAGTTAGGATGATTTTTCAAGAGATTCTTTCTTAGCAGTGTTTCCTTAATGTTGCTTTGAAGTGTATAAATGATTGCCTTTTAAATAGAACTGTTTGTATTCAATTGAAAAAATGAACAAGACTGCAAATGGATTAGAATGAATCATCTCTTAACTTGTTATAATAAACTTGTTTTTTATAAAAGGAATTCATTAGACAAAAGATGGAGATGGAGATGAATTTTAAGAGGTCATGGCTATAGTTACTACCCAATGGTTTGCCAGACGCACAGGGGTTCTTCATCTGTTACCTACTGTGAAACTCCTTCACTGTATGTAATATGATGATAATAAAAAATGACTAATTTTATCCATGTCACCAGAAATGCTTTGTTCACGAATGCCGTCCCTTTAGAGGGCCACTTCGGGAGGCTCTGCTCTAGCCTAACAGGTCCTACCACTGCCAAGAGTATTTTGGCCTCCTCTTTGGAGATGTTTTCAGGGCTTTTTACACATTATTTTGAAATAAATGCCTGCCATAGTTCTAAACTGTCATCCCTTGAGGATGGGTTTACTATTTTAGAAATGGTCAGAAGGTCCAGGCTTATGAGTAATATATTGGTTTCAGTTAAGCACAAGCAGGGACCGTAAAGGAACATAAGTGATTTTTCTGTATGACTCAAAAACTAATTCTCAAAAAAATTCCAAAGGAGAGGTTCCAAATATCTTTGGTGTTTGGATGGATTGGTAAAATAACAACATCTGGAACTTAAAAATTATGGTGTGTTGGTTAAAAAAAGGATGGTTTTGCAAATATGTTGCACAAACTGGCAATCACAGCAGTAGGCCCCATTCCTGTCTTACATGAAGTTTATGATATTCTCGGGGTTTTCCACAAATATCTTAAAGTCATTATATTATGTGCTCACTCTTTAAGATATTTATAAATTTGAAGTTGTAAAATGATTATGGAAAAGATTGAATTTCAAATAAATATTAATGTTAAAAACAAGTTATTTTTGTCTTTATGTTCCAAATAACCACTAGTCAAATGTGAGACATAATGTAATGAATATATTTAAAATCCCTGAATCAGGTCTTCTAGTATTCAGTGAAAAATCACTGATGCATTGAGGTAATAGTTTGTGTATCACACTTAGGCTTCATCCTATTGAAAGAGTGATGTTGAAACTATTATCTGTGTTTCTTAGACCTTTTTACTGGTTTTAGACAGAGGTATCATTGTTGATTGGTGCATGAATAGAGAAGCAAATTTTACAAAAATACGTACAATATTATTAGAAAAGTTAAGTTCACTGTGGGCTGATGATATAAGAAGTCTTCTGTAGCACTATTAGAAAGTTGGTTTTCCTCCTGTTGATATCATCCACAGAGATTCTAGTCTTAAATAATTCTTAGTTTCTACCAAAAAATGTTTTTAAATGGGTTGGTCATGGGAGGAAGATGGATTTTTTTTTTCTGTTCAATGATACTGAATGGTATATAATGGGCTTAATGTTTAAAATGGGGATTTCTTTGCTCTCAGCAATTGCTTGGGGTTATAATTCTTCACTTAAGATTATAAAGTATCTCATTTGTAAAGCTTCCACAGACTAATCCTATTACAAATAGTTTCTTCTGTAGCTCTAAATATTTGCATACTTTATATTTATTGATTCACTTAAAGGTGTTAAATGTTGTTAGAAGAGATTATGTACAACTTCTGTTATAAGTTGTCTAACTTATATGCTGTTCAAATTAGTTTTAAAGTAAAGAAACTTTCCCCACATTATTGACGGGATTTCTGAAAAGAGTCAAGTTTTCCTATATTCTATTGGACAACCTTTCTGTCTTTGAAGGGAAAATTCGGGGAGGATACTGATTTGTAATACTTTAAATACTTATTTTTTAAATTCCGTAGGTTATCCTGTCATACCAAAGTACTATTATGTGCCAGCTGATTTTGTAGAGCATGAAAAAAGAAACCCTGGTAGTCAGAAGCGATTCCCTAGCAACTGTGGCCGTGATGGAAAACTATTTCTTTGGGGACAAGCCCTTTATATCATTGCAAAACTCCTGGGTAAGTGAAGAAGACTGGGAATTTTATTTTTTTTCCCTTATTATCAAGATTTTAGAAATAAGTATATCTTTGTTGGCATTTCTTTTGGATTTGGCTGGTGTTTCAGGCTGTTAAGAGGCCTTGAGGGAGTTTTTTTTTTTTAATTGGTGGAAAATTGCTTTACAATGTTGTGTTGGTTTCTGCTGTACAACACAAATCAGTCATAATTATATATGGTGGCGCTAGCGGTAAAGAACCTGCCTGCCAGTACAGGAGACATAGCATGCAGATTGCATCCCTGGTTGGGGAAGATCCCCTGGAGGAGGGTGTGGCAACTCAGGCCAGTATTCTTGCCTGGAGAATTCCATGGACAGAGGAGCCTACAGTCCATGGGGTCACATAGAGTCAGACACAAGTGAAGCAACTTAGCACACACACCCCCCTCTCTCTTGAGCCTCCCTCCACTCCCCCATCTCACCCCTTTAGGTCATTACAGAGGACCAAGCTGGGCTCCCTGTGTTGTATAGCAACTTCCCACTGTTTCACTCATGATGGCGTATCTATGTCAGTGCTACTTTCTCAGTTTGTCACACTCTCACCTTCTTCTTCTTCCACAAATCCATTCGCTACTAGGTTCATCAGTACCATTTTTCTAGATTTCATATATACACATTAATATGCTTGTTTTTCTGATTTACTTCAGTCTGTATTAGAGGCTCTAGGTTCATCCATCTCACTACAACTGACTCAAATTTGTTCTTTTAAATGGCTGAGTAATATTCCATTGTATACATGTACCACATCTTCTTTATCCATTCATCTGTTGATGGACATCTAGGTTGCTTTCATGTCCTGGCTAGTATAAATATTGCTGCAGTAAAGAGTGGGACACATGGGTCTTTTAGAATTGTGGTTTTCTCAGGGTATATGCCCAGTACTGGGATTGCTGGGTCATATGGTAGATTTACTCCTAGTTTTTAAGGAATTTTCCTACTGCTTTTTCCATAATGGCTATGTCAGTTTACATTTCCACCAACAGTGCAGGAAGTTCCCTTTTCTTCACATCCTCTACAGCATTTATTCTCTGTGGGGTTTTTTTTTTTTTTTTTTTGGTTTGTTG
>SJYV01045352.1:2279293-2457965 GCA_006410875.1 Neotragus pygmaeus | reverse complement strand
GAGGTTTTTTGTATTTCCATACAAATCTTGAAATTATTTGTTCTAGTTCTGTGAAAAATACCGTAGGTAGCTTGATAGGGATTGCATTGAATCTGTAGATTGCTTTGGGTAGTATACTCATTTTCACTATATTGATTCTTCCAATCCATGAACATGGTATATTTCTCCATCGATTAGTGTCCTCTTTGATTTCTTTCATCAGTGTTTTATAGTTTTCGATGTATAGGTCTTTAGTTTCTTTAGGTAGGTATATTCCTAAGTATTTTATTCTTTTTGTTGCAATGGTGAATGGAATTGTTTCCTTAATTTCTTTTAAAGTTGCAGGATATAAAATCAACACTCAGAAATCCCTTGCATTCCTATATTTTTGTTTTTAATTCCATTAATCTAGGAGGTAGGTCAGAGAGAATCTTCTTGCCTATGTTTTCCTCTAAAAATAAAAGTAAAAGTCACTCAGTCATATTCAGTTCTTTGCAACCCCATGAACTGTACAGTCCATGGAATTCTCCAGGCCAGAATACTGGAGTCGGAAGCCTTTCC
The DNA here is from genome assembly GCA_006410875.1 of Neotragus pygmaeus. Classification (NCBI taxonomy): domain Eukaryota; kingdom Metazoa; phylum Chordata; class Mammalia; order Artiodactyla; family Bovidae; genus Neotragus; species Neotragus pygmaeus. The sequence goes on along the minus strand of SJYV01045352.1, from coordinate 2,457,425 downwards.
CTTCTCTAGGGAATCTTCCCAACCCAGTGATTGAACCCAGGCCTCCTGCATTGCAGGCAAGTTCTTTACCAGTTGAGCCACAAGGGAAGCCCAAGAATACTGGAGTGGGTAACCTATCCCTTCTCCAGCGGATCTTCCTGATCCATAAATTGAACCCAGGTCTCCTGCATTGCAGGTGGATTCTTTATCAACTGAGCTATCAGGGAAGACCTATATAGTTTCTGGCCTTGCATTTAAATCTTTACTCTATTTTGAGTTTATTTTTGTGTATGGTGTTAGGAATTGTTCTAATTCCATTCTTTTACATGTAGCTGTCCAGTTCTTCCAGCACCACTTATTGAAGAGGATGTCTTTTCTCCATTGTAAATTCTTGACTCATTTGTCAAAAATAAAATAGTCTTAGGTGCATCAGTTTATCTCTATGCCTTCTGTCTTGTTTAATTGGTCTGTATTTCTGCATTTGTGCCAGCACCATACTGTCTTGGTGACTATAGCTTTGTAGTATAGCTTGAAGTCAGAAAGGTTGATTCTTCCAGCTCTTTTTCTCCTTCAGGATTGCTTTGGCTATTCAGTCTTTTATGTTTCCATACAAATTGTGAATTTTTTTGTTCTAGTTCCGTGAAAAATACCACTGGTAGTTTGATAGGAATTACATTGAATTTGTAGATTGCTTTGAGCAGCATAGTCATTTTGACAATATTGATTCTTCCAGTTCAAGGATATCCCTCCATCTATTTGTGTTGTCCTTGATTTTGTTCATCATCGTCTTATAGTGTCCTATATGCAGCTTTTTGTCTCCCCTGGTAGGTTTATTGTAGGTATTTGATTCTTTTTGTTGCAGTGGTGAATGGGATTATTTCCTGAATTTCTCTTCTGACTTTTCATTGTTAGTATATAGGAATGCAAGGGATTTCTGAGTATTAATTGTATATCCTGAAACTTTACTTAATTCACTCATTAGCTCTAGTAGTTTTTTGGTGACATTTTTTAGGGTTTTCTATGTATAGAAAAACATCTATACATGTATAAAAAATATATTTTAAAAATCTATGTATAGATGTTTGTCATCTGAAAACAGTGAGAGTTTTACTTCTTCTTTTCCACTCTGGGCTACTTTTATATCTTTTTCTTTGCTCAGTGACTTGGCTAGGACTTCTGAAACTATATTGAATAATAGTGGTGAGAGTGGGCACCCTTATCTTGTTCCTGATCTTAGAGATTAACCCTTTCACTTTTTCACCAGGGAGAATAATGTTTGCTGTGGGTTTGTTGTATATAGCCTTTATTAAGTTGAGGTAGGTTCCCTCTATGCCAATTTTATGGAGAGTTTTTATTGTATATGGGTCTTCAATTTTGTTGAAAGATTTCTCTGCATCTATTGAGATGATCATATGGTTTTTATCTTTTAATTTGTCAATGTGATATATCACATTGATTGATTTGCATATATTGAAGAATCCTTATATACCCTGGAGTCAACCCCACTTTATCATGGCGTATGATTCTTTTAATATGTTGTTGGATTCTGTTTGCTAGAACTTTGTTGAGGATTTTTGTATGTATTTTCATCAGTGATATTGGCATGTAATTTTCTTTTTTGTGTGAAATCTTTGTCTGGTTTTGGTATCAGAGTGACGGTGGCCTTATGGAATGAGTTTGGGAGTTTTCATCTTGGAGTTTCTTATCATGTAAAAGTATATTAATATGTCTATTGTGCTGAATGATGATGGACAGTTTCTGGGAAGAAAATCAAATAGGTGTGTGGGTACCACTATGATTATTTAGGCACTGCATTCAGCTTACTGTATAGGTTCCTAGCAGAAGGCTATGGAAACTTTTAGTCTTTTTTGTAAATGTAATACAATTCTGACTTTGTATAACAGCCATGTTTGGTCATAGCTTTATCATAGCCATGGTCATCCACTTTGCAAAAGAAATCAGGTATATCGAAGTTCTCTTCTTTCCAATAAATACATGTTGGCAGTTTACTCAGTAAGGGGGAAGCATAATGGGGCCATTATTCATAATCTTTTGAAGAATTATTTTTCAGCCTATCCTAAAACTTCAGCCTAAGTGTCTTTGGGCACAGTGAAATGAAGGTTAATTTAATGAACACAAAAAAGCTATATGCATCTTCCTGTGCCATTCCTTGATAAAATTTTTAACATTATTAGTGTTTACATTAAAAAGGTTATCGTATTAGTCAGAATTCTTTTATGGCAAACAGTTTATGAAGCAGGCTGATTGTAAATACTATACTTGCACTAAAAGAAATGCTTACTGTGTGAAATACTGTTATTGTCTTTGCTGTTCTTGGCATTACTGCCTAAAACCTGAATTTCTTAGTGCTGTAAGAATAATCATCTTGGTTTCTTTTTTTACATTCCACTAGGGGAAAATATTTCAAAGTCCAGATTCCCAATTTAAGCTTTACACAAATGATATATTGAAGAAGGAAATGGCAACCCAATCCTGTATTCTTGCCTTGGAAATCCCACAGACAGGGGAGCCTGGTCGACTACTGTCTGTGGGATTACAAAGAGTTGGACATGACTTAGTAACTGAGCATGCATGCAAAAAATGGTATATAGGAGCAAACAGAAGCTAACCAAAGAAGAGAAAATTAAGTTACTGCTGTTTTCAGTTTGCTCATTTCCTAACTGTATTTTCTGGGTCTCCATATTTACTTAATGCTAATTTAAGAGCCTGTTGAAAAATGCTTTTCTCTAAAGGGACAGTTCTTTGATAAGGAATTGATATTATTTACAGATTTTGCTTTGAGTTTCTGAAAGAAAAAAATTCTATATATGAAGTAGTTTTCTTGAAATCAAGTTGCTAAGGTTGTCTCTAATTAGAATTTTATTTCCATCTTATTATCATGAATACAAAGAAGCCTTGTTGATATTAAGGTAAATAAAACATATTTTGGAAGAGGAGTAGTAAACCCAAGACAAGAATTTTAACATCAGAATCATAAATTTCTGTATACTTGGAAATTATAAGTGAGCATGGTGAAATTTTCCTGTGAGTATGAGACTGAAAACTGGTACCTGGGCTATAATTTGAGACCTACACTGCCTTCATCCTGCTTTTTGCTATATATTCAGCCTGGGATTGAAACAGCTAGAAAGATTGCTGTCTCAGGATAAAAGTAAGAAGGCTAATTAATTGGGAATATAGAATTGACCATACTCTACATAAGCAGATTGAGCTTTAAAAATAAAGAGGATTGAAAATATTAATCAGTAAAAAAAAAAATTGGACTTTTGTTACTCCAAAATAAATGTATTAAATGTAGACAGGTTTTGAATGGAGATAGCATTTTCTTCTGTTAAGATCAAAGGGAACAGAAATAGTCCAGGTCGTACCTTCATCTCTGTTTCATGACCATTTTGAAAAAGAAAATCTTTAAAAAAGTAGTCAATTTCTCTTTTTCCTGCTGTACTTCTAAAAAGGCAGTAGAGAACCTGCAAAAGGTGTGTTGCAAACTACAAAATCACATTCTTATCGCCTGCTAAAAAAAAGAGAGATGCTGCATATTAATTAGCACTTTGACCTAGCTCTGTGTCATCTGGTTAACAACTCACTGGTTAAAATGAATAAGATCTCGGAAGAGTGAATCATTTAGTTGCTCTTGACTAATCATTTAGTATTCTTGCCCCTCCCTGCTCCCTCGCTAAGAACCATCCAATTTCTATGGATGTTAAGATCCCAACCACCACATTTACGAACATTTATTTATTCATTAAAGGACTTTCATTTGGATATCTACTTAACAATATTTTGTAGGCAGTTAATTGGAATTATATGGAAATAATAGAACATAAACCTTTAAAAATATTCTATAGTATATGGCTTTCACTAATTCAGGTGATATTTAATATTTTGCTCTATGTATACCGTAATGATGGAGAAGGAAATGGCAACCCCCTCTAGTCCTCTTGCCTGGAAAATTCCATGGGTGGAGGAGCCTGGTAGGCTACAGTCCATGGGTTTGCAAAGAGTTGGACACAACTGAGCGACTTCACTTTCTTTCTGTAGTTCCTTGTGGAGAGGGAAATGGTAACCCACTCCAGTGTTCTTGCCTGGAGAATCCCATGGATGGAGGGGCCTGGTGAGCTACAGTCTATGGAGTTGCAGAGAGTTGGACACGACTAAGCAACTAATACACATATATCTAATGAATAATATACAACAAAGCTATGTGACTTTTATTTCACTGTTAGAGCAGAAAGACTCAGTATGCTATTTCCTGGCCCAAGACCTGAAGTGTTCTTAGAAAATAGTTAATTATTGCAGTAATTTTTTTATCTTTAGAAAATTTAGACACTTAGAAAATCAATGTTTGCTGTGAAATAGGTAAATAAACCACAAACATGTTATTTTAAACCAAATAAAATGTAATTTCAAATATAACATTTGACTTGTCTTAGAATAAAATGATCATTAGTTATACCTTAAATTTTTGTTTACATTTGAAAGTTTAGAAAATTTTCATGTGAGTCTGTAGAAAGCCATGTACTTTTTTGAGTTTTTTACATAAATAACCTTAAGAATATTTATCACATAAAAGTCATTTGAAAATCATGATCTTTAGATTGAAATTTTCTTGAGGTTAAACTAGAGTGATGTAAGATAACATACAGTTAATGATAACTTTAAAACGTCCCCAAAACCATTATTTAACTTTAATATATTTTCTTATTCAATATTTTTTTAAAGAGAAACTAACATATTAGTTGTTTAGCTTTGAAAAAAAAAGCCTGACTTCCAGACTTGAGCTTGTGTTTTTAATAAATAATAGCCCCCCTCCCCTTATCCACGAGTGTACATTCTATGACCCACCCCCTGTGGATACCTTAACCATGGGTAGTACCAAATCCTATATGTACTATGTTTTTTCTTATGTATACATAGCTATGATAAAGTCTAATGTATAAGTTAAGCAAAGTAAGAGGTTAGCAACAATAGCTAATGATACAAAAAGAATAATTTTATAATAGTATACTGCAATAAAAGTTATGGAATGTGGTCTCCCTCAAAGAAAATCCTTATTGTACTATACGTACACCTCTTCTTGTGATAATGTGAGATGATAAGATGTCTACATGATGAAATGAGGTAAGGTGAATGATGTAGGCCCTATGACATAGCATTAGTTTTCTCTTGACCTTTTGAGAAGATGTCAGAAGTGGGATCATCTGCTTCTGGGAATCCTGGATCATGGAGCCTTAACAATGTTGATGGTCCAAAGTCAGGAGCAGACCATGTCCATAATTAGAGATCTTGGGATGATTGGAGCTACCAGGTAAGAGAGAGACTGCCCTAGATTTTATCATGCTATTCAGGACACAGGCACAGGATTTAAACACTGTCTGTGCACATGCATGCTAAGTTGTTTCAGTTGTGTCCAACTACTGTGTGCGACCCTTTGGACCATAGCCCACCAGGCTCCTCTGTCCATGGGATTCTCGGGGGAGTGGGTTGCCATGCCCTCCACCACGGGATCTTCCCAACCCAGAGATGGAACCCGCATCTTTTACCTCTCCTGCCTTGGCAGACGGGTTCTTTACCACTAGTGTCACCTGGGAAGGGAAGCCCTAGAAATTGTTTATTTCTGGAATTTTGCATTTATTATTTTTGGACTGTGATTGACCACAGGTAACTGAAACTGCAGAAAGTGAAACTGTAGATTAGGGGACTACTACATACGCAACTAACTTTTTTTACCCTTTACATAGGGCATTCATAGTGATGACCTCATTTAGGTACTACTGTAAGATCCCATATCATAAAGATTAGAGCTTTTACATACTTTATAAATTAAGATAGGTGAACAGAAGAATTTTTAGGATAGATGCTTTGAAAACATTAATAAAAATCAAGAGTTAAAACAGGCATGTTCTTTGATTATAATTAAATTACTGAGCTCTTTAATTAACTTGTTTTTTCTTCAATGCATGCAAAGTCCTAAGATGTTCAGTTGAGTGAAATTTTTTTTTTTAATTTCACAAAGGATTCTTTTATTTTGAGGAGGGGTGTTAATTTCCTGGAAGTGTTATCAAGAGACTTTTAAAATGATGAAATAGACAAAGCAGTATTTTAAAATATCTAAAATGTTATGTGTATATACAGTTCCCAAACTTTAATTCTTGGGTTCCTAAAGTTCTTTAGTAAGTCATTTTTTGGAACTCAATTCATTTTCCAGCAGAAACTATGCTTTAAATGATTTGTAGCACCCACCAAACTTTTAATCATGTGATACTGATTATTTCTCTGACATTACTATGTTTTTCATCCACTTCTTCCTCCCCCTAGTTTCACTTCCTTCTTTCCTTTTCTTTATGTTTTTCTTGAACTATAGTGGAAAGATCAAGAGTTTGGGGACCATGAACTTAGAAACTAGACAGTTTAGGATTTGGAAAGAAGTTCTACCACTTACTGCTTAAGTGTCTTCAATGCTCTTATCTTCTTGATCATCAGTTTCTTTATTTTAAGGATTGACGAGAAAATATACTGAAGCATTTACTGTGGGACAAATACATACTTAAATGATTCTTCTACTTCCTGTCCTTCTTTCTACCCTCCTTCCTCCTTTCAGCCACCATTTGGAAAATAGTACTTGTGAAAATATGTTTCATAGTTTTCTTGTTAAACAGGCAACTAAGGATGCATATGGGCTCTCTTTATAGGTACTCTGATAGTCACAGAACATCACAAGAAGAAAATGCATCCTTAGATGCTTCTTAACTATTCATCTACTCAGTGAACCAGCTGATATTTGTAGAGGGCTTCCCTGGTGGCTCAGACGGTAAAGCGTCTGCCTGCAATGCGGGAGACCCGGGTTTGATTCCTGGGTCGGGAAGATCCCCTGGAGAAGGAAATGGCAATCCACTCCAGCACTCTTGCCTGGAAAATCCCATGGATGGAGGAGCCTGATAGGCTACAGTCTATGGGGTCGCAAAGAGTCGGACACGACTGAGCGTCTTAGTCATTCTTTCTCACTGAGGGCAGGTTAGTTATTCTGATATGCTGCTTATTCTAATCCCAATGTCTGTAACTAAGACAAGTACATTTGTATTTGATTTTATTCATGATATTTCTTGACCAATTGACCTCAAATGTAAAAACCACTGATTGAGCCTGGAAATCTGTTTCAAGTTAGTGATCAAGTGCCCCCTAGTGTGTGTGTGGACATAAGAAACGGAGGTCTTGATTTTCATTGGTCTGTTGAAATTGAAATACAGTTGACACCTTGCTCAGTGTAACCCATAGTTTTGTTAGTGATAAAGAGATAAAAATATATAGGTTTATTTCTAAATTGTTGCTAAGAGCTTTCCCAGCTGTCACCCTCCAGGAAACTTCAAGCAGAAAGATATCAATTTCTTAGCACTTTTGTTATCTTTTTCATGGTATCCATGAGATTGCTAGTGACCAAAGTAAGATTTCTGTGCAGTAGGCATCACTAACATCTTGAAAGTACATGTAATAAATAGCGTTTTGCTTTAAAAGTTGTACCTTGAAAGATTTTTCTTCCATGACTTTCTTAAAACTAAAATTTTTACTTGAATTGCTACTAGAGCTAGAAAAATTGTATACAGGTTTTTGATCCTACTCTTGAATATATTAGTAAAATTGAACATGAAGCCAGTGATGCCTCAAGCCTGAGAAGACAGACTGTTGCCCTGAAATAATACTACCTTAAAATCTGTCATAGTCTGTGCTCTTCCCTTTACAAATATTATCCTAAGTAATCCTCCTGTCTTCTCTATGAGATGGGTATTATATGCTGTAACTGAAGCTCAGAAGAATTTAGCAACTCACCCAAGGTTATATAGCCCATGACTGACAAACTGTTGATTTTGCAGAAGTCTCCACAGTGATGTGTCACATAAAACCTTTGTGGCATTAAGTGTGTTCATTAAAAGTAAAAATTTTACTAGCATATTAAGATACTGATTTGTATCCTATTTTTATTTGCATGCTAATGGTTAAAAACATATTTCTCTGTGTCCTCTGAGTTACCTATTTACTATGCTCACTTAACCTTGGTTTTATAGTTTCTGTCATCAGTCTGTGTGAATATTTTATATATTAGGTATACTTAACCTCTTAGTATTTTCCTAGTTTTCCCTTAAACTTTGCTTGTGCTGTTGTTGTTTTAATAAATATTTATTTATTTATTTTTCTGCACTGGGTCTTAGTTGCAGCGTTTGAGATATAGTTCCCTGTGCTGTGCTTAGTTTCTCAGTCGTGTCTGACTCTTTGCAACCCCATGGACTGTAGCCCGCCAGGCTCCTCTGTCCATGGCCAGAGATCAAATCCAGGCCCCCTGCATTGGAAGCTTTGAGTCTTAGCCACTGGACCATCAGGGAAGTCCCCAACTTGTGCTGTTTTTTGATGAAGTAAATTTAAAATCTTTATGTATTAGATCCCTGTTAATTGAGTTAAGAACATTATATAAATTTGGGATTTTTTGGTACAATGTATAAGATTGACGATCTACATTTTCTTTTTTTTCATAGCTCATTTCTTAATATATGAATTGCTAATATGTATCACTGTAACTAAGGATTTTTTTCTTTTTACCCTCAACAATTATTGTTTGAGATAAACCAAGGGTATATTTCATAAACCTTTTCTGTGTATAAAAATGTAGATATAAATGAACCTAATCTGTCTTCTAAAGGTTTAAAAACAGCTGTCCCTATTTATATTAATAGAAATACTTGATTCTGTGAGATTTGGTACTGTATTGTCAAATGTAAAAGGCATTGCTCTTTTATCCTTGTTTCTTTTTTAAAAAAGTTCTGTAGTTGGGCAGGTGTGAGTTCTTTCAGGGATCTTACCAGAAAACCAGTGCCATAGTTGGAGCAATGAGGAGCTCTGTTTTTGCCTCCCAAGTGATAAAAATCAATGCAGTAGGGTTGTTGCAGGAAGGGGGACCCCTTCCAGGGCCGGAAACTGGGCTCTTGTCTGACACTCGGAAATGAATTGTCCAAGGAGACACATGTGCTGACAAAGCAAGAGATTTTATTGGGAAAGGGCACCTGGCTGGAGAGCAATAGCGTAAGGGAACCCAGGAGAACTGCTCTTCCACGTGGCTCACAGTCTTGGGTTTTATGGTGATAGGATTAGTTTCCAGGTGGTCTTTGGCCAACATTCTAATTCAGTCTTTCCTGGTGGTGCACGCATCACTCAGCCAAGATGGATGCTAGTGAGAGGCATTCTGGGAAGTGGATGGACACGTGGTGTCTCCTTTTGACCTTTCCCAAACTTTTCTGTTTGGTGGTGGCTTATTAGTTCCGTATTCCTTACCAGGATCTCCTGTCATCAAACAACTCATGTGAATGGTTACTATAGGGACTGGCCAGGGTGGGTGGTTTCAGTCAGTGTACTTCCCCTAACAGGGTGGGGAGTAATGTCTTTTAACTTGATCTTTTAAGGTATTTATCACTTTTACCATATGGAAATTAATGATTATGGCAATTAATGTATCCAGATTTGTTAACCCACCAATTTATTATTTTGTTTAATAAGTCTCTTCAGTGCCTACCAGATGCCGGTGCTATGCTAGGTAGTGTGGTATAGATATGAATAAGAATTACACAGCCTGTGGGTTATAGATGAACAGGTGGTATAAATTGGTGCATGAAGCTAGATATACAGGTATAGTACAAAAAGAGAAATGAGAAGGAAATGCAAAGAAATAAGCTTTTTCAAGATTTGGTTGTCTATTTGATTCATATCACTGTTAATAAATTAGCACTTAATGCTTTCCAAGGATATAAGATTTCTTAATTTATCTGTCATCATTTATAAATAACAAAATAATAAAGATACAATTCATTTCTATAGGATGACAGTGAAACATTAATTATATAAAATGCTTGTTGGTAATGAAAATTTTTTTACATCTCAGTGATCAGACAAATAAGAAGGGGAAATAATATGCTACTATTTAGAATATCACTGTATTAATCAACCCTGCAGCATAAACTAAACTAATATTAATAAATTGAAATTACATGCTGATATTTGCCATAATCAAGCCCATGTTGACTTGGTTTAAATTACAAAAGTATACTTTTTTCAGAGAGAGAGAATATCCTATAATACACTCCCTGATTGGTGTAGGAAAAGGATGACATATCAAGGCCTAAATTTTTTATTGTTTCCATCTCTCGATTATCTTTTCCATTGTATAGAATATCAGTGTTCTTAAAGGACAAGATTAATATGTGGTCAGGAAACTCTGAAGAGACTATTATGTTTGAATCGAAATTCTGTCATTTTCTAGCCATGTGCCAGTTGCTTAACCACTCAATGCCTCTATTTTGCCATCTATAAGATAAGGGCATATTGAGGATTAAAGTATGTGAAATGCTTAAACAATGCCAGGAATGGAGTAAGCGCAAAATGGTGCTGTGGCTGCTGTTGCAGAGACAACAGTGCTGTGGTGGCTTCTGTGGCTGTTCTGCTGCTGTTTCTCCTCCTTTTTCTTATTATTCTATTATTTTCATTTTTATCACTATGAAAAATATCTTCCAAGAGTTTCTAAAGACACCTTTTTTTTTTTGTCTATTAAATAACATTGTACATGTACCCTGAAATTGCCCCAGGATAGAAATACAGTGAGAAACAGTCCCAAAGCTGTAAATAATTTACTATCATTTTTGTGGTTGACTCTCTCCTCTGTTTTTCAGAATTATTCACTGCCTAAAAACAGTACCTAAAAAGCTATGATAGATGGGCTGTAATTTTTTTTAAGTAAATATTATGCTTGGATAAATATGTATAAAACTCAGCCTGTTTTTATTTTATCTTTTTACTTTTTATTGGGGTATAGCTGATTAACAATGTTGTGATAATTTCAGGTGAACAGCAAAGGGACTCAGCTGTACATATACATGTATCCATTCTCCCCCAAACCCCCCTGCCATCCAGGCTACCACATAACAACCTGTTTTTATATAATCAACATAGAACTGAAGATCAAAATGAAATGAGCATATTTTCATAGCTTAATTGCAGTAAAAATAAACACCTCTGCTGACTCATTTTAGGAGAAGTTGGATTATTCTTTTTCATTTATTATTCACTTTCACATGTCTGAGCATAACAGAAACTTTAAGATATGCTAATTGCTGGGTCAGAGAATATGCTTGCTTTAAATTTGCATACATACTGCCAACTTGCACACCAAAGAGGTTATTCAGAATTAAATTTGAGGATCCTCCCCACCACACTGCTCCTTCCCAGCATAGTCACCTCCAGGCCCTCAGAGAATCCATGCTACAGAGAGCCTCAGGTGTCAGTGGGTCTCTCTGAGGTACATTAGAGCAGAAAACAGCAGAGAACACTGACTTAGTACCTTCTTCCCACCCGCCCCTCCNGACCGCTACTTCTCCCCCTATCCCCTACATAGAAAGGGCAGTTCTGTGAAAGTTGACCCTAGTGTTTGCAGCACATTTGTTCTCAGCAGGGTTGCTGATAGCGTATGATCCCCTCCCGGGTCAGGGAGGGTGGGGTCCCTCTGGGAGAGAGCAGGACAGCCTCTTCTATCCAATCCCATTGGCATTGACCTGACCATGTCCACCCTAGGTCACTGTTTAAGAATAGCAAGGAGGCAATGAATATGTGTCCTTCTGGACTTTAGATGAGGAGGGGAGGTGGAGTCAAATGTAGGTTATTTTGTTACAGGAAGCTCCTTTTGATCAGAGGCGTTTTACCTATTGTATTTGGGTAAAACTTTTCTCGAAAGGGCTCTGGGTGAGCACAGGTGTCTGTGTGATGAGTCCTTAGCTTTGCGAGGTCCAGAATGAACCTGGTGTTCAATTCTGCACAGTCCATTACAAGAACCACCAGCACGTGGCCACTGAGCATTTGAAATGTCAGAACTGAGAGGTGCTCTGAGTATAAAATACACACCAGCCTTTCAAAGACTTAGTACAGAAAAAGAATGCGACCGCTCCCGTTCACAATGCTTTCTTGATTACATGGTAAAATAATATATTGGATATGTGCATTAAACATTAAAGTATTATTAAAAGTAATTTCACCCATTTCTTCTTATCTTTCAAAATTTTCTGGCAGTCACCTTAAAATTATGTCTATGACTTAATTTTTGTGGCTCAAGTTATATTTCTAGCACACAGTGCTTGTCCCAATCATTGCACAAGTGTCTCTTCTTCAAAGTTACTTGGGTGGTTTTTTTGTGTGTGTGTGAGTTGTCTTCCTCGTAAAAGTTTAGTCCTGCCTTTTAAAAACTGATAACGGACACCTCATTTAGATCATTTAATCTTTCCTTTATTGCTCTATGTTTGGTTCGGATGACTTGCAACTTGCCACCAAATACTAAAATATATATTTGAATTTCGCTTTGCCTCTTGTCATGTATTTTATTTCTAGGTCTTAAAGTTTTCTATTTCTTCATCTTTAAACCAGAATGTTGGAAGTAATATAATCCCAAAGTCTCCTTCTGTTTTATGATTCTGCTTTGAAATCTGTGACTTAAAAGGAGAAGGAAAATCTAGATTACTCTTGGAGAGTCTTGACATTTGAGGTGTGATGCAGTTTTCTGAAGATAAAGTCACTTTTCCAATCCTGTTCCTGCTGAGACGGAAGAATTCTCTTCCTTGTTGTATCTTTGTATTTTATCCAGAGTTACCACAAGGAACTAAAACATGAAAAGAGCTTCCATATTTATAATATAACAGCAAAGACATTGCCTATATGCTGGTCAGTGCCCCCTAAAAATGCTCCATCTCAGAAGCATCTTTTAGAACTTAGTGTTAGGAAACACTGTCTTCCCTCAAGGATCTAGTTTTCTTCCTGAGACTGCAAATGCATGATTTTTAGAGCAACTATACTGAGCTAAAATGACAAACATTTCACCTGTTTAAAGATTACATTTCAGTTGTGTTTAGCATATCCACAAAGCTGTGCAACCATGCATGCTAAGTCATTTTAGTCGTGTTCGATTCTTTGTGACCCCGTGGCCTGTAGCCCGCTATCTGCTGGAGAAGGGAAACGCTACCCGCTCCAGTATTTTGGGGCTTCTCTTGTGGCTCAGCTGGTAAAGAATCCACCTGCAATGCGGAAGACCTGGGTTTTATCCCTGGGTTGGGAAGATCCCCTTGAGAAGGGAAAGGCTACCCACTCCAGTATCCTGGCCTGGAGAATTCCATGGACTGTATAGTCCATGGGGTCGAAAAGAGTCAGACGTGACTGAACGGCTTTCACTTTCACTTTCAGGCTCCTCTGTTCCTGGGATTCTCTACGCAAAGATACTGGAGTGGGTTCCCATTTCCTCCTCCAAGGGATCTTCCCAACCCAGAGATCGAACCCAAGGCTGTNAGAGTCAGACGTGACTGAACGGCTTTCACTTTCACTTTCAGGCTCCTCTGTTCCTGGGATTCTCTACGCAAAGATACTGGAGTGGGTTCCCATTTCCTCCTCCAAGGGATCTTCCCAACCCAGAGATCGAACCCAAGGCTGTTATGTCTCCTGCATTGGCAGGCAGGTTCTTTACCATTAGAGCTAGCTAGGGCAGAAGAAGGGGGCCAACCATAACCACAATCAATTTTAGAATATTTTCATCACCCTATACCCTTTATCAATCACTCCCCACATTACCTTTAATCACTTCATCCTTCCATCAGCGTTAGAAAATCACTAGTCTACTTTAGACCCCACGTCCAAAGTAACAGAAACCCAAGTATGATGGTAGGTGTTGTAAGAGGGCATCAGAGAGCAGACACACTGAAACCATAATCACAGAACACTAGTCAATCTAATCACACTAGGACCACAGCCTTGTCTAACTCAATGAAACTTAAGCCATGCCTGTGGGGCCACCCAAGACGGGGCAGGTCATGATGGAGAAGTCTGACAAAATGTGGTCCACTGGAAAAGGGAATGGCAAGCCACTTCAGTATTCTTGCCTTGNCAAAAGTCCATCTAGTCAAGGCTATGGTTTTTCCTGTGGTCATGTATGGATGTGAGAGTTGGACTATGAAGAAGGCTGAGCACTGAAGAATTGATGGTTTTGAACTGTGGTTTTGGAGAAGACTCCTGAGAGTCCCTTGGACTGCAAGGAGATCCAACCAGTCCATTCTAAAGGATATAGCCCTGGGATTTCTTTGGAAGGAATGATGCTAGAGCTGCAACTCTAGTACTTATCCACTTCATGGAAGAGTTGACTCATTGGAAAAGACTCTGATGTTGGGAGGGATTGGCGGCAGGAAGAGAAGGGGATGACAGAGGATGAGATGGCTGGATGGCATCACTGACTTGATGGCCGTGAGTCTGAGTCAACTCCAGAAGTTGGTGATGGACAGGGAATCCTGGCATGCTGCGATTAATGGGGTCGCCAATAATCGTACATGACTGAGCGACTGAACTGAACTGAGTCTACTTTATAGATTTGCCTATTCTGGACATTTCATATATACCTCAAATCATATAATAAACTAACCAAACTGATCACATGGATCACATCCTTGTCTAACTGATTGAACTATGAGCCATGCAGTGTTGGGCCACCCAAGTTGGACAAGTCATGGTGAAGAGTTCTGACAAAATGTGATCCAGTGGAGAAGGGAATGGCAGACCACTTCATCATTCTTACCTTGAGAACCCAGTGAACAGTATGAAAAGGCAAAAAGATATGACACTGAAAGATGAACTCCCCAGGTTAGTAGGTCGCCAATATGCTACTGGAGAAGAGTGAAGAAATAACTCCAGAAGGAATGAAAAGGCTGCGCCAAAGTGGAAACAAGGCATAGTTGTGGATGTGTCTTGTTGTGAAAGTAAAGTCTGATGCCATGTGAAGTGAAGTGAAATTCACTTAGTCATGTCCATCTCTTTGCAACCCCATGGACTATATATATATAGTGGGAATTCTCCAGGCCAGATAACTGGAGTAGCTAGCCATTCTCTTCTCCAGGGGATCTTCCCAACCTAGGGACGGAACCCAGATCTCCCACGTGCCAGCCAGATTCTTTACCTGCTGAGCCACCAGGGAAGTCCAAGAATACTGGAGTGGGTAGCCTATCCCTTCTCCAGCAGAATCTGTCTGACCCAGGAATCAAACTGGGGTCTCCTGCATTGCATGCAAATTCTTTACCAGCTGAGCTACTAGGGAAGTAAAGTCTGATGCCATAAAGAACAATATTGCGTACGAACCTGGATTGTTAGGCCTGTGAATCAAGGCAAATTGGAAGTGGTCAAACAGGAGATGGCAAGGGTGAATATTGACATTTTAGGAGTCAGTGAACTAAACTGAACCAGAATGGGTGAATTTAATTAAGAGGACAATTATATCTACTACTGTGAGCAGTAATCCCTTAAAGAAATGCAGTAGCTCTCATATTCAACAAAAGAGTGCAAAGTGCAATACTTGAGTGCAATCTCAAAAATGACAGAATGATCTCTGTTCATTTCCAAGGCAAACCATTCAGTATCACAGTAATNCTACTACTGTGAGCAGTAATCCCTTAAAGAAATGCAGTAGCTCTCATATTCAACAAAAGAGTGCAAAGTGCAATACTTGAGTGCAATCTCAAAAATGACAGAATGATCTCTGTTCATTTCCAAGGCAAACCATTCAGTATCACAGTAATCCAAGTCTATGCCCCAACCACTAATGCTGAACAAGCTTAAGTTAATTCTATAAAGGATATATAAGACCTTATAGAATTAACACACAAAAAAAGATGTCCTTTTCATCATAGGGTGCTGGATTGCAAAAGTAGGAGGTCAAGAGGTACCTGGAATAACAGGCAAGTTTGGTCTTGGAGTACAAAATGAAGCAGACCAAAAACCTAACAGTTTTGCCAAGAGACCACAATGGTCATAGCAAACACTCTCTTTTAACAACACAAGCAATGACTCTACACATGGACATCACTACATGGTCAATTGTGAAATCAGAGTGGTTATATTCTTTGTAGCCAAAGGTGGAGATGCGCTATACAGTCCGCAAAAACAAGACTAGGAGCTGACTGTGGCTCAGATCATAAACTCCTTATTGCAAAATTCAGACTTAAAGAAAGTAGGGAAAACCCCTAGGCCATTCAGGTCTGACCCAAATCAAGTCCCTTACAGTTAAACAGTAGAAGTGACAAGTAGATTCAAGGGATTAGACCTGATGGAGTGCCTGAAGAACTATGAATGGAAGTTCCTAACATTGTACAGGAGGTGTTGGATCAAAACCATCCCCAAGAAAAAGAAATGCAAAAAGGAAAAATGGTTGTCTGAGGAGGCCTTACACATAGCTGAGTAAAGAAGAGAAGCGAAAGGCAAAGGAGAAAAGGAAAGACATACCCATCTGAATGCAGAGTTCCAAAAAATAGCAAGGAGAGATAAGAAAGAGATAAGAGTGAACAATGCAAAGCAATAGAGGAAAACAATAAAGGGAAAGAGTAGAGATCTCATCAAAAAAATTAGAGATACTAAAGGAATGTTTATGCAAAGAGGGCACAATAACGGACAGAAGCAGTGTGGACCTAAAAGAGGCAGAAGAGATTAAGAAGAGCGAGTAAGAACACACAGAAGATACAAAAAAGATCTTCATGACCCAGATAACCAAATCACTCATCTAGAGCCAGACATCTTGGAGTGCGATGTCAAGTGGGCCTTAGGAAGCATCACTACGAACAAAGCTAGTAGAGTTGTTGGAATTCCAGCTGAGCTATTTCAAATCCTAAAAGATGATGTTGTGAAAGTGCTATACTCAATATGCCAGCAAATTTGGAAAACTCAACAGTAGCTGTTAGAGCCAGACTGGAGCCATAACAGGCTCAACAGGCTACACTAGGCCTAAGTTTCAGGTTCTTGTAAACATGAGTCATAATTCTAAGAAANCTATACTCAATATGCCAGCAAATTTGGAAAACTCAACAGTAGCTGTTAGAGCCAGACTGGAGCCATAACAGGCTCAACAGGCTACACTAGGCCTAAGTTTCAGGTTCTTGTAAACATGAGTCATAATTCTAAGAAACTCCACCCTAGAAAAGTCCCCTCTGGCACCAAACCAGATTAAAACCTGAGTCATGACTCTGGGGAACCACACCCTGCCAAACACAAGCCAATCAGAATTGGGATTTTGATTTAAACCCGAGCCAATGAGATTTTTGTGATTTGTGTGATTTGACCAATGAGATTTTGTGATTTGTGTGATTTGTGCATTAACTAACCAGTCGCTGTTTGCCAACTCTTCTGTTGCCACATTTGAACCGGGCTAAATGTATAAATACTGCTGTAATCCAGAGCTCAGGTCTCTCGTCAAGACTCCATTGCACTGGATGAGACGGGAGCCCTAGCTCGAGCTAGCAATAAACAATGCTTTTGCATTGCTGTGGACGTCCTATTCTCTCAGTTCTGGGATCCGGACTCTGGGCATAACAGTAGCCACAGGCCTGGAAAAGGTCAGTTTTCATTCCAATCCAGAAGACAGGCAATGCCAAAGAATGCTCAAACTACCGCACAATTGCACTCATCTCACATGCTAGCAAAGAGATGCTCAAAATTCTGCAAGCAATGCTTCAACAGTAAGTGAACCGAGAGCTTCCAGATGTTCAAGCTGGTTTTAGAAAAGGCAGAGGAACCAGAGATCAAATTGCCAACATCTGTTGTATCATAGAAAAAGCAAGGGAATTCCAGAAAAACATTTACTACTGATTAATTGTGTATGCCAAAGCCTTTGTGTGGATCATAGCAGACTGTGGAAAATTTTACAAAAGATGGGAATACCAGGCCACCTTACTTGCATCCTGAGAAACCTATATGCAGGTCAGGAAGCAACAGTTAGAACTGGACATGGAACAATGGACTGGTTCCAAATTAGGGAAGGAGTACATCAAGGCTCCATATTGTCACCATGATTATTTCATTTATATGCAGAGTACATCATGTTAAATGCTGAGCTGGATGAAGCACAAGCTGGAATCAAGATTGGAGAAATGTC
Source organism: Neotragus pygmaeus (assembly GCA_006410875.1). Classification (NCBI taxonomy): domain Eukaryota; kingdom Metazoa; phylum Chordata; class Mammalia; order Artiodactyla; family Bovidae; genus Neotragus; species Neotragus pygmaeus. Next base: position 2,439,454 of record SJYV01045352.1, on the reverse strand, counting down.
AATAACCTCAGATATGCAGATAATATCACCCTTTATGGCAGAAAGCACAAAGGATCTAAAGAACCTCCTGATGAAAGTGAAAGAGGAGAGTGAAAAAAATGACTTAAAATTCAACCTTCAAAAAACAAAAATAATGGCATCCGGTCCCATCGCTTCGTGGCAAATAGATGAGGAAACAATGAAAACAATGACTTTATTCCCTTGGTCTCCAAAGTCACTGCAGATGGTGACTACAGTCATGAAATTAAAAGACTGTTGCTCCTTGGAAGAAAAACTATGACCAACCTAGACAGCATATTAAAAATCAGAGACATTACTTTGCCAACAAAGGTCCATATAGTCAAAGCTATGGTTTTTCCAGTAGTCATGTATGGATGTGAGGGTTGAACCATAACAAAGGCTGAGTGCTGCTGAATTGATGCTTTTGAACTGTGGTGTTGGAGAAGACTCTTGAGAGTCCCCTGGACTGCAAGGAGATGAAACCAGGCCATCCTAAAGGAAATCAGTCCTGAATATTCATTGGAAGGACTGATGCTGATGCTGAAGCTCCAATACTTTTGCCACCTGATGCAAAGAGCTGATTCATTAGAAAAGACCCTCATGCTGGGAAGGACTCAAGGCAGGAGGAGAAGAGGACAGTAGAAGAGAAATTTCAACAGCATCACAAACTCAATGGACATGAGTTTGAAACAGCTCTGGGAGATGGTGATGGACAGGGAGTCCTGGCGTGCTGCAGTCCATGGGGTCACAAAGAATCATACACGACTGAGCAAATGAACAACAAATCATGTAATATGGCCTTTATGGCAAACTTTTTCATTTATCCTCTTTTCAAGTTTTATCCATGTAGTAACACTTTTTCTCCCCCACCCCTCCCACTTGTTTTTGCCTGTGCTTCGTGATGCAGGATCTTAGTTCCCAGACCAGGAATGAAACCCATGCCCTCTGAAGTGGAAGTGCAAAGTCCTAACTACTGGGCCACCAGGGAATTTCCACACTTTGTTCTTTTATGGTGGAATAACATTCCATTGTTTGGATAGACCACCTTTGATTTATCCATCATCAGCTGATGGTCATTTGGGTTGTTTCCACTTTTTGCCTATTGTGAATAATGCTGCTATAAACTTTCATGAACAAGTTATTGTTTGACATATGTTTTCATTTCCCTTTCATTTCCTACCCTGATTCCTAGGGGTAGAATTACTGAGTCTTATAGTAACCCGACATTGTGAGCCACACTGCAGAGCAATTCTCCTGGGTTCCTTTACCTTACTGCTCCCCACCCGGGTGCCCTTTCCCAATAAAATCTCTTGCTTTGTCAGCGAATATGTCTCCTCTTTCATTTCCGAGTGTTAGACAAGAGCCCTGTTTTGTGCCCTGGAAGGCAACAAATGGCAACTTTGTGCAACAAAATGGCGACTGCCTTTCTGCAACAAATGGCAACTTTGTGCAACAAAATGGCAGTCTGCCTTTCTGCAACAAATGGCGACTCTGGTGGGACTCTTCTCTGAGACTGACATCCTGACCCCTTGGGGTACTCAGGGGCCAGCTTGCCTGCCAATGGACCAGACCCAGTGGCTGCAACTGGGACCTTTTTGTCCCTGGTCTCCTTCTGACGTGGACAACTGACCAGAGTGCCCTGACTGGTAAGGAACAAGAGACTTTATTGACCTCTCTCCCCTTCCCTCTCTCTTTCCTCTCCTTAACCCTTCCTATCCTTCCCTGTTTTTCTAGTCCCCCTGGGCTGGATGCAGGAATCTGGTCGAAGGGCCCTCAGCCTGAGCTGAGGATTGGAGACTGATCACTCCTCTTGGCAGAGAACTCGAATTCTGGTTCTGGTCTGATCTGATTTCTAGTAAGGCTGAGTTCCAGTCCTCCCTTCTCTGGAGGCCCAGGGAAAACTCCCATAATGCCTAGGCATCTGTAGGTGGCAGGAGACATCTGTAAGGCCACCCCTTTCGCCCCGCCTTTCCCGCCTCCTCCCCCTTCTTCTTTCAACCTGGCTTCCTTTCCTCCCTTGAAATCTTTGATGTTAGTACCTGAATTCTTGTATTTAAGGGCTTCCCTGATGGTGCAGAGGTTAAAGCGTTTGCCTGCAATGTGGGAGACCTGGGTTCGATCCCTGGGTCGAGAAGATCCCTGGAAAAGGAAATGGCAACCCACTCCAGTATTCTTGCCTGGAGAATCCCATGGACGGAGGAGCTTGGTGGGCTACAGTCCACCGGTCGCAAAGACTCAGCGACTTCACTTTATAGTAACTCTATGTTTAACATTTGGAGCACTTCTAAACTATTTTGGAAAGTAGGTATACCAATTTGGCTTCCAACCAGCAGTGTATAAGGGTTCCAATTTCTCTGTGTCTTCCCCAACCCTTATTCTTGTCTTTTTTTCGGTGTTAGTTGTCCTAATGGATATGAGGTATTATCTCATTGTGGTGTTAATAAGCATTTCCCAAATGACTAATATTGTCAGAGAATCTTTTCTTAAGTTTACAGTAAATCTTTGGAGAAGTGTCTATTCAGATACTGTAGCCATTTTTAAATTAGGTTATTTGTCTTTTTATTGTTAAGTTGTAAGAGTTCTTTGTATATTCAAGATTTAGGTCACTTACAAGTTATGTGGTTTTCAGAAATTTTCTCCCATTCTTTGGGCTGTTCTTGATGGTATTTTTGATGTTATTCTTTGAGACACAAAAGCTTACAATTTTGACACAATCCAGTTTATCTCATTTTGTCTTTGTTACATATGTTTTGATGTAATTTTATCTAATACAAAGTCACAAAGATTTACTCTTATATTTTCCTCTAATTTTATACTTTTAGGTCTTACTTTTAACTTTTTAATCTAATTTGCCTTTATTTTTGTAGTTTGTGTAAAGAGATCTAGTTTATTCTTTTGCTTTTGTATATTCCCTTTCCTAGTACTTTGTGTGGGGGAGAAAACTATTCTTTTCCTACTGAATTATTTTGGCCCCCTTGTCAAAAATCAGTTGACTGTAATGGAGGGGTTTATTTCTGGACTCTTTTCCAAATAGGAAAAGGAGTATGTCAAGGCTATATATTGTCACCCTGCTTATTTAACTTATATGCAGAGTACATCATGAGAAATGCTGGACTGGAAGAAACACAAGCTGGAATCAAGACTGCTGGGAGAAATATCAATAACCTCAGATATACAGATGACACCACCCTTCTGGCAGAAAGTGAAGAGGAGCTAAAAAGCCTCTTGATGAAAGTGAAGGAGGAGAGTGAAAAAGTTGGCTTGAAGCTCAACATTCAGAAAATGAAGATCATGGCATCCGGTCCCATCACTTTATGGGAAATAGATGGGGAAATAGTGGAAACAGTGTCAGACTTTATANTAAAATAAATGGCCTGCACACAAGCATAATAATGGGTATTATTTGTCTTTTTGAAAAATGGTATAATAGAACAATCACTGCAATGTGGAAATTAAAACATTCTAAAGCACTGCTAAGTAAGATTTATCTTATAGAGTCTTCAAAAAGAAAGGATCCAAAGACACAGAAGGCCACATATTGCAGAATCTCATATATATGAAATGTATAAACTGGACAAATCCATGGAGACAAAAAGATTACTTGCCAAGGGCTAGAAGGAGTGAAAAATGAGAAGTGGCTACTAATGTACATAGGATTTCTTTTGGGGCTGATAAAAATGTTCCAAATTAGACAGTGGTAATGGTTGCAAACTGTAAGTATATTAAAACACACTGAATCATATACTTTAAAAGGGTAAATTTTATGGTATGTGGCTTATTATCTCTATAAAAAGGGAGGGTCAATAATTCAAGACTTCCTAATGGTACACCAAATGCCAACTTTTGTAGATTCTTGGTTGCCAAACTTCCTGAGGCTTTTCTGTACACTGAACACAGTAACTAACATGTGATAAATAATACTGTCACNGATCCAACCAGTCCATTCTGAAGGAGATCAGCCCTGGGATTTCTTTGGAAGGAATGATGCTAAAGCTGAAACTCCAGTACTTTGGCCACCTCATGTGAAGAGTTGACTCATTGGAAAAGACTCTGATGCTGGGAGGGATTGGGGGCAGGAGGAGAAGGGGACAACTGAGGATGAGATGGCTGGATGGCATCACGGACTCGATGGACATGAGTCTGAGTGAACTCCGAGAGATGGTGATGAACAGAGGCCTGGCGTGCTGAAATTCATGGGGTCGCAAAGAGTCCGACACGACTGAGTGACTGAACTCTGGTCCACTGATCTTTTAACTTTATGGCAGTACCACATTGTTTTAATTACTGTAGCTTCTACCTTTCATTCTGGATGCCTTTTATTACTTTTTCTTGCCTTATTTCTGTGACTAGAACTTCCGGTGTAAAGTTGAATAGAAGTGGCAAGAGCAGACATCATTGTCTTGATTCCTGATCTTTGGGGCAAAGCGTTCTTTTACCATTGAGTATGACATTAATGATTGGATTTTTTATAGATGCCTTTTCATCAGGTTGAGGAAGTTCCTGTCTATCTCTAGTTTGCTAAACACTTTTTACCATGATGAAAGGATGTTTAATTTTGTCAAATGTTTTCTGTGTCTGCTGAGATTGTCATGTAGTTTTTTATCCTTTGTTCAGTTGAGATGGGGAGTTGCAATAACTGTTTTAGGGATGTTAAGCCATTCTTGCATTTGTAGGATAAGTCCCATTTGGTCATGGTACGTAGTAATTTTTGTATGTTACTGGGTTTGGTTTGCTAGTGTTTTTATTGAGTAGTTTTGTGTCTGTATTCAAAAGAGATTTTGATTTGTGATTTTCTTTCCTTGTGGTGTCTTTGATTTGTGTTTTAGGGTAATAATGGCCTCTTAGAATGAGTTGGAAAGTGTCCCTCTCCTGGTTTTTGCAAAATTTTGTGGAAGACTGGTTTTAATTTTTCTTTAACTGTTTAATAAACTTCATCAGTGAAGTCACATGATCTTGGACATTTTTTGTGTGAAAAGTTTCAGTCACTAGTTGTTAAACATCTCTTCATATTTTCTTTTCCTCCTTGAATCAGCTTTGGTAGTGTAGTATTTTTAGGAATTTGCTCATGTTATCTAGGTTATCTAATTTGTTGGCATACATTTTTTGAGAATATTCTCTTGGAATTCATAAAATCAGTAGTAATGTTCCTAGTTCCACTCCTGAGTAAATAATTTAAGTCTTTTTTTTTTTTTCTTGGTTAGTCTATCTAAGGGTTTGTCAACTTTTGAATTTTTCGAGAATCTATTTGGTTTCATATATACTATACTCCTCTTGCATGCTTTTGATTAATTAGCTCTTTTTCATCTGTTGTCTTAATATGAAATATATCTTATTGATTTGAGAATCTTCTGTTTTAATATATACATTTATAGCTATGAATTCCCCTTTGAGCATTGCTTTACCTAAATCCCCTAAAGTTTGGTATGTTGTGTCTTCTTTTTCAATCATCATCAGAAAGTATATTAGAAAGTGTTTCCTAATTTCTCTTTTCCAACCCATTGGTTATTTAGGAATGTATTATTTAATTTTAGTTTGTGAATTTCTGAGACTTCTTTCTGTTATTGATTTCTAATTTCATTATATTGTGCTCAGTCATGTCCAACTCTTTGGGACCTCATGGACAGTAGCCTGCACCAGGCTCCTCCATCCATGGGATTTTCTAGGCAAGAGTGCTGGAGTGAGTTGCCATTTCCTTCTCCAGGGAATCTTCCAGACCCAGGGATTGAACCCAGGTCTCCCACATTGTAGACAGACATTTTACCATCTGAGCCACCAGGGAAGTCTGAAGTATATACTTTGTATGATCTAAATCCTGTTGTATTTACTGAAGCTTATTTTATGGTCTGGTATGTGAAAGATGTTGCTTGCATATCGAGAAGGATATATATTCTGCTCTTGTTCAATGAAGTGTTCTATAAACATCTGTTAGGTTTATTTGGTTTATAGTGTTGTATAGATACATTGTTGATCTGTTAATTTCCCTTCTTTTTTTTCAGCTGATGAATTAATTAGTCCTAAAGACATTGATCCTATTCCGCGTTTTGTCCCTCTACAGAATCAACGAAATGTGAGCATGAGGTTTTCCAATCAGGTAAAAAGATTTTATTTCATGATTTAGACTCATCCAGACATTTAAAGCTTAATTAAAGCATAAATTTTATTCTAAGTGGATTTTTATTGTTCCTTGTGAGAGGAAGACATTTCTCTGTTCTGGTTAGTTAAGATTTACTTGTGGTAAAGGTTATTTGTTAATGAGAAAGTATGAGTCGGATGTTTCCAAGAAGATGTCTCACAGGTAAACATTTTCACCTTCACAGTGGTTGACTTTACGGTATCAAATGTCTTTGAGAAGATGTATGTGTGGGTAGCACTGGGACAGATGAGATGGCACTGTTAGGTGAACGCTGACCCCCATCCCATGCTTGATGTCTGTCTGTGATGTGTCTCTGTGATAGGCCTAAGTGATGGACAGAGCTGATCTTAGTACTTGGTGACATGTCGGGGAAAGGAATAGTTAAAAAATTTTTTTTCATGTTTAGTAACTATAGATCCAGACTGTGTTGTATCAACAAAATAAGTGTTTGCAGGATCAGCAAGATTGATGTTGAATTGAGCATACCCTCAAGTATTAAATGATACCAGTAATGAGGACTGTTAAAATGAAAATGTTGTGTGAATTGTTGAAACTGCCTGAGGAGAAAAGGAATGAACCTGAGTATGTGCCTGGGATTCCAAGCAGTTAAAATGTATTTAATAAGAATAGCATCATCAGTAACAGAAAATATGCTTACAAATAAGCATTATAAAATGCTCCTTTTACTTTAAAAATAAATGTTAAGATTTTCTCAAGAACATAAAAATGCCTGTGTTAATATGTGATAGAGATGTTACGCTGGTCTATTAGTTCCCATATAAGGAAGAGATCTGGCCTTTGACTCTATTTACCACTTGTCTCACTGCAATATAAGTGTACATTCTAGACGTATTTGAGACATGCGGTTTTACCTGAAGAAATGGTAAAATGGGAATGTATTTTACTTCATATTGCCTAGTGCTATGACTCTGAACCATTTTAAGACTAGTATGTTTCATTTACATAGCATGTGTGACCCACTTCTAGGGTGATTCAATCTCAAGGCCTTTTTTAGAATATAAAGTGACCTGTTGGTCACAGATTTGAGGTATAGGGGCAGGAACCAGATTACATCAAAGCACACAGCTAACATAATGAGTAGTTAAAACATTTACTTCATGCTTGCCACATATGATGAGGGCTGTGGGTTATGTATAATTTTTTACATACAATATACTTGCAACTCTTTCACCCACTCAAAAAATCGGGGTATACATGAGTGAGAGTGAATTTTATAGAGCATTTACTCTAGGTGTACTTCTTATATATGGAAATCATTTATGCCTCCCATGTGGAGCTACATCCTATCTAAGAGCCTTTTTCTAGGGCCAGGACAGAGGCTTCTCTCTTGCAGCCGAGTGGGGATTATATCTGTGCACTGTTGTATAGTTTCTGACAGGGAGATTATAGGAAGGGCTGGCAGTAGAAAATTGGTGGGAGGTGTCATCGCTCTACCCTACTGGGAACTTGGTTGTTGTAGTATATAAAACAGTGAGGTGCCTTTGCCACTTTCTCAGCTGTTTAAGCAATAGCCAAGACATAGTATGCTCATATACACTGTTGGGACTAGCCGGCTTGGCTTGGTGAAATATGAAAGTCAGACATGGCTCTCTACCTGAAATGCTGGTGTCAGTGGCCTTTCAATCATGATTAACTAAGTCAGATCCTGGAATTAACTGATCTGTGGGAATTGATCCTGCCAAATGTCAGAAAAATACATAGGGTAGTAATATTCAGACATTTCTCAGAAATAAGAGACATCTCCTGGCAACCCACTCGTATTCTTGCCTAGGAAATCCCATGGACAGAGGAGTCTGGAGGGCTACAGTCGATGGGATCACAAAAGAGTCAAGAGTCAGACATGACTTAGCGACTAACAACCCAAATGGATAAACAACAGGTGAATTGTTAAAGAAATATTCTGTATCCATACAACAAAATACTAATCAGAAACAAAAAATTGTGAACTATTGATTTAAATAATATGGTTAAATCATCTCCTAGACACAAGAGTACCTGCTGCATGATTACATTTATGGGAAGTAATAGAACAAGCAACACTACACTTAGATATTAAAAGTCAGAACAGTGGTTATCTTGCAGTGGGGAGTGTCTGACTGAGAAGGAGTATAACAAACCTTTCTAGGGTGGTGGAAATACTCTAAACATTGATCTCTGGGTGGTGGTTATAGAGGTGTATATATTTGTCAAAATTTATCCAACAATACACTTAACATTTATGCCTTTCAGTTCAGTTCAGTTCAGTTCAGTCGCTCAGTCGTGTCTGACTCTTTGCGACCCCATGAATCGCAGCATGCCAGGCCTCCCTGTCCATCACCAACTCCCGGAGTTCACTCAGACTCATGTCCATCAAGTCAGTGATGCCTTCCAACCATCTCATCCTCTGTCGTCCCTTTCTCCTCCTGCCCCCAATCCCTCCCAGCATCAGGGTCTTTTTCAATGAGTCAACTGTTTGCATGAGGTGGCCAAAGTATTGGAGTTTCAGCCTCAGCATCAGTCCTTCCAATGAACACCCAGGACTGGTCTCCTTTAGGATGGACCGGTTGGATCTCCTTGCAGTCCAAGGGACTCTCAAGAGTCTTCTCCAACACCACAGTTCAAAAGCAGCAATNTTGATTCCAGCTTGTGCTTCTTCCAGCCCAGCATTTCTCATGATGTACTCTGCATATAAGTTAAATAAGCAGGGTGACAATATACAAGCTTTCAAGTACTCCTTTTCCCATCTGGAACCAGTCTGTTGTTCCATGTCCAGTATTAACTGTTGCTTCCTGACCTGCATATAGGTTTCTCAAGAGGCAGGTCAGGTGGTCTGGTAGTCCCATCTCTTTCAAAATTTTCCACAGTTTATTGTGATCCACACAATCAAAGGCTTTGCAATAGTCAATAAAGCTGGAACTCTCTGGCTTTTTGGATGATCTAGCAGATGTTGGAAATTTGATCCCTGGTTCCTCTGCCTTTTCCAATCCAGCTTGAACTTCTGGAAGTTCATGGTTCATGTATTGCTGAAGCCTGGCTTGGAGAATTTTGAGCATTACTTTACTAGCATGTGAGATGAGTCCAATTATGTGGTAGTTTGAGCATTTTTGGCATTTCCTTTCTTTGGGATTAGAATGAAAACTGACCTTTTCCAGTCCTGTGGCCACTGCTGAGTCTTTCAAATTTGGTAGTATATTGAGTGCAACACTTTCACAGCATCATCTTTCAGGATTTGAAATAGCTCAACTGGAATTCCATCACCTCCACTCGCTTTGTTCATAGTGATGCTTCCTAAGGCCCACTTGACTTCACATTCCAGGATGTCTGGCTCTAGGTGAGTGATCACACCATCATGATTATCTTGGTCGTTAAGATATTTTTTGTATAGTTCTTCTGTGCATTCTTGCCACCTCTTTTTAATATCTTCTGCTTCTGTTAGGTCCATACAATTTCTGTCCTGTATTGAGACCATATTTGCATGAAATGTTCCCTTGGTATCTCTGATTTTCTTGAAGACATCTCTAGTCTTTCCCATTCTGTTGTTTTCCTCTATTTCTTTGCATTGATCACTGAAGAAGTCTTTCTTATTGTTGAGACCTGACAGAAGCCATGACAGGCATCAAGGACTAAAGTAGGCCAGAACTACAATCACAGGAAAAGCTGGGTCATTGCCCAGAAGGAGCTGATATCATCATCCCCCCAACCTTGAGACTCATTCAGTCAGCATATTCCCCGTAGCCTGGTTGGAGCCAACCCAGATAGCATGAAAGGTCTCCTAAGCAAGCCCACATGCACAAAATTTAGCCAATGCAGCGAATCTGCCCTTGCCAACTCCCTGTCTTTGTTCTAACCCACACCAAATGTATAAAAACTCTGTAATTCAGGGATCGGGGCTCTTGTTCGACTCCACTGTGCTGGACGTGCTGTGAGCCCTAGCTCGAGCTAGCAATAAACCCCTTTTTGCTTTTGCATTGCTGTGGACTTCTTATTCTCTCAGTTCTGGGGATCTGGACTCAGGGCAGGACACTTATCTCTCCTTGCTATTCCTTGGAACTCTGCACTCAGATGCTTATATCTTTCCTTTTTCCACAGTTTATTGTGATCCACACAGTCAAAGGCTTTGGCATAGTCAATAAAACAGAAATAGATGTTTTTTTTGGAACTCTCTTGCTTTTTCCATGATCCAGCGGATGTTGGCAATTTGATCTCTGGTTCCTCTGCCTTTTCTAAAACCAGCTTGAACATCAGGGAGTTCACAGTTCATGTATTGCTGAAGCCAGGCTTGCAGAATTTTGAGCATTACTTTACTAGCATATGAGATGAGTGCAATTGTGCGGTCGTTTGAGCATTCTTTGGCATTGCCTTTCTTTGGAATTGGAATGAAAACTGACCTTTTCCGGTCCTGTAGCCACTGCTGCGTTTTCCAAATTTGCGAGCATATTCAATGCAGCACTTTCACAGCATCATCTTTTAGGGTTTGAAATAGCTCAACTGGAATTCCATCACCTCCACTAGCTTTGTTCGTTGAAAAAGTAATTGCGGTTTTGGACTGTGAATTTTAAATCATTACACGTGGGCTCAAACATATCTTTATTAATCAAAATAGGAACCATTATAATCAATGCTATGTTGCCAATGAGAGATATTTGTTTATTTTTGTAGCAGAAAAATCTGTGCTTCAGGATTCAACAAACTCTTTCCAAGAGTTCTACTTGCAAAACGTTGAGATGCTTGAAGAAGTGGTTGTCAGTTGATGAAAGGTCAGGTGATTATGGTGGATACGACAAAACTTCTTAGCCCAATTCATTCAAGTTTTGCAGCACTGGTTGTGCAATATGCGGTCAGGCATTGTCGTGAAGAATTGGGCCCCTTTTGTCGACCAATACTGACTGCAGGCTTTGCAGTTTTTGTCCATCTCATCAATTTGCTGAGCATACTTCTCAGATGTAATGGTTTCACTGGGATTCAGAAAGCTATAGTGGATCAGATGGGCAGCAGACCACCAGACAGTGACCAAGACCTTCTTTTGGTGCAAGTTTGGCTTTGGGAAGTGCTTTGGAACTTTGTCTCAGTCCAGTCATTGAGCTTGGATAAGGCAATGGCATCCTACTCCAGTACTCTAGCCTGGAAAATCCCATGGACGGAGAAGCCTGGTAGGCTGCAGTCCGTGGGGTTGCGAAGAGTCTAACATGACTGAGCGACTTCCCTTTCACTTTTCACTTTCATGCATAAGAGAAGGAAATGGCAACCCACTCCAGTGTTCTTGCCTGGAGAATCCCAGGGACGGGGGAGGCTGGTGGGCCTCTGTCTATTGGGTCACACAGAGTTGGACATGACTGAAGTGACTTAACAGCAGCAGTCATTTGATTGCACATCACAAACTGATCAAAAAATGGTTCATTATTGTCGCACAGAATAAGAGACGGCCACACTTCAACAATTTTTTTGATTTGATGTCAGCTCATGAGGCACCCCCACTTATTGAGGTTTTTACCTTTCTAGTTTACTTCAAATGCCAAATGACTGTAGAATGGCCAATGCTGGTCAACTTCTCCTGTAGTTATAAGAGGATCAGCTTCCATGATCCTCTCAATCTGTCATTGTGAATTTCTGATGGCTGGCCACTGTGTTCCTCATCTTCAAGGCTCTCATCACCTTTGCAAAACTTCTTTTTATATATATATATATTTTTTTTTAATTTCTTAACTTTTATTTTTATTTATTTATTTTTTAATTTTTACTTTATTCTACTTTACAATACTGTATTGGTTTTGCCGTACATCGACATGAATCCACCACAGGTGTATACGAGCTCCCAATCCTGAATCCACTGAGCTGTACATTTGTTAGCAGTTGCCGTGAGTTGTGTCCACTGCTTTACAACCCTTTTTGAACTTGAATGAGAAAATCACTTATTTCCCTAGTCTAAAGTAAATATAAAATAAGCTGAAAGTAATGTCATTAACAAAAAAATAGCAAGAAATGTGCATTAAAATGATGTATAACATAATCACATTTATTTTAGAATGTATTCCATTTCAACAGTGAAAAACCACAATTACTGATAGCTTACTGTGAATGATGTTGATCTTGGATTCTTGATCTCCAAAGAAGAGGATTTAACTTTAGGTCTGACATAGACATCAGAAGGAGGACAGAGAGTGCACCCTCACTAGCCTTAGCAAGGGAGCTATATACTTTTTCAATTGGTTATTAAAAATAAGTCAAAAGAATGTCTCAAGGTTGTAAAGGTCTTACCATACCCACTCCCACAATAAAGATTTTAAGATAACAGGATTAGTCAGAAGGTTCTTAAGAGGGAGAAACATGTCCTTGAGCAGGATACATCATTGTTATATAATCATTGGTACAGAATTTAAGGAAAAACATACCTTTGAGCAAGATGAGTTGTTTTGTTGTGTAATCATTAGCTCTGGGCTTAAAGAACAAAATGTTTTATGTGACTAAGACAAGGAATGTAGAAAAAAAGAAATTTATCCTTTTCTCCTCCTAGAGGGCCCCGTACCCCTTCCTCCTCTTCCTTGGGGACCCTGGACTCCTTATCAACCCACCTAAGAATTAACTCTTCATTACTTTTGCACCAACCTAATCCAACCAGTCCATTCTGAAGGAGATCAGCCCTGGGATTTCTTTGGAAGGAATGATGCGAAAGCTGAAACTCCAGTCCTTTGGCCACCTCATGCGAAGAGTTCACTCATTGGAAAAGACTCTGATGCTGGGAGGGATTGGGGGCAGGAGGAGAAGGGGACGACAGAGGATGAGATGGCTGTATGACATCACTGACTCGATGGACGTGAGTCTGAGTGAACTCTGGGAGTTGGTGATGGACAGGGAGGCCTGGCGTGCTGCAATTCATGGGGTTGCAAAGAGTCAGACACGACTGAGCGACTGAACTGAACTGAATACAAAAAAAGAGGATAGAATGGATAAAATTAGTGAAGATACACAAGTCAAGTCTGAAAAAACCAGGCACAAGCTTCCAAACGGTTTCTCCCAGTGGAATCATATGAGACATAATTACCCAGGAAGGATGTGTGACAACATATGCAATGTATTGCAAACGAGGAAATCTTGCTCAGACTTGAGTGTCCAGGGTTTTTATTTTAGGGGTCAGTCATATAAATGTGTAGCACCTGTATGATTGCCCTCAGTTATTTAAGCTCTAGTTACCCCTCAGAGAAGAAGCAGATGTTCTCTGTAAATCACATTATTAACATAAATTATCTAGACACACTGGTACAGTATAGCCCAAGGCCTTTGGCATGTGAAAACACTCTTTTCTGACAGAACCTTACAAGAAGCCAGAAAACTCATCCTGAAAGCATGCCTTTCTTGGGAATTTTCAGGATTTAGACAACCCAGGCCTTCTGGACCTGCTTATTCCTTCACAGGAGGTTATGGCAGAAGAAAATTTTCCAGAATCCAGAGAGCAGGGAGTGTGTTAGAACTTTAGAAAGGTCCCTCCTTCAAGTATGCATGGGGCTATTGGCACATTATACATTCAGAACATTGAGGACTGAATTGAGAGCTCTCAATTTTATTAACATTACTCTTAGCAAATTAATTTGAGGAAAAGGGACTTGCTTTTGTAGCTGGGATTAAAATTGAGGTTGGAAAACTGTGATATCATTTGGGATGAACCTCCTCACTGCTCTCCCACTAGTCAGAAATCTCTGTTTTCTCTCGATGTTACTTGAAGAATAAAATACTGCTATATAAATAAAGTTTTTTTTGTTGTTCAGTTGTCAAGTCATGTCTGACTCTTTGCGACCCCATGGAATGCAGCCTGTCAGGCTTCCCTGTCCCTCACCATCTCCTAGAATTTGTTCAAATTCATGTCCATTCAATCGGTGATGCCATCCAACCATCTTATCCTCTGTTGCCCTCTTCTCCTCCTGCCATCAATTTTTCCCAGCGTTAGCATCTTCTTTTCAGTGAGTTGGCTCTTCACATCTGGTGGCCAAAGTATTGCAGCTTCAGCATCAGTCCTTCCAATGAGTATTCAGAGTTGATTTCCTTAGGATTGACTGGTTTTATCTTCTTGCTGTCCAGGGGAGTCTCAAGAGTCTTCTCCAGCACCACAGTTCGAATGCATCAATTCTTCAGTGCTCTACCTTCTTTATGGTCCATCTCTCACATCTGTACATGACTACTGGAAAGACCATAGCCTTGACTATATGGACCTTTGTCAACAAAGTGGTGTCTTTGCTTTTTAATATGCTGTCTTGGTTTGTCATGTCTTTCCTGCCAAGAACCAGTCACCTTTTAATTTCATGGCTTCAGTCATCACCTACAGTGATTTTAGAGCCCAAGAAGGGGAATTCTGTCACTGCTTCCCACCTTTTTCTCTTCTATTTGCCATGAAGTAATGGGTCCGGGTGCAATGATCTTAGTTTCTCTTGGAGTTTTAAGCCAGCCTTTTCACTGTCCTCTTTCACCCTCACCAAGAGGCTCTTTAGTTCCTCTTCACTTTCTGACATTAAAGTGGTATCATCAGCATATCTGAGATTGTTGATATTTCTTCCAGCAATCTTAATTCCAGCTTTAGAGGAGCAGAAAGAAAAGCATTGTGAGCAGTAGCAGATATACTTAATAGTATTGTGAGATTTTGACGAAAAGAAAACAAAACAAGAAAACCTCTGGAGACTTTAGAATGTAAGTTCCTAGAGATCAGAGAACATATTTTATTCATTTCCGTAGCTTCAGTATCTGTCATAGTGCCCTAACACCTGTTATATAGGAGGTTCTCAGTGTTGAACTTGAGTGTTTGTGTGTGCTTAAAGGTGTATGTGGGAGGAAGGTATGTCATGGGAAATAATAAAGTAAAGTAAAGTCACTCAGTCATGTCCAACTCTTTGCGACCCCATGGACTATAGCCTATCAGGCTCCTCTATCCATGGGATTTTCCAGGCAAGAGTGCTGGAGTGGATTGTCATTTCCTTCTCCAGGGGATCTTCCCAACCCAGGAATCGAACCCGGGTCTCCCACATTGCAGGCAGATGCTTTACTATCTGAGCCACCAGGGAAATAGTGGACTTATGCAAATAGCCAAATTTATTTCTTTAATCCTGACCTCTTTCCTGCTGTCTAAACTTTAAGTTTTACCTACCTGGTGATCGTCTCTCCACAGATCTAANCAGATGCTTTACTATCTGAGCCACCAGGGAAATAGTGGACTTATGCAAATAGCCAAATTTATTTCTTTAATCCTGACCTCTTTCCTGCTGTCTAAACTTTAAGTTTTACCTACCTGGTGATCGTCTCTCCACAGATCTAATAGTAAAACTTAGCATTTCTGGGTGTATGCTTAACTCCGACTTGTTGGGTTATATATTACCTCAGTAAAGTAGTTAAAAAAAAAAAAAGAAACCCAATATTTATGATGCCAAACTTATCTTCTTTGTATTCAAAGCCTCTGTCTTGGATAAGGACTGTCTTCTTGTGCCAGTAGCTCTTATTTTCAGGTGGTTACCCCTTCTTGTGCCAATAGCTCTTATATTCAGGTGGTTATCATATTGCCTTTGCCTTCACAGAAGCATCTCCATTTGTTTCTTCATAATTATTCCCACTGCCACGTATTACTCAGGCTTCATTACTACTCAATGGCATGGTTTTCATAATCTCTGTCTGTCTTTAATCGCTCCTCCTATTTACTCTCTGTGCTTGAAAACACAGGGTCTTATAAAGTATGAGTTCATTTATCTCATTTCCTGAAAACCTTCCATGACACACTGTTGCCTGCAGGGTAGAGTCTAAATTCCATATCCTCACATAGTCACTTCATTTCCTTGTTTTTCACTTATATTTTGCAGTTTCTGCAAATGTCTCCCAACTATCCCTGTACTACAGTCTCAGCTGACTTGCTGATCTACTATTCACCCACTCCTAGGCCTTTACTCTTAGTACAACCTTCATCCTGAAACCCTGGCCTCTCACCTAGAATCCTTTAAAATCCAAGCCCAATACAGTCTCTTCCTTTGCCCACATGTGAAAATTACATAGATGCATTTTGTAAAAAGTGAAATAATACAGAAGATACCACAATGCAATTGTGTTACGTTTGGGAGTATTAACCAGTTCGCAATTTCCCCATTTCCAGAGAAGTCTTTTTAAAAACAAAACCAGATCGATTTTCACCTCTGACTCTAAATATCTGAATAATGTAAATGTAACCCTTAGAGAAAGTCATGTGCTTATCTCAACTTCTACTGTTTCATTGTTTTTTCCCTTCTGAATGTCCCTGCCCTCTTCAGTAATTCTCTTTTTGTTTGCACAGTTTTCCATAGACATTATTTATGAGTAGGTCTTTTAGCAAAATCCTTAGTTTTCCTTTGTCTGATAATGTCTATTTCCTTTTCATTTCTGTAGAATGATTTCATTATATGCAAGATTCCTGAGTGATGGTTATTGTCTTTAATTCAGTAAGAATTATTGTGTACTTCCTCTGGCCTCCATAATTTCAGCTGAGAAGTGAAGTGAAGTTAAAGTTGCTCAGTCATATCTGAGTCATTGTGATCTCATGGACTAGTCCATGAAATTCTCCAGGCCAGAATACTGGAGTGGGTAGCCTTTCCCTTCCCCAGGGAATCTTACCAACCCAGGGATCGAACTCAGGTCTTCATTGCAGGTGAATTCTTCACTAGCTGAGCCACAAGGGAAGCTGTTGAGAAATCCCTTGCCAATTCAAATTTGTGTTCTTCTACAGATAATATTCCATTTCTCTTGGACTAAGTTTACTTATGCCGCTGGGTGGAAGGCCAGGAGATAACTAACTCAGCTGATGCAGTTATCATCAGCTCAGATGTATCAGCTCACTTGCTGCTTTCTAGATGTGGATCAGGGGTTGGGTAGTCTTGTCGCTGCTGTAAAGCTGCTTCTCTAGGCTGCAAAACTCCATGCTGATGTACTGGCTGTGGAGTGAGGGTTGGGATGGTCCTTGGAGCTTTATTGCTGCTATCATGGATGAATTGGACTGCCCACTAAAACCTGATTTGTGGAGTAGGGATCATGACAATTCACTGGGGCTTCTTTGCTGATGCTACAGTTGTACTGACCCATCAAGTGCGCTGGTTGTAAAGCAGAGGTTAGGTGGGGCCACCAGGGCTTTGATGCCACTGGTGAAGGCAGAATGGCCAACTGATAACCCTCAAGTAGAGGAGCCAGAGTTGGATCTTTCCACTTGGTCACTGTTATGGTTCTTGTTTCCCAGTCCTTTAGACAGGGAGAAGAGACTTTTATGTTTATGTTTTTGGTCTATGCTTGTTACTTATTTCAGGCTGCAGGCCTGTCCAGTGCTCAGCCCAGTCTGTATTGGATCGTAGGAATCTCACCACATTGCCATTCTTCAGGTCCTGAGGCTGGGTTAGCCAGCCAAGTCCACTGCCTTTTTTTCAACCCTCAGATTTCTTGACTCATTACCCATTGGATTATGTTCAGATTTAAGGGCCTAGATCTGATAGATAGAGTGCCTGATGAACTATGGAATGAGGTTCGTGACATAGTANAGAAGGGGACGACCGAGGATGAGATGGCTGGATGGCATCCCGGACTCAATGGACGTGAGTCTGAGTGAACTCCGAGAGATGGTGATGGACAGGGAGGCCTGGCGTGCTGCAATTCATGGGGTCGCAAAGAGTTGGACACGACTGAGCAATTGAACTGAACTGAACTGAACGGGGTAAATAATTAAAAGTTATATGAGTCTTGTTCCTTGTTACCCCTTTTTCATGGATAATTAATCTTCATAAGTCTTTCTGTGAATAAAAATTAGAGTTAAGATGTGTTCTGTTCCTTAGTCTGTTTCTGTAGAATATTTTTTTTAAATATATGCTGTCGTTGAACAACAACAATTGAACTTTTTAAAATTTATTTATTTTTATTTTTGGCTGCACTGAGTCTTTGTTGCTACGCACAGGCTTTCTCTCATTGCAGCCATTTGGCACCACTCTTCTTTGCAGTTCACTGGCCTCTCATTGCAGAGGCTTCTGTTGTTGTGGAGCACAGGCTCTAGGGCACAAGGGCTCAGTATTTGTGAAATGCAGGACCTAGAGCACAGGCTCAATAGCTGCGATACACAGGCTTAATTCCTCCACAGTGTGTGGGGTCTTCCAGAACCAGGGATCGAGCACATGTCCCTTGCAGTGGCAATGTCCCTTCCATTGGCAGGCTGATTCGTTACCACTGAACCACCAGGGAGGTCCTGTACATTTATTTTTAGTAAAAGCTTTACTGAGATAAAATTTACATTCTATATAGTTCATGAATTTAAAGTGTACAATTTGATGGATTTTAGTGTATTCATCACAATAAACTTTAGAATATTTTCATGACCCAGTCACTCTCCACAGTCACTCTCCACTTTCTTCAACCTTCCTCTCTCTCCCTATCCCATCTCTAGGCACCTGTGAATCTACTTTCTGTCTATATGGATTTTCCTATTCTGGGTATATCATATAAATGATTTCATATAATGTGTAGTATTTTGTGACTGATTTTTTCACTCTAAGTTCATAGAAAACATTGTTACAGCATATATCAGTATTTCAGTCCTTTCTGTGGCCAAATAACATTTCATTGTGTGTATTTACCACCCTTTATTTATCCATTCATCTGGCGATGGACATTTGGGTTTTTCCCACTTTCTGACTACTGTAACTAATGCTGCCATGAAATTTGGTACACAAAGTTGTGTGTGACTTGTTTTCATTTTTCTTGGTTATGATGGAATTGCTGAGTTATTTGATAATTTTATGCTTAACATTTTGAGAACTGCAGGCTGTTTTTCAAAGTGATTGCACCATTTTGACCTTCTACTGGCAGTGTATAAGGGTTCCAGTTTCTCTACATTCTTGTCACTACTTATTGTTATCTTTTTGATTATAGTCTTCTAATGTGTAAAATGTGGTTTTTATTTGCATTCCCTAGTTTCTCTAGTTACTGAAGTCATTGAGCATTTTTTTATGTGTTTCGGGAGGAATATGTATATATATCTGTTTGGGCAAAGTGTCTGAAGATACTGTGATCATTTAAAAATTGGGTTCTTTGTCTTTTTATTATTGTTTTATTATATTTCTTTATGTGTTCTGCATATGAATTCCTTCTATTATTTGCAAATATTTCCTCCCATTTGGTCAACTACTATTCCAGTTTCTTGATGGTGTCATTTGAAGCACAAACAATTTCCACTTTGATAGTCTGATTTATCAGTTTTTTTCTTTTTTGGTTGCTGTGCTTTTGGTGTCATATCTAAGAAACCATTGTCTAATCCAGGGTCACAAAGACTTATTCCTGTGTTTTCTTCCAAGAATTCTATAGGTTTAGCTTTTATATTTACACTTCTGATTCATTTTGAGTTAATGGTAGGCATTCAACTCCATTCTTTGTATGTGGATATCCAGTTGTTAGAGCACCATTTGTTGAATTTCCTTACTGATCTTTTTCTTCTTTATTATTGTGGTAAAATATGCATTGCATGGTATTTATCAATTTAACCATTCATAAGTGTACAATTCAATGGCATTAAATTTGCAATGTTGCATAACAATCACTGCTATCTATACCCAAAACTTTTTCATCATCTCCAACAAAAACTCTGTATCCTTTAAACAATGACTGTTTCTACTCCCCTCCCTCCAGCTCCTGGTAACCTCTGTTCTACTTTCTGTCTTTATGAATCTGTCTATTCAATATACCTCATATAAGTAGAACCATGCAATATTTGTCTTTCTGTGTGTAGTGAATTTGTAGACATAATACCCAAGGTAATTTTTGTGTTTTATTGATGTAGTGTTTTGCTTTCTTCCTGTTGGCTATTTTTCACATACCTGGTGATCCTCCTTTGTTCAGTGATATATTAGGTAATAGATGACCTGATTATTCTCGGTGTATTAAGTGGTACCCCCCACCCCTCAGTCCCAACAGGAGGTGAGAAAGAGTTTTGTCTCTTGGGGATCTTGGTGGGGAACAAACATGCCCTTCATCACCCTTGCCAAATGGGGTCAAGACTGGAAGCATTAATTCACCCCAGCTAGTTTGTTCAGTATATTAAAAGAACAAGTATTTGAGAGTCCACTGCCAATGCAAGGGACACAGGTTTGATCCCTGATCCAGGAAGATCCCACATGCTGCAAAGCAGCTAAGCCTGTGCATTGCAACTACTGAGCCTGCCATGCTGCAGCTACTAAAGCTCACATGTCTAGAGCCCATGCCTCCCAACAAGGGAAGCCCACTGCAATGAGAAACCTTCCCACCACAATAAAGAGTAGCCTCCTCTCACCACAACTAGAGAAAGCCCATGTGCAGCAATGAAGATCCAATGCAGCCAAAAAAAAAAAAAATAAAAAAAATAAAAGATAATGTAAAATATTTAAAAAGAGAGAGAAGAACTTCATTTTTTTGCTGATGGTGGTTCTTGTGTGGGGCCTCAGGCTAGCCACTGTGGCCTTTAATCAGTTCTCTGTCATGCCCCACTTCTCCCATCAGCCCTGCATTATATCTGCAAACCAGGTGCCGCTCCGGAACCCCTGTATTTGGTGGATCAGCTCCCATACCTCTGGCAGCATTATGGTGATGCTCTAAGTGGTATAGTTTGGCGATATAGGCTTCCTCTGCTCTGCTTTCTTCATTAATGCACTTCTATTTGCCATCTTTTACACTAGAAATGTGCTGAAATGTCTTATTTTTTGCCCCCTTTTCTCTTTATTGCTATGGCTTTAGTCTTTTTTATTTTTAGCATCTATATGGTCATTTCTGTGGGGTCTGCAGAGGAATAAGAATTCAGTGTAAGTGCTCACACCACTGTCTAGAACTAGAAGCCTCACTTCCCGTGCTAGTTTCTCATTGTTTCTCTTAAGTATCTTTTTCTGCAGCCACACTTTGTGCTTCTTCAGCTTGGCTGATGAACCTAACACTGGGATTTGAGCAGAGTAGATGTTCACTGAACAGTTGTGATAGCCCCAAGTAGATGCAAACCAAGTAAATTAAATACCAAAATTTTCCAACTTGGTAAAGAAACGTGTGAAAGAGAATAATTTACACCAAACTGTTAGTCTGTTCTTTTTTTCTTGTAGATAGAGTAACAGTGCCTGGTCTACTTACCCCTACTTTCCTATGTCACGTTTGATTTGGAAAAGATAAATTATGCAAAAGATCATATTATCTAATCATCCTGTAAATTACTCCCTGAAAATAATTCAACTCTTTTGTGACCGTATGGACTGCCAGTGTCCTCTGCTCATGAAATTTCCCAGGCAAGAATACTGGAGTAGGTTGCCATTTCTTTCTCCATGTTTTAACATTTGTCATGTCATTATGGTTGGTTTAGATGCCTGCCTCTCTGGCAGGGGTCCTCAGAGGAGGGAATGTGTCTTATTCTTCTTTGTCTTCTATTAGACTAGTCTGGTATTTGACAGGGCTAGAGAAAGGAAATGAGAGAATTAGAAAACCACTATTTGATTTTTGCCATCTAATGATTATAGGCATTGTACAAACTGTTTTATATGTATTATGTCAGAGTTTAATGCTTTTCTGAAATAAATATTGTTATACTTGTTTTATAGATTGATAGTGTAAGTCTCAGAAAGGTTTGGTAATTTTTCCAAGGTCGTACAGTTGTCAGGTGGCAGAACCAATACAAAGTTGTAAACTGAAGAAGGAATAGTGAAAGGGATGTCAAGCATGGAAGCAATGATTTTTGTAATGGATGAAGGAGTTAACAGAGGAAATATTTTGCTTCCTGAACAACCTAGCTTAATACCACATCACAGAAAACTCATTTCACCTGTGCTGTAGGACACTAAGAGGCTTTTGGAAATGATCTGAAAAATTAAGTGGAAAGATGTTATATCTGTGCAAAATGTATATTGAGATTCATAATATATATATCATTTATTGTGTTTAAAAGGTGTAATTGTCACTCTGTTAGTACTGGGATAAGACCAATTTCCACAAGTCTAATAGTAATTTTATTAGGGAGTTTCTTCTTCCTTATCCAAAGGAAAATAATATTTAGAGGTTATAAGCTGCTTTATTTGAGAATTTGCCCTCCCTTCTTTCACCCTAACTTGTTCCTTTTAGGGAGGCCCATCATTTTCTGTTGCCTAGCTAATTCTGGTGCCAGCTATCTGCTGATTAGCTGTGAATGAGACTTAGACTGTTCACACTACAGAGCCTCTAACCGTGTTAACATGAGAAGAGTTGCTTGGAGACTGTGCTTGTTTCAAACCTTTGCTACTCATTCATATTTGGAAGAAACTGTAAGCAGCTGACTGTGTAGATTTCACATATTCATTGTATTCTGCATTGTGGTTTTCCACTGGGGATAAGGTAAAGCTAAAAGGACATCCTTTTATAGCAGTTGGGGGCTTTCTGGAGTTCTGTAGCAAATGGGCTTTATTTTGAAGTATGTGTTATACTAATCAACATACAGAAGATTCCTGGTTCAGTAGGAAAACAAACTTAATATCTTTATAAATGTTTGCAGGATTCAATCTGAAATTAACATGTTTAACAGGCAATAGAATAAGACCAGCCAGGAACTGGTTTTCTTTTCTTCATTTTTAAAGCAACTTGCAAAAAAATGAACTTGTTTCTTGAAATAGATACTGAGTACAGTAGAAATTTTACATAAATAAGCCATTCTAGTATCAAAGGAAGAGTCACAGAAAAAACACTGTGATCTGAAAATACTATTTTAATATTCAAGAATATAAATAGTAGAGATTTCATAGAAAGATGGTAGTTGACATACCCAGCAGTTAATGAAAAGTTACGAGGTTGTGTTGCTCTTGCACATGGCTCATGATAGGAACTAAAACTATGAGAGCAGTCAATTTTGGAAAGTCAGGGTACAGGTAATGCAGGTGGCTGAGTAAAGGGATGTTCAAGGAAGGGCCCGATAAGAATCTAACAAGAAGGTAAAACAGTGTCACTGGATTGAAAGTGTAAAGGATTTTAACTGAGACAGTGGTTCAAGAAAGCTGACTGCCTAGTTGGCTAGGGAGAACAGCACAGCATTGGCAGAAATTCAAGTGCTGGTGTTTAGACCTTGCATGATTCACCTTAGTGTAATCTGGACAAGGTCTCCTAGCATTTATGAAGGGTAGTTCTCTAATCTGTGAAGTTATTTGGCTGAATCTTATTCATGAATCTCTGTATAGCACTTTTGTTACTGGCTTCCATGATCTAGGTTACTGGTAACTTTTGAGTGATTTTAGTAGATAGCGTGCTCAGAAGCCAGATTGTAGGGAGTTAAAGAGTGATTAAACAGCGGGAGACCATCTGTTCAGGAAGTAAGTGTGCTGCAGTCCAAGACAGGTTATAAGCCTATCCTAATTTAGTAGATGTGTATATAGCACTCCTAAATATGGATTTATACCTGTTTCCCTTTTTTACATTCTTGTTTCAGATATGTTCACAGTTTTTAAAGGTTTATTAATCTTAGATGATTTAGGGAAATTTTGCATGAAGCTCAGTTTTATTTGTTCATTCTAATGCTCTGAAATAGTTTAACTAGTTTGAGACATAATTTATACTTAAAGGATTTTTTTAAAAAAACTCTACTTCATTTTCTTGGCAAAGAAAGAAAGTGCTTGTGTGGGACCAAAAATCCAAAATTATCTAAAAGCATGGGAATGAATTTGAGTGCTGAACAGAAGTTCGTATGATTATCATAATGAAACAGCATAAAATAGTCAAGGCATCAGAAATGCTTCTGAAAGCCTAGTCTGCATATGAGTTCTCTTCAGGAATACTGTCTTCAGTCTTTAAGGGAAATAAAAGGCTCCTATTAACTAGTATTTATACCAGAGCCAATGAAAATTAAATGCTTCGTCAAAGGCATCCAGATCTGAGAAAAGTTAAATTTGAAGTTAAAAAAAAAAGATTAAATATAATAACATCATTCTAATTAACCCATTGAACTTGTTAAAATTAAAAGTTCCAATAATAGGCATGAGATATAATGAAAGATTTCATCTACAAAATGAAAACCTCTTATAGTCATGGCCGAAATGTAAAAGAAGAAAAATAGTCCAACGCAAGAAAACAAGGTTTATTATCCAGAATAAAGATGTGCAGGGTCCTGTTTGATCTAGTACTTATGTTTGATCTAATACTTATGATCTAGTATTGTTTTAATTAATCTATTACAAGTATCAGTTTGTGCCCTCTTATGATTCCACACACTGAGCCGCCTTATATTCCTGGCATTTTACTCTGAGAATCCTGTTTATTCATAAACATAAATAAATTTATGAATTTACCTGGGACTTTCCTACTTCCCTTTTTTCGTATTTTTGAATCTTCAAAAAGTTTTAAAGGTCTTTTTTGATCTTTGAAGAAAAGTATATTCTTTATATCTATTCTAACCCTCTCTTATTTAATGATTCATATTATAAGGAGCTGCCTTGGGAGCCTGCTTCCTGAGGAGCAGTGTGCTTTTACAAGGTCTTTAGAGAGTTACAGGTATTTTTGCCATTGTACTGAATAAAGTATGAGTATTTTTGTTCAGCCTCTTGAAGCAGTATTTTACATTTATGGCATATCATTATGATAGAGCAGATCATGTGTGTTGAAGCACCCTTGAGAGAATTCAGGTTCACATTTATCATTTTCAGTGACACCCAAGCTTTGAATCTGAGAAGTTAACTAGCACATTTAATATACCAATTAAAATGGATTGATCTACTTTGGCAGTCTTTGGAGAAAAGACCAATATGAAAGAAATGTTTTTTAGTGTAGGAGCTTAAAGCTTCTACATTTAGAATGAAAGTCAGTACTTATTTACTAAACCAAATTTAGAATGAAAGTCAGTACTTATTTACTAAACCATGTATATATTTATACAGATCTGAGCTAAAAACATATACACTTGATCTCTCATTTTTCAAATTAATGAAGAAAAAAGGGTTTCGTACTTTGTTTTCGGAAAATACAGGTGTGTAAAATTTGGCATAAGTTATTTTCTTGAAGGTTAAAGAATACTACGTATGTATGTAATACATTTTATTTTTAAGGAGGTGGTATAATGGCTTTGCGTCATACAGGCCTAACTCTAAAACTGATTTCTTCTGCTTACTAACTCCGTGACCTTGGAAGGTTTAATTAATCTCTCTAAGCCTCACTTTCTTCCTCTATTGCTGCTAAGTCACTTCAGTCATCTCCGACTCTGTGCGACCCCATAGACAGCAGCCTACCAGGCTCTGTCCCTGGGATTCTCCAGGCAAGAACACTGGAGTGGGTTGCCATTTCCTTCTCCAATGCGTGAAAGTGAAGTCTCTCAGTCGTGTCCGACCCTCAGCGACCCCATGGACTGCGGCATTCCAGGCTCCTCCGTCCTCTATTAAATATAAATAATACTTCATAACTCATGTGGTTGTATGTAATTAAGTGGTAATAGTGTATGTAAAGCTTTTAACAAAATGCCTGATATTATAAGACCTAAAAAAATATTATTGCTAATTTTATTTTGTTCCAGTAAATTTATAAGTAATATTACTTTCTCATTAGTGAGAATGAGAAAAATTCTAAAAAGTCTGGAGAAAAACGTATTTTCAATGTATTGGCTATTAATATGCATAGGCTTACTTATCATATGTAGCCTAACTGGATATTCAGTTTTGCATTTGCTAATACTTGCTTACACCATCATAGTTATTTTTCATATTACTTCTATAAAATGTTCTTTTAAATGCCTACATGATGTTTCTTTGGCTATATCAAGTTTCCTGTCTCTTTAATGTAATAATTTCTATTCTAGAAGTATATTGGGATTCCCTGATAGCTCAGTTGGTAAGGAACTGAGCTCCTGCAATGCAGGAGAAAAGAATCCTCCTGCAACGCAGGAGACCCCGGTTCGATCCCTGGGTCAGAAAGATCCACTGGAGAAGGGATAGGCTACCCACTCCAGTATTCTTGGGCTTCCCTGGTGGCTCAGCTGGTAATGAATCCTCCTGCAATGCAGGAGACCTGGGTTTGATCCCTGGGTTGGGAAAACCCCCTGGAGAAGGGAACGGCCAGCTACTCCAGTATTCTGGCCTGGAGAATTCCATGGACTGTATAATCCATAGGGTCACAAAGAGTCAGGCACAACTGAATGACTTTCATTTCATCCTAATAAGGGCTGTTTAAGATTTAATGTTTTTTTAATTTATTTATTTTAATTGGAGGCTAAACTTTACAATATTGTGGTGGTTTTTGCCATCCATTGACATGAATTACATTTTTAAGAAACTTCTGATATGACTAAATTGCTTTCCATCTAAAGGTCTCTACCTACTTTTCTGTTCCTAAATTAAATATTTTATATTCTGTAGCATTCATTAGCTAATAAACATAAGGCAAAAGATTATAAGATAAAACCATTTTTCATACCTACATAAAAATGAAAATCACTTTCTAGAAACTTTCCTAAGACACACTTGATCTGAATGTATTGTTATGACCTCAGCCTAGATTGGGGAATGTTTTATTGTTTATTCAAATGTATCTATATAAACTGTAAAACCATTATGTTTATTGACTGCACTCCACATACATGATAGAATAGTAAAAGTATATTAAGAGAATATTAAGATTATCAAGAGCATCTTGTTTTATTCCCTCAAAATAAGGCAGGAACCTGGGATTCAGAAAGTGAGAGTCCAAGGTCACACAAATATATAAGCAAGGATGGAACCCAAGTGTCCTGCAATGTGAGCTGGTGAGCCATGTATACCATGGTGAGAGTGCACATTTACTGCATGGTCTTAAAGAAAATGGGCTTCCCTGATGACTCAGTGATAAAGAACCTGACTGCCAATGCAGGAGACATGAGTTTGATCCCTGGGTCAGGAGGATCTCATGGAAAAGGAAATGGCAACCCACTCTGGTAGTCTTGCCTGGGAAATCCCATGGACAGAGGAGCTGGGCAGGCGGCAGTGCATGGGGTCTCAAAGAGTAGAACACAACTAGCAAGTAAACAACAACAAAATTAGAGAAAATATTTACTAAAAATGATAGGCAGACCATTCAGGACCATCACAACAGGTATAGAGACCACTGCTGTGTGATTTTACAGTGGGGGCAGAGATTGGATTCAGTTCCAAATACAGCATGGGCAAAAGGGAATTTACAGCCAAGGAGCAGGGTAGGGGTCAGTGGATGGAAAATTACTTGGAGGAAATATCATGGGTAAGGGGGATTCTGTCTAAACCAACCCAATAGCCAACAAGATTCTTTGTTTAAGACAGTCCAGGGTGATCAGATATCACTCAGGGGAAGGAAACAGATGAGAAATATGAACAGATACAGAAGGTAAACAAATTGATATTGATGGAGAAGGTTCTAGTTAAACTGACTTAGGATTCTTGCTGAAACTGAGTTTCATGAGGAAGCACACTGGTGAGCCTACAAGGGGGTTCAGGAGCTTGACTAAAGTTTGTTTAAGTGAAGAATTATTGTCAGTGGGACTTATTAATGTCGTTTTCCTATGTCTTCATTGTCCCCAGTTATGACTAAGAGAGAGAGTCTTAAGTAGGCGTGTCTTTTACTAGTGCATCTTCCACACAATAACTAGCATAGTGCTTCTATTGCTAGGCCAACAGATAATCATTTATCAACCAGTCACCAGTTGGAATGTGAAACCACGTTTACTTTCTGTCATCCCTTTGTTTTGGAAAGTTTTTTCATTTATTTTTGTTTTTTTAGTACTCAGAGTTTGGCCTTATTAATAATCATTATATGTTAAAATACTTTTTTTTATTATTTTACTTTACAATACTGTATTGGTTTTGCCATACAGTGACATGGAAACGGGTGTACATGAGTTCCGAATCCTGAACCACCCCCCCTGCCCCCCGCCACCTCTCTCCCCATATCATCTCTCTGGGTCATCCCAGTGCACCAGCCCCAAGCATCCTGTATCCTGTACCGAACCTAGACTGGTGATACATTTCTTACATGATAGTATCCATGTTCCAATGCCATTCTCCCAAATCATCCCAACTCTCCCTCTCCCACAGAGTCCAAAAGTCTGTTCTTATAGGAACATTATTGTTTTGCAGAAGTTAAGATTTGAATTTGTGAAGAGTTGGAAAGAATGTAAAGAAAGGATTAGCTTCATTAAGTGAGCCATTTGAATATATGCTTTAGATTATATTCAATTTTTAAGAAATTAAAGTTTGAGTATTTGATCTGTTAAATTCCTTTTATCTCTTTGTATTTTTGATTAAGTTTGTCTCTATACACATGCAAGTCAGTGTTTTAATTTGGACAAGTGCTTTTTAAAAAATATGTAAGATAGCTCCACTTTAAAAATTAGCCCTGTATTGATGGTTTTGATTGGGCATAGGTAAAACTTAAGTGCCTGGTGCATTTTCTCAGATTACATTATCCTGTTGCATCCCGTACTTCTTAAGACTATTAAATTATAGATGTCGGAATATAATGCCTAGGAAATCTCTCTTTTGAAAGTCACTTTCATTGGCTTACAAGAAGGCAATATTCATATAAAGCATATAAATTTCATATAATTTGATGAATTTTCATGAAAAAACCTTCAGATTTTGTTGTTCTTAATTATTTTTGTGAGCATTTTATTATTTCCTCAGTCTTATTTAAAGCATCTTTCATCGTGGGAGCCTGTGATTTGGAGAGGAACACTGTGGCAAGGCCAGACAACTGAACGCTGGTTATGACTCCTCTATCATTAATCAGAAACTGAAGAAACTTATAAAGTTAGCCTAAATATATGAGTTAAAGGTGGCAATGAATAAATAATTGTGTAGCCAAGCACGAGCCCTTCCTTGCAACTGCATAAAAATTGTTAAAAGTAGGAGATAGACTTTTAAGTTCTCAGGAGCGTCTGTGATAATAAAGATTAAAACTAGACTAACAGAGATAGGGCATTAAGAGATACAAACTACTATGTATAAAACAAGTAACTATAAGGATATATTGTACTTCACAGGGAATATAGCCAATATTTTATAACTTTAAATGCAGTATAATCTATAAAAATTTGAATCACTGTGTTGTAAACTTGAAACTAATATAATATTGTAATTCAGCTATACTTCAATAAGAAAAAACTAGATTGATGTATTCTAGTAATGTTGAGATGCCTCTAGTAATGAATAGATCTTTTCTTTTGTATTGCAGGCATTAACTCACCAACTATAGAGATGTTTAATTATCCCTGATCTTAAAAAAGAAAAAATCCTCAATTGTGCCCCTCTGTCATGTTCTCTTCTTCCTTTCTTTCAAACGTCTTAGAAAAATATTTGTATGATCTCCATTTCTTCAGCTTCCAGTCACTACCTATATGCAGTCTGACTGCTTATACCACTGATCTACTAAAATCACATGAAGAAGGTTACTCATAACCTTCTAATTGAAAAATCCATTGATCTCTTTTCAGATTTTAGTATCATTGTCCTCAGACATTCAACACCATTGAACACTCCCTTCTTTGAACTTTGTAAAAGCTTAGAAGTAATTTTTGATTGCTCTGTACCTATATATGTCACTACTTCTCCCCCTCCCAGTCCAGTCCTATCAATTCTATGTCCTGAATATTCCTGAAATCTTTTCACTTGTTTTCCAACTACTCTGATCTTTCAGCTGCAGCCCTCTACGAATCTCCTTGTGCCCACTCTCCCTTCTGCAAACCATGTCTATATAGTAGCCATTATAATGTACGTTAATATAGATAAAATGCTTGGGCAGAAGCTGACCTACAGTAGGCACTATATGTGTATGTATTACTGTTGTTCTAAAAATGTAAATTACATTGAGTCTTTTTGTTGTTTGAAACTCTTTTAGTGGCTTTTCATTCCACTTAGATGAAAGCCAAATCCCTCATTGCCTTAGAAGTCCCTTTTGGGCCTTAACTCCGCTCTCATTCCTTTTTCTTTTGCTTGCCTGTTATGCTCCAAATACACTAGTTTCCTCTTAGTTTCTCAAACACTTCAGATCTTTTCTTCTCAGGGCCTTTGCTGTTCAATTCTGCCTGAGTATTTGTTACTAGATCTTGTTCTTTTTGCTGTTGAATCCAGTCTCAGATTTAATGACATCCTCCAGGAGAATTATTTTCTGACCATCAATCTAAAGTAGGCCTATCTCTAGTTACTATATTGTATCACCCTTTACATTTATTCATTTTATTCTTACAGCTTAGGTACCTTTTTCTATAAAGTCCTCTTCCATTCTCTAAGACTAAATTAGCTACTCCCTCCCTAGCACTGGTTAATAGCATTATATTTACTATTGTGCTAAACTCCATATTTGCCTTCTCTGTTATACGGTGAGTTCCTAAAGAATAGGAATAACATTGCATCAGGCTTTCTGCCATCCCTGGTGCCTACCATGATACCTGGATGAATAAACAGGTAAATAAACCATCTAAGGCAGGAGAATTTGTAGTACACAGACTTCTTGAGTTGTGATCTCATTAATATGGAAGACATTTAGGTTTAATCTGCTGAGAGCAATGGTAGCATGTGCCCTCTGCTTTCAGGTCCTCAGTGAAAATCCACTCTAGAAATAATCTGGCCTCAACCAGTGAAGATGGCTCTATACAGTTAAAAGCTCATGGGATTCTAGAGCTTGCTGGATTCCTCTGTGTAACTGATCTCTAACCCAGCAGCTATAAAACTTATCACAGGTTCTCCTTTCTCTGTTTAATTAGCCCAGCCTTTTTGTCTTTGGGAAGAGCATCTAGTGCTGAAAAAGTACACTTTTTACCCTTCAAAGCCTCTCTTCTTAGGTGGCTTTCACATTGTGCTGAAGGTCCATGTGGCCTGTCTGTTCGTTTCCACTCATACTTGGAGCTGTGCGTTGGCAGTTCTCAAGTATGTGAACACCCCAAGTCAGTGTTTTTCCGCCTGGGCCCCTGTAGTCGTTTTAGCATTATTTCCAAAAAATAGACAAGACCTTTAGCCTGGTCGTTTCTTTAAGATAAAAATACAGAATCGTCCAGTTACAGCATGTGCTTAGACAGGAGTGAAAACAGTTTTACAAATCAATTTGTTGTGACAAAGTGATGATTAGTATTCTCTTCCAAGATAATTGCAGTCACTGAAAGGACTGCTTTCCAAAAACATTGCCTGATTTCTTCATTCAGATATTTGAAACTATGTCTGAGGTTTGGGAATACTTTTCAATATTCATGTGTTTTCCTCTTAAAAGCTAGTATAATCACTAATTCAGTGTATAAATACAGGGGTCCCTAAAGGGCCATTTTATCCCTGACCAGCTTCACTCTTAAGCCAGGTTTAGTTTTTTAACTGTGCTTATTGTTGTTATTTGTCAGGTATTTCCACTTGACTTTCCTCTGCTTCCCTATTAATTTTCTCCATGTAGCTACTTTGGCTTGGTTGAAAATGTCAGAACAAGATGCCAGGGTGTTGGAGTCAGGATATGCCTTGTGTTCAAACTGCTGTAGCCTGTTACTTGGCTCTTGTAGAAAAACTACTATGACTATGGTGTCTCCAGTTGAAATTGAGATGTATTAATATAAAGCATCTGCCTGGTTTCTTCAGCTAATGAGGTTTTGCTGAAAAATGAGTGTAATGAAACAATGCTGGATGTTGGCAGGACCTACTGATGAAGGCTAATGAGCATAAATAAGTTTCTGTAAGGCCCCAGCAGCAGAGGCAGAGAATGTTTCAAATGCACTGCCCTTGAGGCAAGACCAGCTTGTGTGGGGTGTGACCTGTTTATTTGTTGGCTTCTTTTATTCTTTTCTTCTCTCCCTCCTCCTGTGCTCTTCTTTCAGTAAAAGATCCATTCAAGCCAGCCACAGTATACTGTTTCATGCAGCATGGAGCATGTGAAAAATAAATCTGCTTACACAGGGCTTAATACAATGTTGTAAAAATAAGAATTATGTCTTTTACATACTGTATACACTATTTAATAGAAGAAACTTAACTGCCAAGAATTTAAGAAATAAATTCTATCAAAAAGGAGATAAAATAGGTGTTTTGTACACACCACTTGGAGTTCAGTTTTCTTCAAACCTGATTTCAAGTGAATGTAGAGTGACTCTTGGTAGAACACAAAGGCTTTTGCTCACGCCTCTGCTCCCTGTTCATAGTAATGCTTCCTAAGGCCCACTTGACTTCACACTCCAGCATGTCTAGCTCTAAGTAAGTGATCACAACATCATGGTTATCCATATCATTAAGATATTTTTTGTATAGTTCTTCTGTGTATTCTTGCCACCTCTTCTTAATCTCTTCTGCTTCTGTTAGGTCCATGCCATTTCTGTGTTTTATTGTGCCCATCTTTGCATGAAATGTTCCCTTGGTATCTCTAATTTACTTGAAGAGATCTATAGTCTTTTCTTTTTTTTTTAATTTATTTATTTGTTTACTTTATTCTACTTTACAATACTGTATTGGTTTTACCATACATTGACACGATACAGTCTTTTCTATTCTATTGTTTTCCTTTATGTCTTTGCATTGTTCACTTAGGAAGGCTTTCTTATCCCTCCTTGTTATTCTTTGGAACTCTGCATTCAAACAGGTATATTTTTCCTTTTCTCCTTTGCCTTTCACTTTTCTTCTTTTCTCAGTCATTTGTAAGGCCTCCTCAGACAACCATTTTGTCTTATTGCTTTTCTTTTTCTTGGGGATGGTTTTTATCACTGCCTCCTGTACAGGGTTACAAACCTCCATCCATAGTTCTTCAGGCACTCTGTCTATCAGATCTAATCCCTTCCAGCAGAGCTATTTCAAATCCTAAAAGATGATGCTGTTAAAGTGCTGCACTCAATGTGCCAACAAAGTTGGAAAACTCAGCAATGGCTACAGGACTGGAAAAGGTCAGTTTTCTTTCCAGTCCCATAGAAGGGCAAAGAATGTTCAGACTACGGCACAATTGCCCTCACTTCACATGATAGCAAAGTCCTCCAAGCTAAGCTTCAACAGTATGTGAACTAAGACCTTCCAGAGGTACAGTTGGATTTAGAAAAGGCAGAGGAATGAGAGATCAAATTGCTAATATCCGTTGAATCATAGGAAAAGAAAGGGAATTCCAAAGACACATCTACTTCTGCTTCATTGACTATGCTAAAGCCTTTGAATGTGTGGATCTCAACAGACTGGAAAATTCTTGCTGCTACTGCTGCTAAGTCATTTCAGTCGTATCTGACTCTGTGTGACCCCATAGATGGCAGCCCACCAGGCTCCACCATCCCTGGGACTCTCCAAGCAAGAACACTGGAGTGGGTTGCCATTTCCTTCTCCAGTGCGTGAAAGTGAAAAGTGAAAGTTAAGTCTCTCAGTCGTGTCCGACTCTTAGCGACCCCATGGACCGCATCCTACCAGGCTCTTCCATCCATGGGATTTTCCAGGTAAGAGTACTGGAGTGTGGTGCCATTGCCTTCTCCGAAAAGACATGGGAATACAAGACCACCATACCTGCCTCCTGAGAAACCTGTATGCAGGTCAAGAAACAAGTTAGAACTGGATATGGAACAACAGACTGTTTCCAGATTGGGTAAGGAGTAGTCAAGGCTGTATATTGTCACACTGCTTATTCAACTTATATGCAGGGTACATCATGCAAAATGCTGGGCTGGATGAAGCACAAGCTGCGAACAAGATTGCCAGGAGAAATATCAATAACCTCAGATGTGCAAATGGCACCACCATTATAGCAGAAAGCAGAGAGGAACTAAAGAGCCTCTTGATGAAAATGAAAGAGGAGAGTGAAAAAGCTGGCTTAAAACTCAACATTCAGAAAACGAAGATCATGGCATCTGGTCCCATCACTTCATGGCAAATAGATGGGGAAACAGTGGAAAAAGTGACAGGCTTTATCTTCTTGGGCTCCATAATCATTGCAGACAGTTACTGCAGCCATGAAATTAAAAGACACTTGCTCCCTAAAAGAAAAGCTATGACCAACCTAGACAGTATATTAGAAAGCAGAGTCTTACTTTGCTCACAGAGGTCCATAGAGTCAAAGCTATGATTTTTCCAACAGTAATGTATAGGTGTTAGAGGTGGAGCATAAAAGAAAGTTGAGTAGAACTGATGCTTTTGAACTGTGGTGTTGGAAAAAACTCTTGAGAGTCCCTTGGACTGCAAGGAGATCAAACCAGTCAATCCTGAAAGAAATCAGCCCTGAATATTCATTGAAAGGACTGATGCTGAACCTCCAATACTTTAGCCACCTGATGCAAAAAGCTGACTTATTGGAAAAGACTCTGATGCTGAAGAAGATTGAAGGCAGGAGGAAAAGGGGATGACATTGGATGGGATGGTTGTATGGCATCACAATCTGGACATGAGTGATCGACATGAGTGGACATGAGTTTGAACAACCTCCAGGAGATGGTGAAGGACAGGGAAGCCTGGCATGCTGCAGTCCACAGGGTTGCAAAGCATCAGACAGAACTGAGCGACTGAGAAACAACAATTGTTCCTCATGATTGTAAGACATTCCTACAACTATGCGATGGATAATTTTATGTGTTGCCCTGGCTGAGACATGAAATGCTCACATATTTGGTCAAACATTCTGGATAAGAGTTAAGATGTTTTTGATGAGATTAACATTTAGATCAGTAGAGTGAGCAGGTGAGATTGCAGTCCGTAATGTGGGTGGGCCTCATCCCTTAAGGCCTGAAGAGAACCACGTCTCTTACCTTCCCCCAAGTATGAATGGATTCTCCCTGTCTCATGGCCTTCAAACTGAAATATTGGCTTTTTTCCTGCCTTTAGATTAGAACAGGGTATTTAAGCCTCCTGGCCTTTGGACTAGAACTACACCATCACTTTCATGGGTCTCCAGTTTGCCCACTCACCTGGCAGATCATTGAACTTGTCAGACTCCGCAATTGCCTGAGCCAATTGTTTACAGTAAATCTCTTTCTTCTCTTTACACACATACACTCACACACACATACAAACACACACGCATGCACTCTGTTGGCTGTTTCCCTGGAGAACCCTAATACAAACCACAGCTGCAAGCAGCACATAAGTCATGAAATACATACCTGACATGCACCACACTGACTTTAGATTTAGACATATCTGCAGTCAGGTTTAAGCTCTACCTGACTAGATGTATGACCTTTGACATATTTCACCTCTCTTCACCTCAGTTTCCTCATCTTTAAAAATTGAAGTGTTTGTGACAGTACATACAGCAAACTCTTGAGTTATAATTCCTTGACTTTCTAAACTGGACTACAAAACAAATGTAATCAACAAAATAATGTAGTTCTTGTTAATAGGCTGTCATACTGTTTCCATGAATAAGATGTAAATAGAATCTGTACATCTTTCTGTGCCATTATCCTAGAAAAGACTCACATTTTTCCCACTGCCTGCTCCTAAAATCCAATCCTACTGATCTTTGCTAACAGTCTTCTCTTGCCCCACTTGATCTAGTGGCAGTAAAGCTTCCTAATGACTTTGGTTGCATTGTTCTGCTTTTATAAGCAAAAGTAAAACCTGATTTTTATGGTCCACTCTTTAACTATAACCATGTCCGGAGATTTCAGTGCAGAAGGATGACTAGCCTTATATGACAAAAGATGTGAAAAAGTAACATTAATAAGTATGGTACATATACAAAATAAGGGTATGCTAATAAGCAGTTATGGCAAAAAAAAAAGAGGGCATATTCTATGTACTAATATATAAACAGAATACCATGATATGTAATTAAGTGGAAAAAAGTGCTTATAGTATTCTACCTTCTGTCCATAATGTGACAAGATAATAGATTATTTGTTTTTATAGGCAAAAAAAAAAACTCTGAAAAGAGGCTTAAGTAAGCTAGCAATTGCCTGGTTGGTGAATAGAGAGATGGATGTGTGGGTCACAGGCAGAAGAGAGATTTTTCTGAAAATTTCTTCATAAGTTTAAAATTTTGAACCACTTGTTCATTCACTTGGTCATTCAGTTGTATCCTACTCTTCTCAACCCCATGGGCTACAGCATGCCAGGCTTCCCTGTCCTTCACCGTCTTCCGGAACTTACTCAAACTTATGTTCATTGAGTCGATGAAGCCACCCAATCATCTTGTCCAATGTCGTGTGCTTCTCCTCCAGCCTTTAGTCTTTCTCAGCATCAGGGTCTTTTCTAATGAGTCAGCTCTTTGCATCAGGTGGCCAAAGTATTGGAGTTTCAGCTTTAGCATCAGTCCTTCCAAGGAATATTCAGGGCTGATTTCCTTTAAGATTGACTGGTTTGATCTCCTTGCAGTCCAAAGGACCCACAAGAGTCTTCTCCAACACCACAGTTCAAAAGTATCAGTTCTTTGGCACTCAGCCTTCTTTATTGTCCAGCTTTCACATCCATGCATAATTACTGGAAAAACCATAGCTTTGACTAGATGGATCTTTGTTGACAAATTAACGTCTCTGCTTTTTAATATGCTGTCTAGGTTGGTCATAGCTTTTCTTCCAAGGAGCAAGTGTCTTTTAATTTCATGGGTGCAGTCACCGTCCACAATGATTTTGTAGACCAAGAAAATAAAGCCTGTCACTCTTTGCATTGTTGCCCCATCTATTTGCCATGAAGTGATGTGACCAGCAAGAGAGTTCTAGAAAAACATGCATTTCTGCTTTATTGACTATGCCAAAGGCTTTGACTGTGTGGATCACAATAAACTGTGGGAAATTCTGAAACTGATGGGAATACCAGACCACCTGACCCACCTTTGAGAAACCTGTGTGCAGGTCTGGAAGCAACAGTTAGAACTGGACATGGAACAACAGACTGGTTCCAAATAGGAAAAGGAATACATCAAGGCTGTATATTGTCACCCTGCTTATTTAACTTATATGCAGAGTACATCATGAGAAACTCTGGACTGAAAGAAGCTTAAGCTGGAATCAAGATTTCCAGGAGAAATATCAATAACCTCAGATATGCAGATGATACCACCCTTAAGGCAAAAAGTGAAGAAGAACTAAAGAGCCTCTTGAAAGTGAAAGAGGAGAGTGAAAAAGCTGGCTTAAAGCTCAACATTCAGAAAACGAAGATCATGGCATCCAGTCCCATCACTTCATGGCAAATAGATGGGGAAACAGTGGAAACACTGGCTGACTATTTTGGGGGCTCCAGAATCACTGCAGATGGTGACTGCAGCCATGAAATTAAAAGACGCTTACTCCTTGGAAGGAAAGTTATGACCAACCTAGACAGCATATTAAAAAGCAGAGNGACTTTATTTTGGGGGGCTCCAAAATCACTGCAGATGGTGACTGCAGCCATGAAATTAAAAGACGCTTACTCCTTGGAAGGAAAGTTATGACCAACCTAGACAGCATATTAAAAAGCAGATACATTACTTTGTCAACAAAGGTCTGTCTAGTCAAGGCTATGGTTTTTCTAGTGATCATGTATGTATGTGAGAGTTGGACTGTGAAGAAAGCTGAGCACCAAAGAATTGATGCTTTTGAACTGTGGTGTTGGAGAAGACTCTTGAGAGTCCCTTGGACTGCAAGGAGATCAAACCAGTTAATCCTAAAGGAGGTCAGTCCTAAGAGTTCATTGGAAGGACTGATGTTGAAGCTGAATCTCCAATACTTTGGCCACCTGATGCGAAGAGCTGACTCATTTGAAAAGACCCTGATGCTGGGAAAGATTGAGGGCTGGAGAAGGGGACGACAAAGGATGAGATGGTTGGGTGGCATCACCAACTCGATGAACATGGGTTTGGGTAGACTCTGGGAATTGGTGATTTACAAGGAGGCCTGGCATGCTGCTTCCCTGGTGGCTCAGAGGTTAAAGCGTCTGCCTCCAATGTGGGAAACCTGGGTTCGATCCCTGGGTTGGGAAGATCCCCTGGAGAAGGAAATGGTAACCCACTCCAGTATTTTTGCCTGGAGAAGCCCATGGATGGAGAAGCCTGGTAGGCTACAGTCCATGGTGTCGCAAAGAGTTGGACACGACTTCACTATTCACTGGCGTGTTGCGGTTCATGGGGTTGCAAAGAGTTGGACACGACTGAGCAACTCACCTGAGTGACTGACAGAATCACAATAGTGAAAGATGTTTATCAGTTTTCACAATCAATAGCCAGATTAAAAAAAAACAATAATTACAGTTGTACACCATAATGGGAATATGTTTAACCTAACAATATAAAATAATTACATACAATTTGTGGGGTCAAGCAGAGTGATGTGGTAAGTGAAAGTGCATACATGCACATGTGTTCATTTGCTCAGCTAATCTGTTTCTTGGTTGGTGCATTTAATCCATTTACATTTTTCTTAATTGTTTTGGATTTATTTTCTCTACGTAGGTCTTTTCCTTCTCTAGTTTCCTGCCTAGAGAAGTTCCTTTAGCATTTGTTGTAAGGCTGGTTTGGTGGTGCTGAACTCTCTTAACTTTTGCTTGTCTGGACAACTTTTCATTCCTCCATCAAATCTGAAGGAGACTCCTACTGGGTAGAGTATTCTTGGTTGTAGGCTCTTCCCTTTCATAGTTGTAAATATATCATGCCTTTCCCTTCTGGCTTGTAGAGTCTCTGTTGAGAAACCAGCTGATAGCCTGATGGGAGTTCCCTTGTATGTTATGTGTGGTTTTTCCCTTGTTGCTTTTAATATGTTATCTGCCTTTAATTTTTGTCAGTTTGATTACTATGTGTCTCAATGTGTCCCTCCTTGGGTTTATCCTGCCTGGAACTCTGTGCTTGCTGGAGTTGGATGACTGTTTTCTTTCCCATGTTAAGGAAGTTTCCAGCTATTAACTCTTCAAATGTTTTATCAGGTCCTTT
The DNA here is from genome assembly GCA_006410875.1 of Neotragus pygmaeus. Taxonomy (NCBI): domain Eukaryota; kingdom Metazoa; phylum Chordata; class Mammalia; order Artiodactyla; family Bovidae; genus Neotragus; species Neotragus pygmaeus. Next base: position 2,400,573 of record SJYV01045352.1, on the reverse strand, counting down.
CTCTGTCTTTTCTTCTAGGACCGCTATAATGTGAATGTTGGTGAGTTTAATGTCCCAGAGGTCTCTTAGACTGTCTTCATTTCTTTTCATTCTTTATATTCTGTTCTGTGGCAGTGATTTCTACCATTCTGTCCTCCAGGTTATTTATCTGTTCTTCTGCCTCAGTTATTCTGCTCCTTATTCTTTCTAGTGTATTATTCACCTCGGTTTGTTTGTTCCTTAGTTCTTTGAGGTCTTTGGTGAACTTTTCCTGCGTCTTCTTAATCTTTGTGTCCATTCTTTCTCTGAGGTCCTGAATCATCTTCACTATCATTATTCTGAATTATTTTTTCTGAAAGGTTGCCTATCTCCTTTTCATTTAGCTGTTTTTTTGGCGTTTTATCTTGTCCCTTCATCTGGGACATAACTTTCTGCTTTTTCATTATGATTACCTTTCTGTAATGTGGTTTTTGTATTAGTTGTTGTGGGACTGTGGTTCTCGATTCTTCTGTCTACTCTCTGATAGAGGATGCTAAGAGGCTTGTGTGAGCTTCCTGGTGGGAGGCACTGGTGGTAAGAAAAACTGGGTCTTGCTCTGGTGGACAGGGTCTCAGTAAAGTTTTAATCCAATTATATGATGATGGATGGGGTTATGCTTCCTCTGTGGTAGTTTTTTGGTCCTTGGGGACCCAGCCCTCAGGTCTATGAGCTCTGTGGTTGGGTTAATAGTGGCCTACAAGAGGGTTTACACTAAGGGGGACCTTCCCAGACTGGTGTCCCATCCCTTTTGTGAGCCCCTGCTAACCCACACCCACAGAAGACCCTCCAACACTAGCAGGTAGTTTAGGTTCAGTCTCCTGTGGGGTCTGAACTATACAAAAAAGATCTTAATGACCCAGATAACCATGATGGCATCACCGACTCAATGGACATGAGTTTGGGTGGGCTCCGTGAGATGGTGAAGGACAGGGAAGCCTGGCATGCTGCAGTCTATGGGGTCGCAGAGTTGCACACGTCTGATCAACTGAACAACAACCTGTGGGGTCACTGCTGCTTTCCTCTGAGTCTTGGTGCGTGCAAGTTTTATTTTTGCCTGCCAAGACTGGAGTGTCTGTTTGCCCCAGTCCTGTGGAAGTCATGTAATCAAATCCTGCTGGCCTTCAAGGTCAGATTCCCTGGGGATTCCCAGTCCCTTTGTCCGATCATTAGGCTGGGAAGCCTGACCTGGGGTTCAAAACCTTCCCAACAGTGGGAGAACTTCTTTGATATTATTGTTCTCCAGTTTGTGATTCACCCACCCTGCGGGTATAGGACCTGATTTCATTGTGATTGTGCCCTTCCTACCGTCTTGCTCTGGCTTCCTCTCTGTCTTTGGACATGGAGTATCTTTTTTTTTTTTTTTTGATAGGTTCCAGTGTCCTCCTGTGGCTGGTTGTTCAACAGCTCGTTGTGATTTGTGTGCTTTTGCAGGAGGAGAGTGCAAGTCCTTCTACTCCACCATCTTGAACTGGAAGTCTACTCCTAAGAATTTTATTCTTTGTGTTGCAGTGGTGAATGGGATTGTTTCCTTAATTACTTCTGATTGTTCATTGTTAGTGTATAAGAATGCAAGGAGTTTCTGTGTATTAATTTTATATGTGAATTTACTGTATTCATTGATCAGTGCTAGTAATTTTCTGGTGGTATTTTTAGGGTTTTCCATGTAAAGCATCATGTCATCTATGAACAGTGAGAGTTTTACTTCTTCTTTTCCAATCTTGATTCTTTTTATTTCTTTTGCTCTGGCTAGGACTTTCAAAACTGTGTTGAAAACTAGTGGCGAGAGTGGAACTTTGTCTTGTTCCTGATTTTAGAGAAAATGCTTGCTGTGTTTCATTTTCATTTCAAGAGTAACTAAAAAAAACATCACCATGGAGCAAAATATCCTAATATTGATGGCCTCATTTTAACAGCAGAGACATGAAAAGAGGGCTTTCACCATTGAGAATAATGTTCGCTGTGGATAGATCATATCTGGCCTTTGTTTCGTTGAGGTATATTCCTTCTATGCCTACCTTCTGGAGAGTTTTTTTAAAATCATAAATGGGTATTAAAGTTTGTCAAAAGCTTTTTCTGCATCTGTTGAGATGATCATATGGTTTTTATCTTTCAATGTGTTAATATGGTGTATCACATTGATTGATTTGCATATATTGAAGAATCCTTGCATCCCTGGGATAAACCCCACTTGACCATGATGTATGATCCTTTTAATGTGTTGTTGGATTCTGTTTGCTGGAATTTTGTTGAGGATTTTTGCATCTATGTTCAGTGATACTGGCCTATAACTTTCCTTTTTTGTGGTATATTTGTCTGGTTTTTGTATCATAGATTGAGTTTGGGAGTTTTCCTTCCTCTGCGATTTTCTGGAAGAGTTTGAGCAGGATAGGTGCTAGCTCTTCTCTAAACTTTCAGTAGAATTCGCTTGTGAAGCCAGCTGGCCCTAGCCTGCTGTTTGTTGGAAGATGTTTTTATTGCAGTTTCAATTTTCATGTTTGTGACTGGTCTGTTCCTATTTTCTGTTTCTTCCTGATTCAGTTTTGGAAGGTAAAACTTTTGTAAGAATTTGTCTCTTTCTTTCCAGGTTGTCTATTTTATTGGCATATAGTTGCTCATAGTATCTTATTGATCCTTTGTATTTCTGTGTTATCTTTTGTAACTTCTTTAAAATTTCTACTTTCTCTAACTTCTCCTTTCTCCATTTTATTGATTTGCATCTTCTCCCTTTTTCCCCCTTTTATTCTTAATGAGTCTAGCTAACAGTTTGTCAATTTTGTTTATCTTCTCAAAGTACCAGCTTTTAGTTTTATTGATCTTTGCTGTTGTCTCCATTTCTTTTTCATTTATTTCTGGTTTGATCTGTATGATTTCTTTCCTTCTACTAACTTTGGGAGTTTTTTGTTTTGTTTTGTTTGTTTTCTAAGTGCTTTAGGTATAAGATTAGATTGTTTATTTGGTAGTCTTTCTTGTTTCTTGAGATAGATTTGTATTGCTATAATTCCCTCATAGTATTGCTTTTACTGCATCTCATAAGTTTTGCATTGTTGTGTTTCCATTGTTAGTTGTTTCTATGCATATTTTTATTTCCTTTTTGATTTTTTCAGTGGTCTGTTGGTTATTGAGAAGCATGTTGTTTAACTTCCATGTGTATGTGCTTTTTTAATAGTGGTGTTTTGTTTTTTTTTTCCTGTAGTTGATGTCTAATCATATTGTTGTGGTCAGAGAAGATGCTGGAATTGATTTCAGTCTTTAAAAATTTACCATGACTTGATTTGTGGCCCAGTATCTGATCTATCCTGGAGAATGTTCCATGTGCACTTAAGAAAAAAGTGAAATCTATTGTTTTTGGATGACATAGTCTGTAGATACCGCTTAGGTCCAACTAGTCCAGTGTATCATTTAAAGCCTGTGTTTCCTTATTAATTTTCTGTCTGGATAATCTGTCCATGGTGTGAGTGAGGTGTTAAAGTCCCCCCTATTATAGTGTTACTGTCGATTTCTCCTTTCATAGTTGTTAGCATATTGAGATGCTCCTACATTGGGTGCATATATATTTATAATGGCTATATCTTCTTGGATTGGTCTCTTGATCATTATGTAGTGTCCTTCTTTGTGTCTTGTAATGGTCTTTAATTTTTTTTATCTGAGATGAAATTGCTACTCCTCTTTCTTTTGATTTCCATTTGCATGGAATATCTTTTTCCAGCCCCTTACTTTCAGTCTGTATACATCCCTGGGTCTCAGGTGGGTTTCTTGTAAACAGTATATATAGGGGTCTTGTTTTTGTATACATTCAGCCAATCTGTGTCTTTTGGTTGAAGCATTTAGCTCTTTACATTTAAGGTGGTTATTGGTATGTATGATATTGTTACCACTTATACTTTATCATTTTGGATTTGCTTTTGTAGGCCTCTATTTTTGTATGTTTCCTGTCTAGAAAAGTTCCTTTAGCATTTATTGAAGAGCTGGTTTGGTATGCTGAATTCTGTTAGCTTTTGCTTGTCTGTAAAGCTTTTGATTTTTCCTTTGAATCTGAATGAGATCCTTGCTGGAAAAAGCAATCTTGGTTGTAGGTTTTACCCTTTCATCACTTTAAGTGTTTTGCCATTCCCTTCTAGCCTATAGAGTTTCCGTTGAAAGATCAGCTGGTAGCCTTTTGGGCTTGTATTCCTTTGTATGTTATTTGTTGCTTTTCCCATGCTGCTTTTAATATTTTTCTTTGTATTTCATTTTTCTTAGTTTGATATATGTCTTGGCAGGTTTCTCCTTGGGTTTATCCTATATGGGACTCTTGGGCTTTGTGGACTTGGGTAGCTATTTCCCTTCCCATTTTAGGGAAGTTTTTAACTATAATCTCCTCAAATATTTTCTTATGGCCTATCCTTTTGTCTTTCTCTTCTGGGACCCTTATGACTCGAATGTTGGTTGTTATGTTTAATGTTGTCCTATAGGTCTCTGAGCGTGTCCTCAGTATTTTTCATTCTTTTTTGTTTATTGTGCTCTGTTTCAGTTATTTCCACCATTCTGCCTTCCAGCTGACTTATGCATTCTTTTGCCTCAGTTACTCTACTGTTGGTTTCCTCCAGTGAATTTTTTCCCTTAATTTACTAATGTTTAGTTGAAGGATAATCGCTTTACAATATTGTGTTGTTTCTGCCGTAGATTAACATGAATCAGTCATTCGTAAACATATGTACTCTTCTGCTTAAAAACCCCCTGCCACTCCTCACCCCATCCCACTCCTCTAGGTTGTCATAGAGCCCTGGTTTGAGTTTTCTGAGTCATACCGCAAATTCCCGCTGGTGGTCTATTTTACATATAATAGTGTATATGTTTCCACACTACTCTCTCCATTCATTCCACCCTTTCCTTTCCCATGCCCCCGTGTCCATAAGTCTGTTCTGTATGTCTTTGTCTCCATTCAGTTCAGTTCAGTCACTCAGTCGTGTCTGACTCCTTGCAACCCCATGAATTGCAGCATGCCAGGCCTCCCTGTCCATTACCATCTCCCGGAGTTCACTCAAACTCACCTCCATTNAGTCTGTTCTGTATGTCTTTGTCTCCATTCAGTTCAGTTCAGTCACTCAGTCGTGTCTGACTCCTTGCAACCCCATGAATTGCAGCATGCCAGGCCTCCCTGTCCATTACCATCTCCCGGAGTTCACTTAAACTCACCTCCATTGAGTCGGTGATGCCATCCAGCCATCTCATCCTCTGTCGTCCCGTTCTCCTCCTGCCCCCAATCCCTCCCAGCATCAGAGTCTTTTCCAGTGAGTCAACTCTTTGCATGAGGTGGCCAAAGTACTGGACTTTCAGCTTTAGCATCATTCCTTCCAAAGAAATCCCAGGGCTGATCTCCTTCAGAATGGACTTGTTAGATCTCCTTGTAGTCCAAGGGACTCTCAAGAGTCTTCTCCAACACCACAGTTCAAAAGCATCAATTCTTCGGCGCTCAGCTTTCTTCACAGTCCAATTCTCACATCCATACGTGACCAATGGAAAAATCATAGCTTTGACTAGACAGATCTTTGTTGCTGACCTGCAAATAGGTTCTTCAGTATCATCTTTCTAGATTCCCTATATATGCGTTAATATACAGTATTTATTTTTCTCTTACTTACTTTACTCAGTGTAATAGGCTCTAGGTTCATCCACTTCATTAGCACTGACACAAATGCATTCCTTTTTTATGGCTGAGTAATATCCATTGTATACATGTATCACAACTTCTTTATCCATTCCTCTGTTGATGGACGTTTAGGTTGCTTCCATGTCCTAGCTGTTGTAAATAGGCCTGCAATGAACACTCGAACACATGTGTCTTTTTCAACCACGGTTTTTTCAGAGTATTTTTTATTTCAGTTATTGCACTGTTGATTGTTTATTCTTTAATTCTTCAAGCTCCTTGTTAAACATTTCTTGCATCTTCTCAACCCCAGGTTTATCCCAACCCCAGACTTCTTTCCAAGATTTTGGATCATCTTTACTTTAATTCCTCTGAATTCTTTTTTCTGGGAGATTGCCTGTTTCCTATTCATTTGGGTTGGAGAAGGGTTCTTTATTTCTCAGTGCTTCCATTTGTTAGTTTCCAATTGAAAGCAGAAAAGAGACAAATATAATAACTGATCATTGATGAGAGTCTTTCCCAAACTCACTTTATTTGAAACTTCTGGGTCCATCACCACTAGGATCATCCTCACCATTAAGATTAAAAAATCTCTTTCAGATAAATTTTCCCAAGAACATATCATGGTGTTATTGCCTAATTCATGTGTTCACAGACATCTTTTGCATTGAAAAGAGAAAGTGCCAGAATAATCAATATTGCATTCATTATGCAAATTAAAGTTTTATGGAGATAAGGTTGTATGGAGATGAAATTAAATGTGACAGTTCAGGAGGAGTTTTACAGGAAAGGAAGATTAACATGTTAGGTCTTCAGTGACTATCTTCACTGATGTGTATAATGTTGGACAAAATGAAATCCCTATGTGCTCAAGCTCAGTGGAGGAATGTTTATTGAGCCATAGAAATTTGAGTAGGGCATGTCTCTAGAGTTTATGACAGCCCATTTTCTTTTCTCAGTGTGAGGGTGAATGGGTCCATTCTTGTCTAAGTTGGAAATCATGATAATTGTTCTTTTTGATTCTTTTATTATTTATTTTTTATATACTTGTTAAGAAACTTGTATAGAAAAAAAACGTGTTACCTGTTCTAAAGTAAGTTGCTACTATTCTTCAGGCCAGAGTAGACTATAACATTTTATTTTTTTCAGATATTTATGTGCACGAGAAAAGGGATGATTTTATATGGAGGGAGACCAGATCAAACTTAATTTACTGGATTATTTTACAGAGGCTAAGATGTACAATCTTTTACTCCCCAAAAGTTCTATTTTCAAGCTTGATTTCCTTTTGAATGATTTTTGCAGTGATAATACAGAAAAGTTATTTTGTGTATTCACTTTTTCCTTCTTTTACTCAAAGGAAACAGATGTCTAACAAAAGTGAGTTAAAGCTGAGCTACAGCGCAAAAAATAGCACTTAGCACAGCAAAAGGAACATTGGAAACAGAAGGAACAGGAGAGGAAAAAGGATGATGAGGAGTGGAAGATGAAGGAAGAGGAGTTGAGAAAGAAGGAAGAGGAGTTAAAAAAGAAGAAAGAGGAGTGGAGAAAGATGAAAAGAGAGGCAAAAGAAGAAAGAGGAGAGAGAAATGAAAGACATAAGTACCGGGTGCTGCAGTGTTGTAGGGGGAAAGGAAAACTACTCCCTTCCAAGAGGCTGGTCAAATGGATAAAGAGAAGCCTGTAAAAGAATGCCTTTATGACACCTTAATAAAATGAGTGATGTCTAACATACTCAGAGCAGTAAGGTCATTGCCATCTGCTGTGTACTGGTGAGTACCACATAAATGGTAGATAGCCTTTGGTCTAGAACCCAACCCCAGGTTTATCCCAACCCCAGACTTCAATAGAACTCTGAAAATGGTCTGTGATATCTCTCCTTTTCAGGGTCTCAGATCCCTATGCTTGACTTGGGAATAGCAGTGTGCAGTCATGAGGTTTAAAGAAGTTAGTCTTATAAAGCACTCAACAATACCTGGGATACAGTTGCTCCTTAATAAGTGTAAAGAATCTGCCTGCAGTGTGGGAGATGTGAGCTCAATCCCTGGGTCAGGAAGATCCCCTGGAGGAGGAAATGGCAACCCACTCCAGTATTCTTGCCTGGGAAATCCCACGAACTGGGGAACCTGGCCGGCTATAGTCCATGGTGTCAAAAAGAGACACGCCTGAAGCAACTAACACTAGTGTTAGTGNGAGGATTAGATGGTTGGATGGCATCACCGACTCCATGGACATGAATTTGGGTAGACTCCGGGAGTTGGTGATGGACAGGGAGGCCTGGCGTGCTGTGGTTCATGGGGTCACAAAGAGTCGAACACGACTGAGCGACTGAACTGAACTGAACTAATGGGACTGGATGCGATGATCTTCATTTTTTGAATGTTGAGTTTTAAGCCAACTTTTTCACTCCCCTCTTTTACTTTCCGCAAGAAGCTCTTTAATTCTCCTTCACTTTCTGCCATAAGGGTGGTGTCATCTGCATATCTGAGGTTATTGATATTTCTCCTGGCAGTCTTGATTCCAGCTTGTGCTTCATCCAGGCCATTATCTCGCAAGATGTACTCTGCATATAAGTTAAATAACCCGGTGACAATATACAACCTTGACATACTCCTTTCCCAGTTTGGAACCAGTCATTGTTCCATGTCCAGTTCTAACTGTTGCTTCTTGACCTGCATACAGATTTCTCAGGAGACAGGTAAGGTGGTCTGGTATTCCCATGTCTTTAAGAATTTTCCACAGTTTGTTGTGATCCACATGGTCAAAGGCTTTAGTATAGTCAGTGAAGCAGAAGTAGATGTATTTTTGGAATTCTCTTGCTTTTTCTATGATCCAAATAATTGAATTATATTAATTAATTATTAAGATTAAATTTGAAAAAGAAGAGGGGAAGGGAAACCATTAGGGTACATTCATATTTAAGTTTCTCTATATTCCCTTTGAAAGTTGTATTTTACTAGTTTATTTATTACTCCTAGCTGAAAATCTAGCCTTGTTACTTTGACCTGATTTGGGTAATTTGAAAACTAGAATCTGGACTGATGTACATGCAGTGTTTTAATTACTGTAGTTTAAAGTTTTGAGCAAGATGGGTTGCAGTATTAATATAGATAGTGCCCAGCTCATGGGCAAGCTATGCTATAAAAGTTTCTCTTCTCCTATATACTTAAAACTGATAAAGATAGTCAATTTTATGTTATGTGGGCAAGAATACTGGAGTGGGTTGCCATTTCCTTGTCCAGGGAGATCTTCCCTACCCAGGGATCGAATCCACATCTCCTGCATTGGTAGGCAGATTCCTTACCACCCAGCCACCAGGAAAGCCCATACATTCCTTAATTGCTTATCAAAAATATTTGTGCATTTAGTTAGGATTCTTTCCCTTAGAAATATCCTGTTTAAATTTACAAATGTTTATTTTTATGCTGAGGGGAAGATTTTTGTATTGCTAATAAAAGCATAACAATATTTATTTAAAAAATATTCTTCCAGATTACCAAATAGGTGCCAACTGCCTTCTTTAGGTATAAGGTGGTGGCTACCTGCTAAGTGAGAAAAGAGCATGAGAGGTTCCTCAAAGGTGCACTCTGTAGTAATACAGACCACTCAGAAGCTTGCAGAAAGCCCTGGCAGAGAGAAGACAGGTGACTCCTACAGACATCATCTGCTATTGGTGATAGAGACTGTAGTCTTAGCACCCTGATGTTTGTGGGACTCTATGGAGGAGACCAGGAGACCAGGTAGAAAGAGTGAGTCAGAAACTGGATAAGCAGAAAGGAACAGTCCAATGATAGGACAGTGGACAGAAACTTGAGATGAACGTGACGGTTGTTTGTTTAATGGAGTGTTCTAAAGCAAACAGAGGGAACACAAGCAGGGAACTTCAGGGAGCAGTGAAGCTGTGAAGATCATCAGGAAGTTGGGGCTTTATTTGGGAAATACTGGTTTTGGAGTATAAAGTGATATCCTAAACATGACATAAAAATCTGTTACTCACCCACCCTTCCTTCCTTCCCTTTTCTTTGTTCACTCAACAAATATTTTTTGACCACTTCTTTCATGAAAGTCACTGATATAAGAAAATTAACTTGACCATAAAGTACAAAAGATAGGCAGAAGCAAATGTGAATTAGAAAGTCCAGAAAACCTGTAACAGTCATCCAGGATTGTGGTCATGTTACTGGATTGATAAGAGGGCTAATGTTTTTTAAACAATATGCCAAATATTTTATAGTAACTATAAATGGAATATAACCATTAAAAATTGTGAATCACTCTAGTGTATACCTATAATTTAAATAATGTTATGCATTATTTAAATTGTTATACACTTCAATAAAAAATAAAGTGTGTATATTATACTGAGATAAAAGAGCATGTCAGATGCGGTTAAATGCTTATGTATGTTATGTGTTATCCTCAAAACCCTATAAAGTAGATACTTTTATTATCCCAATTTAACAGTGAGGAAACTGAAGCTTAGCAAGGTTAATTGATATAGTCATACAGCAAATAACAGTATAAATATCATTTGTTTAGCAGATCAAAGTTTGTAAATATTTCTATTGGCCCTCTTTTGTTTGATCCTCTGCCTTTATGTTAGGCCTCCTACATACCATTATTCTCATTTTTTATTTTACATAAACACAGAAGAACATAGAGAAACTTGCCTGGGCGGTCATTCATCAGATAGTAAGCACCTACTGTGTGGCAGGCATTTTTTCTTGGCACTGGGGCCATAGCGATTGACAAGATAGATCAAGTTGCCTGTCATCAGGGAGTTGTTTTCTGATAGGGATGAATAATAGTGAATATATAAGTAAATAAAATCAAGTAATTTCTAGAAATGACAAGTGCTGTAAAGCAGACAAATAAAGTAAAGTAATAGAGGCGGGCTCCCATGGTAGAACATGAAGGCCTTTCTAAGGAAGGGATAATACTCAAGACCTGCATAACAAGAGGACCTCATGCAACAATCTAAAGGAAAAACATTCCAAGCAAGAGTGCAACAAGAGCAGAGGCCCTGTGATAGGAACATAGTTGGCATGTTCAAGGGACAGAAACCCCAGTGTGGCCAAAATGTGGTGAAGAAGAGAAGAGAATGAGAAAATAGTAGGCTGGAGCTAGATTATGTAAGGACTTGTAGGCTGTTGTAAGCAGCTTGGTTCTTATTCTGTAAACAATGGGAATTCAGTGGAGAGTTTTAAACAGGGTGTCTATGTGTATGCATGTGGGGGATGGTGGTGGAAGAGGCTGAGATCGCCTGATTTACACCAATTTTTGTCACCAAAATCCTGTAACCCTTCCCTTATAAAATACCTTAATTGATAAAGTACCTTAATATTCTCTTTTCATTTTTTTTTTCTTTTTTTGCTGCATCAGGACTTAGTTGCTCAGGCTCACTAACTGTGGCTTGCTTGGGCTTAGTTGCTCTGTACCATGTAGAATCTTATTAATAGATCCTAACCAGGGATCAACCCACATCTCCTGCATCAGAAGGCAGATTCTCAACCACTGGACCACTAGGAAGTAGTCCCATCTCTCTTTATTTCTATAGAAACATTCAGGATTGAAAAGTAACCATGGTAACAGTAACTATCACTTTAGGACATTGTATATTCTATGTGAGAGGAGTCACTGAGTATGTATACGTGGATGCTGAGTTGCACAGTTGTGTCCGACTCTGCAACACCATGGACTGTAGCCCGCCAGGTTCTCCTGTGCATAGAATTGTCCAGGCAGGGATACTGGAATGGGTTGCTATTTCCTACTCTGTGGCAGATAGATTCTTTACCTCTGTGCCACCTTGGAGCCCTTCAAATATGGGGGGTGTGTGTGTATTCTTACATACTGTGTGTGTGTGTGTGTGTATTCTTACATACTTTGTGAACCTAAAAGCAGAAAGTATTATAATAATATGAAGAATAATACTATTCAGAAATAGAATGTGTTAATTACTATTAGGAAGTTTTCAGAGAGACTTCATTGGTTTAGACAACAATTTTGGTGATTTGAAGAAAATTACGAAAATACAGAGAAAAGTAGTTCCAACTTTTGTCACTGAAAGGAAGAGAATTGGTGTGGTGGGACTGGTCATGCAAAATTTTTTCTGTGAAAAGAAATGGGGTGAAGGGTCCTACTTGGGCTAGGGTTAAAAAACCTAAGCTCGTTATGGTGGACGGTTTGTGAATTGGAAGTTTCTGAAATGCTGTTTTCACAATAGAAGTGTTCTTCAACCATCAGAAAGTCCCCAGCCAGATGCTTACTCTGATTCAATATGTTGTAGTAGGCATTTTAGATCTGAGTGCTCTGTCATGCAAATAGAAATAACATTGTCCTAAACGGGCCTGTGATTCGAAAAGAAGATACTGATTCTCCAATTAGGATCTACAAGCTACCTTTTTTATATTTGGAATAATGTCTGTATTCTAATAGATGTATTCACTTGCTTTTTATTTAAAAACTAATTTCCTCAAGATAATGGCCCACTGTAAGTTTACTTCTCCTTTTGATGAATAAATTTCATCCAGGAAAAATAAATTTTAATGTTTTCATTTGTTAGAAATTTTGAGACTCTGAATAATTACTTTTTCTTATCTTTTTGAGTAACATCAACTTTTAAAGTTTTATCAAATAAAAATAGAATTTATAGCATTTTTAATGTGTATTTATTTTTGTGGGGTTGTTCCATCATATTTTCTCTCATCTGTTCTTTTAAATCACATTGAGGACTGCCTGAAATGGCATTTTCATGATGATTCTGAGAACCATCCTTCTACTGTATGTTATTTACTGCTGATATATGTATTCTGATGTTTCTTGCATTCTATCATACATAAATTCTAGTGGCATATTGAATACCATAGAGAGGAGCTGACTGATGGTAAATCAAACATTTTACAATATACTATTGGGAATGTTGGATTCATTACTATAAAGAAATATGTTTGATCAGTATTTTCAGAGCCTCCTAATACTGTAGTTTATTGGTGCTTCTTAATGTTAATTATATACAAGTTTAAAATTGGGTTCATTTTAACAATGCATAATATATGCTACAGTGAATCTTTTCCACACAAAAAAGAATAGTAAATGTCCAACACTATGTTTGATTAGAACTATTAAGCCCAACAGCTTGTATTTAACAAACAGTGTTAATTATATAGTCAACTGGGTAGTTCATTCTCTACTGTAGAAGCTGTATATTAGAATAAAGCTATTTTGATGTATGAGGTGCCCAAGCAAAACTGGCTAACAAAAAAGGGGAAAGCATTTTGCAGTGAAGATGTCGAATGAACTATTTTAACTCACAGTCACTTTTTAGAGAATATGTAAGTTGGGTTTTTATTTTTAGTTCCTACTCTTCCCTTCATAGTTAAATGATAGAAAATGACTCTCAGTCCCTAAACTACTCTTATGCATCATTCAAAATAGCCCTGAAAGTCTAGTCCCTCTGGCCCTCTGGCAGTGGTGAGATTTATGGCTTTCCACTCCTTGGTATTCCATTACTCTGTCTACACCATCAAACTGATTAGTAGGCAAATGGAGAGGAAGGAAGGAGAGGCGACTGCTTAGAGCCAGCTGGTGTCCATCATTTTAATGAACTGCTTAGAGATGGTTAATGTTGTCCTTGGTTCTCCTTATTGTCAGTGATGATCAGATCTTTTAACATGTTCCCCCCTCTTATTCTGTATTACAGGGTCCACTGGAAAATGATTTGGTTGTTTATGTAGCACTCATAGCAGAAAGCCAACGGTATGAAATCCAGATGGGTGGTATGTTCTTTTGACAGAGAGGGAAGGAGGTTGATTGCTTTAGGCTTATAATATTGTGTATGGTGGTAGAAATTAGTTTCATAGACCCCTTGACAGGGTTTCCAGGATGTCACTAATGTCACTTTAAGTGTCAGAACAACATTCTTTTCATGTTTAAAAACAATTTTGTTTTAGTTGGTGCAGATGTTAAAGTCTGTGACCTGTGCCAGTGTTGCCTGGCATATAGTTTTGAGAAATTAATGCGAACAGATTATGGGGATCGTCCCCTAAGTTAGTACTTACCTCACTGCCAGCCACCAGAGCTCACATCTGATGCTCTGTGAAGAAACCACCCCCCCTCCAAAAAGAGGGCCTGTGGATTTCAGTGCAGATGACATATTGCTCATATTTAACAAATGATAATACATTCCCAGCTAGTACAGTCTCTTATCTTTTCTCCTCCCCCTTCATCATTGTTTTTAATAAATGCAATATCTTTTTTTCCTTTTGTTTTCTAGCCTTCAAGTTTTCCTCAACACATATGGTATTCAGACTCAAACTCCTCAACAGGTGGAACCCATTCAGATCTGGGCCCAGCAGGAGCTGGTGAAAGTAAGTGATGCTGTTTCTTTACTGTCTCCTTTGTGGAGGTACTGGAGCGTGATGATTACTTAGTTTATAGTTAAGAAGCATAGCTAAAATCCAATTCTAAAATAAGGTCATTGATCCATAAGTCTTTGATTAAGTTGAGAGACCCACTTTATCAAACATTATTACTAAAAACCAACCGCATTGTGTGTGTGCATTTTATTCATAGGTCTTGTTAGTTTTCGCTGCTTGCTAAAGTGTTGTTACTAACCTGGACTGACCAATTAAATAACAAATTAGCCTTACTATTAGTAGTGGTGTATCAAATTAACCTTTACATTTGATTGATTTCCCCTTTAACTATTAAAGAAATGTTCTCACCTAAATATTGTTGGTCCCTGGTGGCTCAGAGGTTAAAGCATCTACCTCCAATGCGGGAGACCCAGGTTCGATCCCTGGGTTGGGAAGATCCCCTGGAGAAGGAAATGGCAATCCACTCCAGTATTCTTGCCTGGAGAATCCCATGGACGGAGAAGCTAGTAGGTTACAGTCCACAGGGTCGCAAAGAGTCGGACACGACTGAGTGACTTCACCTCACCTCACCTCACCTCAAATATTATTTGTAATAACTACTGACCTTTTTCTCTTGCCTTACTGTTTGAAGTCTGAAGTGATTCCTATCTTCTTTGGTTTGCTGGTTATCAATATAATTGTAAAGTGACAACTGAATTTATCTTTGATACAGTTACATACCTATTGGATTGAATTAAAAGTGGTGACTTTTGAGGCCTTTTGCATGTACTGCTCTACAGATGTATCCAAGAGTGCCTGAGTTTAGAAATATTCCTGCTCATTAGGGACAGGAAATTGTTGATCTCCACTAATTATTTAATAAACCACTGTTTTTATTTGGTAATTGTTAAAAGCAATACAGGAAAATTTCCACAGTGTTTGGTGGAAGTGTTTGATTTCTTTCGAGTAATCAAGATGAAGTCAGTAAAGTTGATGTAAATGTTTTTGATTAAAACCTTGACTTTACAAAAATAATAAAAGCTTAGAGAAGTGAGGTGCACATTGCAGGGAAAATGCGAAGCTCCAGTGTTGTTGCTAATTAGACTAGACCTTACCCAGTGGCTACAGAACCAGAGGTAACCCAGAGTACTAGCTCTTCAAAAGTCCTTAACAAACTTAGAATTTTTCTGCCCTAATTAAAGAGATATGGCTGAAAATGCAAGGAACCCTAGAGGAGGTAACACTTTAAAATCACACTAAGAAGTAAATGGTGGAAAGCTGGGTTTCGTGGAAGAGGCTAAATGAGTCCAAGAGGAAAGTAAGGATCCCCTAGGTAAGGAGAGAAGGCAGCATGGAAGGTCTGAAAATCCAAGGCTGTAACACTGTGCACTTATCATTCAGGTACAGGCTGTATTTGCTGATACGCTTTTAAGATCTCTCACTGAGAGCTCCAGAGAATGGTAACAAAGGTTATTATTCTTTGATAAACATGCTTTCAAAGCAAGTTAACCTGAATCTGTTTTTTCAGGCCTAATTTATATCAACAGCTCTTTCCGTTAGAGTCTGTACTCTACCAGACAACATGCAGGCAAGATTTAAAAGACCAACATGGCTCTCAGTTCAGTTCAGTTCAATTTAGTCCCTCAGTCGTGTCCGACTCTTTGCTACCCCATGAATCACAGCACACCAGGCCTCCCTGTCCATCAACAACTCCTGGAGTTCTCCCCAACTCATGTCCATCGAGTCGGTGATGCCATCCAGCCATCTCATCCTCTGTCATCCCCTTCTCCTTCTTCCTCCAATCCCTCCCAGCATCAGTCTTTTCCAATGAGTCAACTCTTCACATGAGGTGGCCAAAGTATTGGAGTTTCAGCTTTAGCATCAGTCCTTCCAAAGAACAGCCAGGACTGATCTCCTTTAGATGACGTGATAGTGGCATTTTATTCCTTCATCAGCAACACCTGCTCTGGAGCACATAGACAAAATGACCCTGCCCGTGTTCTCAGTCAGTGACCTCTGAATCTCGTGAGATGACAGGAAAAAAATTGTTAACGACAATCCACTTTGATTGTACTGTGATAAATGTTCGTACAAGGTGCTGAGGAATGACAGATGTGGTAGCAAGCATTCTGTTACAAAGTGAAGATTTATTGGGTTGACCAAAAAGTTCCTTTGAATTTTTAAGTAAAAATAGAAGACACATTTTTTCATTTTCACCAAGAACTTGATTGAACAGTGTAGTCACGATTTTGTTCTACTACCCTCTGCGATTTTTCAGGCAGCTTCATAATTCTGTCTTCCCATAACTTTTTATCTTTTTGAGCAAAGAACTTTTCCAGTACCTTTTACAGTCTTCCAGGGAATTGGAATTATTTCCACTAAGAGAATTCTTAAAGACAAAAATAAATGGAAATCTGAAGGTGCAATGTCATAAATATAGCAAATCATAACTTCGCAGACAAGTTGTAGCAATTGTTACTTGGCCATCAGAAAAGCATGCAGTCTTCCATTATCCTATGAAAGATTATGCATTTTCTGTTGACTAATTCTGGACGCTTTTTGTCAAGTGGTGCTTTCAGTTTGTCTTACTGGGATCAGTATTTGTTGAAATTAATCATTTTATTTTCCTGAAGGAGCTCATATATATAGAGGACTCCCTTCCAATCCCACCACATACACAGCATAACCTTCTTTGGATGAAGGCTGGCCTTTGGTGTGGTTGTTGGTTTTATTTTGTTTACTCCACAGTCTTTTCCTTCCACATTATTGTACAGTTATATCCACTTTTCATTGCCTATTATAATTTGTTTTAAAAACAGAACATTTTTGTTACATTTAAGTAGAGAATCACATATGGAAATATGATCAA
Organism: Neotragus pygmaeus; assembly: GCA_006410875.1. Lineage (NCBI taxonomy): Eukaryota > Metazoa > Chordata > Mammalia > Artiodactyla > Bovidae > Neotragus > Neotragus pygmaeus. The sequence continues at coordinate 2,383,706 of SJYV01045352.1, read as the reverse complement.
AAAGATTTTTCTTTTGCTTAACTTACACGGAGGGAAAAGGCAATGGCACCCCACTCCAGTACTCTGGCCTGGAAAATCCCATGGATGGAGGAGCCTGGTAGGCTGCAGTCCATGGGGTCGCTGATTCGGACACGACTGAGAGACTTCACTTTCACTTTTCACTTTCATGCATTGGAGAAGGAAATGGCAACCCACTCCAGTGTTCTTGCCTGGAGAATCCCAGGGATGGGGGAGCCTGGTGTGCTGCCGTCTATGGGGTCACGCAGAATCAGACACGACTGAAGTGACTTAGCAGCAGCAGCAGCAGCAACTTACATGGAACCCAAACATCAAAATGATTAACATAATCAAGCTCGTGCAAATGATTTTCATTGTTTGATTTAGATATTTTGAGTATGTTGGCTCTCTCTTGTGTGGTATAACACTGTTTTCAGTTGATGTCTCAGTTTGATTGCTATTAACTTCAACTGGTCTACCCAACCGTGGAGTATCATCCAGTGAAAATCTCTACTATGAAACTTCACAAACCACTTTTGACACGTTCAGTCAACCACAGCACCTTCCCTATACATCACACAAACTTTTTCTTGCATTTCGGTTGTATTTTTACTTTTCTTGCAATAATAAAGCATAATGGCTGAAAATGTTGCATTTTTTTTCTTCCATCCTCAGTATTAAAATGGCTACACAAAAATTGACCAGTTTGCTAAGTTGTTTTTTTTTTATGCACACTGATATGACAGCTGTCACAATACAATCCAACAATTGTTTTGAATGAAGTTAGACAACTAAGTGCTACTAGAGTCATCTTACAGAAAAATTGAACAAAAGTTTTGGCCAACCCAAGAGAAGGAAGTATTTCTGGGTGGTTTTGTCCCTACTGTATGTTTCAGCACATTAAATGGTGTGAATGTATGTAACATAGGAACAGTATTATCTGCATCCTGTAATAAAGAGAGCATTCTGCATCTGATTACCTAATTGTCATAGACCTTCTGTGGCTCAGGAAGTTAAGGAAACTGCTTTTAATATAATTGAGTAGTATTTAAAGATTTCCTTACTACCTAGGTAAACACAAAAGAAGGGTATCTCCATCTAATGCTGTGCATTGCAGTTTCAGTGCAGCCTATACAATAAAATGCTTTATAGAGAACTTTTTCTGTCTAGTTGGCTTTGTCTAAAACCACTGCTATTCCAATTAATATGCACAGTACATGTGGCTCCAGAGGACATTAACTTACTTTCTCATTCATCCACCAAGTATTTCCTGAGCACCAGTTGTATGCTAGGCACGGTGCCAACTCAGGGGGTGCTATTCTCTAGGGATAGTCAGTGCAGAATGAGAGAGACAGACCTAATTCCAACATACATGTGTGCATCAAGACAAAATGAGCAGAGAGCTCTGGTGATGGCATTAATTTTGTATATGTTGAGATTGATACTTGAAATCAGTTCAAATCATAGTCAATAGATTGTGTAAAGACAGTTGGTTTTATTTTACATTTAAGAAAATTTAGGTTAGATTTCTGCCTATCTTCAGGTACAAAAATAAATTCCAGGCAGATTAATGCTTTAAATATTTTTAATGATTAAATATAAAATTACTAAAAGAAAAATTAGAACATTTTACAACTGTTGGAAGGAGAAGTTCAATCTTAGAGTAACACCAGTGCCAAAAAGCCATTAAGGAAGTGATTGACACATTTAAATAAATTTAGTTGTAGGTGGCATAAACAATCAGCACATCAAAGGTGCTTGTGAAATTTCCTAGCAGAAAATTGTTTAGGTTGAAATACCACATGCTGAAATGATGTTTGAATTAACATGCTGTTGTTCTCACATTTCATAACAACATGGAAGATGAACAGATTGAGTAAAATATTTGATAAAAGGAAAAGTATATAACATACAAATAGCTATTAAATTATAGGAAAATGGTCAACCACAAAATATTTGAATACAATTGTTTAAAACTAAAATGAAATATCCTTGTGACCCAAGAGAAGGACAAAAATGGCCTGTGCACTGTTAATGTAGATGTAATTGGTCCATTATTTCTGGAGGGTGACCAACCTGCCATTATGATAAAAGAGAATATATATTCTCTTTGACTCTATCCAGTCTGGGAAATTATCCTGCAGAAGTAATACTACACTGACAAAAGGTAGTTACTGAATTGGTTTTGAAATAGCAAAAAATTAGGAGCTACTTTCATCAGGTGAATCCATGTTAATTTTAAATACGGTAAAGGGACCTCTTAATTGGATAAAGCGCTCATCCTCTGGCACTGATTAACATCTAGTTCCTTCCAGGTCTGTTTTTCCTCTGTAGAAAAGAACAATACTAATTTTAAAAAACTGGAATACCAGATTATATACTATATGAACCCATTTATGTAAATATATGCACGTGAGTGTGTGTGTGTATATGATATGGGTATATATTTATCTATGTACTGTTAAAAAAATTTGTAACCATATTTTATACTTACAGTGTTTCTTAGGGATCAAACAATAAATTACACTCCTTTTAACACATACCAAAGTGAACGAGTTGTTGCCTACGGGATTGTGAGAGTAACAGGACCATTCCCTTGTAGGATATGGATTAAATTTTTCATAAAATTCATATAATCAGAAAAAAGCAATAAAGGTATTTTCTTGTTGGTAGGAAATAATTGAAGATAGAAATCTAGTAGAAGTTATGTGGCCCTGATTTTTTAACCTTTAAATAGTGAAAAGTTTTATCACATAGGAAGCATTTGTCTCTCTGTGTTTTTGTGTGGATCAGGTAGAGCCATGCAAGTTGTAAACTTACGACATGATAATATCAGAACAGCGCTGAATTTTAGAATATTGCTAAATGGATCTCAGAAGTTTCACTCTCAAATCTTCCAGTGCCCCAGAATCTAAGTTGATGTCATTGGCTGTCTTATTTTCCTGCAAGTCCACTGAATAAAGTTTCCCTGGCCTCTTTGGAAAAATCAGAAATTAAGCAGGACAGTAGTTGAGGTGGGGCAAAAAAACGAAAAGCATTAATTTTTGCCTGGCTCTGATTTACATGTTTGTGTCTTACAGGCTTATTTCCATCTGGGTATCAATGAAAAATTAGGACTCCGTGGAAGGCCAGATAGACCTATTGGCTGCCTTGGTACATCAAAGGTGCTCATGAAATTTCCTTATAGAGCAGTCTTCAAATTGTAATACCATAGACTAGAATGATGTTTGACCTGTTGTGCATCCATTTGCACATTCCATCATACTTGTGCTAATTATCTCAATTTTTATTTTCTACAAGTAAATAATTAGTTTTGTATGCTATTGTGAACTCTTCTAAAAATAAATACGCATCTCACTGTTACTTCTAAGCATAGTATTTACTCAGATTTTTTCCATTACAGTAGAGGTGAACTACTTTATCAGCATACTGATTCAATTAAGAAACTAAAATTTCTTGATATTATATAAATTTTATAAGATTATTTGCTTATTCAGAATAAACATCAGTTTTAATTTTTAAGACTGTAGTATCGTACCTTTGTCTTTCGTCTGTTTCATATATATGTATGTATGGATATATGACTTTTTTTTTTACTATCTCTTACAGATTTATCGCATTCTAGGAAAGACTGTGGTTTGTTACCCTATCATCTTTGACCTTAGTGATTTCTACATGTCTCAAGATGTTTTACTACTGATAGATGACATAAAGGTAGCCTTTTAATTGAAGGGGATAATTTTGTTTCTACTGATTCTATCGTATGTTAAATGAAGTGCTCCTGGGCCTATGCTACTGGATTAATACAGCATCAAATATGAAAGTTAAACAACATCTGCATAGTTTTGGGGAGTTAAACTACTTGCAGCCATAGAATAATAGATGTATTCTGTTTTATACAAAGTTGTATGACTTTATTTGCTCTACCTTCTACAAATGGAATAAAAGGATATATATATATTGTGAAAGCAGAGAGGGAACTGTTTTGGAAACCAGGTTCATATAACAGTAAATCTATCTCTTTTTGAACAAAGCTGAGTTAGCAAAATGATTTTATTTATGAAGAATTTCAAATAAAACCTCACCTAACTCATAATACCCAGTCAGTTAAAATCTCCTTCATTCCCTTTTCCATTTGCAGAGTAGAGAAGCTTAGAGTCATGGCCTAGAGCATGAAGTCTGGAGCCAGATTTACTTGTTAAAATCTTGACTCCACTGTTTACCAGCTGTGTGATCTTGGGCAAATTAGTTAACTTCTCTGTGTTACTGTTTTCTGTTCTGTTTAACTGAATAGGACTGTCCTGAGGATTAGGAGTTAATATATGCAGAGCCCTCAGAATAGCGCCTGGTACATAGTGAAATGTTATGTATGTGTTTGATGTGATAATGATGATAATAGAAATTGAGTCAAATAAAGAACTCTCCATGTTTCTGATGGTATATATAGATTCGGCCCAATCTCTTCTACCTACTGTAATATAAATTGTGGAGTGTGAATGAAATCTTCTGGATGATAACCTTGGGTTGATTTTCCTTCCCTGAAACCACTCTTGAACTGTATTTGCTAGGCCTCAAAAAAAAAACAAGGCAACCTTAAGACATGTGTGATCTGGTGATCTGATTATTTGTAAGAACAAAGTTTAAAGTCAAAATGATTTCTAGCTTAACCTGAGTGTAATTAGAACATTTCTGCCCCTAGGTAGTCTATCTTATCCAGAATTTGTGAATTTATTTGGATATGTAAGTTTTGTTGGCTCTTTGCCACTAATAGTTAAGCATCCTGGTCAACTCAGATACTATGTCATTACATCCTACCTCATTCTTATGTTTTAATAGAATGCACTCCAGTTTATTAAGCAATACTGGAAAATGCATGGACGTCCACTTTTCCTTGTTCTCATCCGGGAAGACAATATAAGGTAGGTTGATGAAAGAAGTGACGTGCATGCATCTCACTGCCATTATTACTGTGAACCCTTCGGAAGCAGGGCCTCCTTGCATTTTTGTATCCATCTCAGCATGTAACAGAGTGGTTTGCATATATAAAAGGCACTTAGTACTAGATTATTAATTTCTCATTCTGTTGTTAATATGCACATTTTATCTGTTTATATTTTTCAGAGGTAGCCGATTCAATCCCATATTAGATATGCTGGCAGCTTTCAAGAAAGGAATGATTGGAGGAGTCAAAGTTCATGTTGATCGTCTACAGGTAGTCTTCTAAATCTCAGTGTTTCTTTTTCCAGCACAATTAATCCTTAGAATCAACTATGTTTCTTAATTATATTCTTTGTAAGGTTTTTGTCTGAATATTTTATTCTCTGTCTACCTTCCTATTCCTGTTGTCACCACCCTGTTTATCTGATCCTTCCAATCTGATGCTTGAGCAATTACACTGGTTTCCCATCAGAATTTTAGACTTTAAAAGGTCATCTCATACCTCACTTTTGCATCTGAGGAAGCTGGAGGCCAGAGTGGTGAAGTGACCTGTATAATCTCAGGTTCTTTGACTCCATGGTCCATTGCTCTTTGCCCCACCCCACAGTGACATCCAACCTGGAGATAATGCTTGTTCCATTCAGATTTTACAGCATTATGTTCACAGCTCCTAAATAACAGAATCCCTTTGTGGTTCCTGTTAGCCATAGCAGCCTCTCTGCCTACAGTTATCTCCTACTAAACATTCTTTCTGCTTCAGCCAATACAGCTTAATTACTGTGTTCTAAGCTTTTTGAGGTTCTGCCCCTTTCTGCTCACTCCATTTTGTCTGCCTGGAGTAGCCTCCTTTCTTTCAACATCACTGGGCTTTGAAGTGTTACTGAACATTAAAGGCGAGTTCTGCAGAATCACTCAATCCAGAGAGGATACTTTTCTTTTTTAATATCCTTTTATGACCATTAACATAAACTATCCAAATTGTAGTCCATTATGGGCTTAAATGTCTTACTTCCATTAAAAAGTTGTGATCATTCATAGTCTTTTATGTGGTAGGTGGACAGTATTGAGTAAGAAAGAGGAAAATTTATAAAGAGGGACCTATGTAAGTAACCTGGTAAATGGCATGTTTACATTCTCATTCACCATTGCTTGTGTTTTGTATACTCAGTTGATTTTTATCTTTTCCCATTATTTTTTGTTTTGTCTTTTTGTGTGTAATGCTTTCTAGGGCAATTTCCTTGATATTTAGCATGTAGCTCCTCTGCTGATTTTTGTGTTTTAGCTATCTTGTTTTTAATTTTCTCTTTTATAGTATCTTGTCCTTTTTTCCTGAATATTATATTTTGTTTTATCCTTCTAAGAATATTAACAGGATAGCTTTGGAAATCTTTCCTTTGTACATTATCTCTCTCAGGTTTCTTTTCTCTGTTTTCAGGGGGCTCAGTCTTTCGTGTTGGAGTCATTTGTCAGCTATCCCTTTATGTTTAAGAGTGAAAGAATAAAAAATTTATTGGAAGCTGTGTGTTTGGGAACAAGGATCATTGTCATGGTGAATTTACTTATAAGGTGGGCTAGTGGCAAGGACCATTTTTGCTGGGGAAAACCCCAGGTGCCAATATCTGGGTGTTTTTTTCTTCTGGGTTTTTCAGGTTCCCAGAAAATAAACATCTAGCCTTCTGCTTGAAGGATGTACATTTTGCTTCCGTGTCCTGAGAGCAGGGTTGGGTTAAGAAGCCAGGGGTGTTGCACTGTTCTGTACAGTATCAGAAACATCTCTCAGTTGTTGCTTTCTACCAATGCAGATTGAGAAGACAGTGAAATGGTACATTATCAGATTGTATAGGATACTTACAACAGTACAGATTATTTTCACATAGGCAACACAAGTGGCCTAATCCTAACAGCATAGATGCTAGACCATGAGTTTGTGCAGCACTGCACTTTGAAAGTCGGAGCAATGGATAACAGCTTCTCATCACTAAGCAATGAAGCCTTTGTTTGTATCTACATCTTGGACATAAATAACAGCTTTCCAATTTTTTATCAATTCATTTATGAGTCTTTCACTTAAACTATTATTTAATCTTTATATCTTCTGCTCTCGGCTGTGCATTAAACCCTTGAGTACAGTCTTAACCAGAGAAAAAGCCTCTTTTCGTCTTGTAAAACCAAAACAGTATACCTATTAAACAACCCCTCGCACCCTCAAACCAGCCTTTGTCTTCTCTTTAGTATAGGAAATGGAAATGACACCTGTGTACTTCTCTGGGCCTTTATTTAAGGCTCTTTCAAATGTCTTCAGCCCATGATCTATAGTCTCTCTCATCACTGGGCCTCAGCATCACTTCTTAGCTTCATCACCCAGGACATGTCTTCATGCAGCTAATTCTCAGTCCTGATTTCCACTCCAGGAGTACTGAGTACTTTCCAAATCTTTAATGTGATTTATTTTTTTCCCTGTTCATGCTATTACTCTATTCTAGAACTGCTTTTTTTCTTTTTTCCTTTTAAGTCATACTTTAATTTTATAACTTAGATCAATCTCACCTCTTCAGTGAAGTCTCCAAGTCTGGAATTAATTTCTCCTTCCAGTATGTTTCTGTGGCATTTTCCTTGAGCTCTGCTATAGCTCCTATTTTAGGTAGAACTAGTTTCTTGTGCCTGCTTCCCTGTGTGGATTGCAAACTCTTTTTAGTCCAGGCTTTAGTCATCTCTGCCTTCCCAGAGTAGTCTGCTCACTACTGTTCTCTCTGTAAGAAGTATGTAAATATTAGTTCCTTGATTCAACAAATACTTACTGAGTGACCTCTCTAGGCAGTGGAGATATAATGGTGAAAAAAAATATAAAGAGTTCCTGATCTCATGAGACTTATTTTAGTAGGAGAGCAAAACCAAAGATAAGGCCAGATAGGGATTCAGAGTAATGGGATGGAGTACAGTCTTTGGTGGTATGTCCAGTTGGAGAAGGTCTTGGGGGATATAATTGAATATCACTTTTGAATATCATTTTTGAATACTATATTGCATTTGACATATATATTTGTCAATATTAAGTTATTTAATTACCATCAGAACTAAAGTAGTAATGCCTATCAAAATAATTGCGATAGTTTTTTTATAAAACTAGCCAAGATTTTATAATACTTACACATGGAGTATAACCTTTAAAAATTATGAATCACAGCATTGTATACCTCTAACATATAATATTTTACAACTGTAATTCAATTAAAAAAAAAAATTTAGGAGCCTCTCCAACCAACTAAATTTTTAAAATCAAAAACTCTGTAGACTATTAATGAAATCTACAACTTATCTGTTAATTCAGAGTATCATTTACTTTATGAGTTGAATTAATGTGTATTATGTGTATTTTGTTCATGCTATATCCTTAATACCTAGCACAGTGCTTGGCATATATATGTTCAGTAAATATTTGTCTAACAAATAAGTTAGCTGTAGAGCAAGATGTTCAGGGGTAAGTCTGCATCTTAGGAAATACCACTCTGTAGACTTTAGTTTTGCTTTGTACTGCCCTCTGCCCAGGCACAGACTTTCCTCGCAGACTCTAACTGTGGCTGGGCCACATAAAAATGTGCAAACTAGTTGCATATTTGGCCTTTCTCATTCAGACTCTGCAAGGAGGCTTTAGTATGACTGGTAACATGTTCATTCTGACATTTGTAGTGGGTATTTGTTGATCATCTACTTTATGAATTTTCACTAGAAGAGAAGGCAGCACAACTCTGGAGGTTAGCCAATAAGAGTAACATTCCCTAAACCTTGTTGCTTCACATTTGAAAGGAACAGGAGAAAATAGAGAAAGTATTATATGCAACACAGTTTTGATTAAAGAATTACCTTATTTTTAAAGTAACAGTTTATGGCTTGTTTCCTTGTCAGTATATTTCTTACTTGACAGTTCATCAGATATTTAGAAGAGACACTTAGTGCCAAAAATCATTGTGGGTTATCATTCATTTATACATGAACCACTGATAAGCAACTATTATGTTCAAGTTTGGCCTCATTTAGTTTGCTCAAGGGGTTCTCTGGTAGCTCAAATGGTAAAGAATCTGTCTACAATGCAAGCAGACCTGGGTTCAATCCCTGGGTTGGGAAGATACCCTGGAGGAGGGCATGGCAACCCACTCCAGTATTCTTGCCTGGAAAATCCCATTGACAGAGGAGCCTGGCAGGCTATAGTTAATGGGGTCGCAAAGAGTCGGACATAACTGAGCAACTAACACACAATGGGATATAAAATGACCAAATATTGCTTGCCAGAATATAGAGAAGCCCTGGCCTAGATAATCAGTAACTTCATGATCCTGAAAAATGGAGATTTGGCAGTATCTTATTGTTGGATAGCCTTGAAATATACTATGGTAGCCAAATCCAAAGAGTAATTTCACATTATATTTTCTGAATATAGTTTTAATATTTCATAGTTTTTTTAAGCATCAAATTTTTGTCTTTTAGTACTTTAATAAGTTCTGAGTTTTTAATTGAACTTACAAATAAGAGGAAAGAAAGAAAAAACAGTTCATCTGATTATGCTATTTATTATAACTCATGAACTTGTAGCTTGTTGTTTATGTTCTATTTCAGGGGGGTTTGTTGTGTGTGAAAATCTATCTGATTTTAGAATGTTCATTTTAAGAAATTACTTAACAATCATGTCTATTTTTTAAGTAAACTTTTTAAAAAGTATTGTATACTTACAGAATAGTATGTGCATAAATCACACCATTATTGCTTGATAAATTTAAGAGTTATGAATCTTCTCAATCACATTTCAGACACTAATATCTGGAGCTGTGGTTGAACAACTTGACTTCTTACGGATCAGTGAAATAGAAGAGTAAGTTCCTTTAGGTTATTTATTGTGTTTCTTGAGATTTAACTAGGAATGCAGGAAATATGAAACTTTTTCTTTTAAATTCTAGGCTTCCAGAATTTAAGAGTTTTGAGGAATTAGAAGTTCCCAAACATTCAAAAGTCAAACGACAAAGCAGCACCTCCAATGCTCCCGAACAAGAACAGAAGCCAGATGTTACCATGACTGAATGGAGAAACAAACCCACCCATGAAATTCTTCAAAAACTGAATGTGAGGAAGATGCAATTCCCACATGACCCTGAGTGAGGTTGACAGAGCAGGAACTGCCAGGGGCAAACCATGTTTCTTTTTGTCCTCCCAGAGAAGGTAGCAACTAGCCTGGAAGTAGATGGCCTGTCTATAACTGAGGCAGTAATGAGAGGTAGTTCTCATGGTCTAATATTAGCGTGAATGTCTTTAAGATGCTTAAAATGGGTTGTCTTGTGTACTTAAGTATTAAATAGCCCATTAAAGAAGCATAGTTGCTTTGGGGATCTCAGATTTCTCTTTCAGTGCCCTTTCTCTTCTTTTCGCAATCTGGGCCTTCTCTCCTGTCTCAGTGTTTAGGTCATGCTTGCTTTGAGTCTCTCCAGTCACTGAAGAAAGCAATCCTATAACTACATCCATATGAATATTAGGTTAGCAACCTAGTATTATCCCATCTCTGAGGTTATTTGCATTTTAGGGGAGGACAGATGAGGATGTAGAATATAGTACCTATCAAAAGAAATACAATTTTAATGGTAGAGCTGTGAACACATTGACATTTTATTGGACCATCCAAATTTGAATAGGCTAAATATATAGCCTGCCAGATATCAGTTCTTGTAATTGATCGTTACTACCTATAAATCTATATAAGCATGAATATGATATAATAGGCATAAAACAAAACATATGATAAGCAGCCTGCACATGTCTCCTTCTTTCATCCTTCTCTCCACAGTGAGTCGGTAACAACATGTTCTCCCATTTATGAACAAGTGAAGTCAAAAAAGGAGCAGATAAATGACTTGACCAGATCTTTCAGAGGGTGACAGCATCAGTGTCACCTGCATTAGCTTATAGATAACATATTTTCTATTCATTACTTATCTTACTTCCTGAAAAATTTGATTATTAAATTCTGCTACCCCAGGAAGCCTGCTTGTCTACCCACTGTTTCCAAGATAGCTAAAAATAGTTGTATAATGTCATCTTATGCCTGGTAATATATCAATGACATTTTATCTTTTCTCAATTGCATAACAGAATATTTCCTCTTTGCATCACGAGGTTCCATGATTAGTTACTCCCTATGGTAATTTTTGTACCATTTCATTCCAGTTACTCATAGTGATTTATATTTTCAGGACTGTAGTTGTCTGGCTAGCCAAACCATCCTACTGGGTATACTGCTCAAAAGAGAAGGCCCCAACTTCATCACAAAAGAAGGTAAGAGTATCTAACCAAGAGAACATTTTAAATAAAAAGACTTCTCTATTTTTGAACATATATCAAAAATGCATAATGAACATGCACTAAACTGTTACAAGTTATTTTCTTCTCTAGTAAACCTTTCTTTTTTAATTTTTAAAAGTTAAAAGTTTTTTAAAAGGAAAATGTTCATTCATACCCCTAGAATGGAATAGACTGTTTGATGTATGAACTCCTGAATTGCTTTCATGCAGTAATGCTTGTTTGTTTGTCTGATTATCTCAATGGTGTTGGAGCCTGGATTCTGCCTGTGACTGTTAGCCTCTGATGACTCCGTAGTTGTTTATTGACAGTTTCTATTTCCACTTTTATTTTCTGTGTGTTTTTAAGAACAATACTGAATCATTATAGCCATAAGAATTAGCTCCTTCATGGTCTGCAGCAGCCATTTGGAATGGAACTTGGCATTTAATAGAATTGCACTGTCAAGATTGTTTACAAAAATAAGTCATTTTTAATTGTGTTTGTGTCCACTGTGCATTAAGGCTGAAACCCAGTTATCCCTGAAATTTACAATCATATATTGAATCACTACTCTAAGGAATCTTTGATTCTACATCATAGTCTACTTCTGGCATTTTATAATACAGAATAATGTAGGATACATTTCAAGTATTTAATATCTAACTACCCAAAATTTGGGGCTCATCTGAAAGTCCTCTGTCCAATGAGGCATATTGATTTGGTTAGAATTAGAAATTGAGTTGATATTCTATACAGCAATGTAATTAATAAGACTTTCAGTTCTGGTAGTGAACTAAACATAATTGTTTATTCAGATAAAGAAACTAAGGTTTACTTAGTTTTTACATTATTGTAGCTAAGAGACAACTTTCTTGAGTATTATACAGTTTTATTTTTTTAATTTAATGAAGACAGAAGAAGAACTCTAAGCAAATTTCAAACAGAATCTTTCCTGTTCCTAATTACTCTTGAAACTCAAAGTGTAAAAAGGATCCCAGTTATATTGAGGACATTTATCAGAATTTATACTTTAAAACAAAGGGATCATTAAAAAGCAAACATTTCATTAGGAACTTATAATTCAGAATGGTTATTCTAGTAGTAGGCTTCCCAGGTGACAGTCGTGGTAAAAGAACCCCCTTGCCAATGCAGGAGACACAAGAGATACCAGCTCCATTCTTGGGTCAGGAAGATCCCCTAGAGGAGGGCATGGCAACCTACTCCTGTATTCTTGCCTGAAGAATCCCATGGACATAGGAGCCTGCTGGGCTACAGCCTATAGGGTTGCAAAGAGTCGGACATGACTGAAGGGTAAACTTAGCATGTACACGTGTATTTCAGTAGTGCTTTAAAATAAAACAATATATATAAAATAGTTGATAATGAAAATGTCAAGAGAATTATTTTTCAAACCATTTTTTAAGCTTGGTAATAATATTCATCTGTTACTTAGATATTTAAAAGACTTTACATGTTTTAAATCTGTGAAACTTTATATATTAAAAATCACAAGCATCTGCAGAATCTGAATATAATTTTATCCAACTTGCTATAAAGCTATAAAAATAAGTTCAGGGTAAAAAGATAAAAATTCTGTTCTTTACCCTTGTTTGGTTTCTGATCATATAGAGAATCATCACAACATTTTTTTGAACAAATAAATGAAGAGTTATATATATATATACAGAGTCTACAGCATTTTGTTCAATTTGCCATATTCTGTTTTTTTTATTTTCTGAAGTAAATTAAAATAACATTTTTATTTGTTAAATATATTGATCATATATTAAGAAAACAATGAATTTCAAGAAATAAAATATTTATCAAAGTCATATACTCAAACTACATTGTAACAAGGGCTGGGGACATTCACACTATATAATTTGGGTTACATATTTAATTATGTCAGGTTTTTTTAAGGAGAATAAATGTTATGCATTTAACTAAAGCTTTTTTCAACAAAGACTCTATTATCCGATGTCTAGGTACTGTTTCTGATCACATTGAGAGAGTCTATAGAAGAGCTGGCAGCAAAAAACTTTGGTTCGTATTAGCATCCTTGTCATTATGTTTTTTTAATTGTGTTATCATATTCAGTATCCTAAAGATAATGGACCAGTGTTAAAGGTGGCTAGTCATTCTGATTTTTCCTTTTAAGTTCCAAGGTTGCAGTACTATGAGTGCCTACTTTCTAAGGATCTGCCTACATTGCACTTTATCTTGACTCTCCCAAGATATTAAAAGCATGTCTGCGAGTAAAGACATCTGTAGGAATAGGACCTGGAGAGGATGCACTGGCATGATGTTCTAATGACTTTTTCCTATCCTGCACCTCCTCTGTCCCAGCAAGGTGCTTTAGGTTCTAATTTGTATTTTGAAAACTTGTTATAGAGGGTCATGAAGAGACCAGTGTTTTGTTTAAACACAAGCAAAGTATAATATACTTAGAAGATAGTTCTCTCGTGGCTTAAGTTTAATGAATCCTAATGATTCTAGTTACTGCATAAAAAGTAACTGATATGTCCTGCAGAGGTAGTCTCTTCCCAGAGACTGAGGAAATCTTAGGTAAGTTGAGGTAAGATTGTTTACATTCACAGTGGGGTAGGTATGCCTAAATGCATGCCCTCTGCATCTTTGAAGCAATTCTAACAGTTTTGCTAGCAGAATCTAACATTTTGGAAATTAATAGTATATAAATATACATATATATTTTTAATAACCCATTATCATCTAATTTTGAAAAAAGAAATCTCAACAAAGTGTCATGTCATAAGAAACTCCCTTAACTTCAATGAACCTCAGTTTTCTAATCTCTGAAATAAAAGGATTAGACAAAACATCTCTTAGCAGTATTTCAACTCTAATTTATAGTAAATATACTATTCCAGTCAAGAAGAAACTATGTAATAACCCTGTGGTTAAGTCTCATATTTTCGCTGTAAATTCTCAGCACAGTAAGGCATGCAAATAGATGTTGCTTTTTAGTCAGTAAATTTCAAATCTGGTCTATAATCTTCAGTTAAGCAAACCTACTTTTACTTTATGTTTAATACTTGTATTTTAGATGAATCATTAGCAAACATTTAGAGTCCTGACTGTTATGTTTAAAAGAACAAACTCCTGGAAGTTTTATTTACTTTATTTTCCCTTTTATGGCTTTCTACTGACACACCCAGGTTGGCTGTACGCTACGGGGCTGCATTTACGCAGAAATTTTCTTCCTCTATAGCCCCACACATTACTACTTTTCTGGTACATGGGAAACAGGTAACATGCACAAATTGTCAAAACTCCAGCTGCTTGAAACGTGTGGGCTTATTTGCGTTCTCAGGGTTAAATATGTCTTTTGGTCTTATAGTGTGTGGGTGAAAGCTTCTCTAAAAGTAGGAAGTGTTTGTTTCACTAACTGTATCAGATATGACTGAATTTTCTACTAGTTCATCTATGTTGAGGTTAAGCAACGTGTTTTTTATAGGTCGACTTCCATGGATATCCTGAAATACAAGGAAACACCTTTAAACCTACATTTTTATTTTATTTTCTCCATCTGAAAGTTCCACATGGATTTTTACTTTTGATGGGTGGAAAATGTTTTATGTATTGCATGTGCTGTGCTTAAAAATCCATTCTCCTTACAGTCTAAGACTTTTTCAGAAATGTTAAAATAGTAGTGTGAATTACTTCCTTCAACATTCTGGCAAGGAAAAAAAAAAAAAACGCTGGTATTTCATTGTATCACTTCCTAAAATTGAATACTAAGTGAATTCCCTAATCCAGGGATTTGGTTACTAGGCACCAAAGGAAACTTGATTTCCAGCGGTTATAGGAATAGTGTCATGTACCCGTGACAGTCTTAATAATAAATTTTTAAATACAAAATCAGAATAATCAATTCCTCCTCCTACACCGCTTCCTGACAAAGGGACAGTTAGGCTTCCTTTTCTTTCTTTTTAAGTTGTTAATGGCAGGAATAACGCTGGTGGCAGAGGTGAGGGTGAAGCTATCCCTCCCTAATTCTGGATAGTCCTACAGTCGGGAAGACTTCAGCTCTTAGGTCCAGTGTCTTGGGGTCAGGGTTTCATCCATAGTATTAAGTGAGGACCTAATTGTACAGATTTTTTAATTCCCCCCATTCTGGGGCCCATTCGTTCATCATTTAGATTTGTCAACCTCTGGCGTGCTCTCTTCTTTGCCCCCAGGTCGGTGGTGCGCCATGCAGCAAGTCTTTTAAGTAAACTAGTGGACAGCCTGGCCCCATCCATTACTAATGTTTTAGTGCAGGGCAAACAGGTAAGTAGCTGATTTTCAGACTCTCGGTCACAGTCACAAAGATTTCTGGGTAGGACCCTGGCTTTTAAATCTGGCAAGCCTCAGCATCGCAGGCCTTTCACAACCACATTTACAGTGGCTCAGGCATTTCTACAGAAGGCTCCTTCCACAAGCAAAATCTAGTCTTAAAGAAGCACAGATATAGAATATCTGTGCTGCACCTTAGAGATTTAATTTTAAGCTCCTATGTTAACTCGAGATCAGTGAAAATACTGACAAAGAAAATGGTATGACATCTACTAAAGCACTGCAGACAGGCTTAGGATAGGTGGGGCAACGATAGGGAGTAGTGAAGGACACATTCTCCTTTTACTTCACCAGAACTCCTCCCCATCAGAAATGCATTGGCTCCCCAGATTCATAACCCTCTGGGCCCCTCTCCTTCTAGGTTCTCCCCTCCCACCAGGACCAACTCTTGCCAGCTCTTCCTCACAGAAAACCATTAGCAGTCCCTTTCTCCTCTGGGTTCTCAAAATAGGCCTGTTACACTTTTCACAATCTGCCCTGGATCCCAGTTCATTTGAATGTGTGTCTCTCACAGGGTAGACCATGAAGCCCTGGAAGTCAGGGCCTATGTCTTGTCCAGCATTGTCCCTTTGTGCTCACCATGGTCTTGTAGAGGCACTTGGTGAATGTGGATTGAATTGAACCTGTGCATGTGGGTATGTGGAGTGGGATATGGCTGCTCATTTTTTGTTTTTCTGTAAGCTCTAATTACTTGGCTGAATCATCATTTGACTGGAATGAAAAGCTGTGTGCTTTCTATCTCTTCTTTGGGAATATGTGTGCTTTATCATGTCTTCCTGACAGTTAACCTAGGGATGTAATAAGCTTTAATAATGCAAAAAACTGTAACCCTCTTTGATGGAATCAACCCATTGTTCATATCTCAGGGCTCTTAGTTCATTAACATTGAAATTATTTCATCTTGACATCAAAGTTTTAAAATGTTAAAAGAATAAATGATCTTATTCTATAATATTTAATAGCTAAAAATTATTGTACTAATAAAATTCCTGAGAAAAAATTTAAATCTCTTTATATATGTTGTTTTCTGTTTTTTCCAAAATACTAAAAGAATTTTCATCCTTCTTTATCAGCTAAATAGACCAAGGCACAGGTAGTAACTTATTGGATGCCTTTTCTCATTGCAGTCCTCAGATCCAGCCACAGAGTTCTGTATTTTTGCCTTGGGCTGAGCCACCTCTTAAAGAAACTAAACCCAGGCTTTGGGAAGCTATTTTTCCTTGGATTTTAGGCCCCTGTAGTATATCTGAAAATATAGTTAATTCTGTGACATATGAATGAATGAGAAGGTTTTGGAGATCTCTGAGGTCACTGACATCTGGCAGTTGGAGAGGGGTTAGGTAGGTTATAGTTGATCATGTCCATTCTGTGCACTATCTAGAGGGTGATTGCTGCCTAAGATCCTGAGACTCTGTTTCCCAGATCAAAATCCTAGCGCCTTGGAACCTATCCTGAGGCTGTGACTGGACTATTGTCCGCCAGACCTGCACATCTCCCAGGGAAGTAGTCAGTTACAGAGTTGGGTACCTGGAAGGCTGACAGCCCTGTTTCAGGTGTATGGAGTCTATTCACTGACTACATCTTAACCTGTCTAAAAGAGGGAATGAAAATGGAGCATTCCAAGTTTGCATTTGTTCATTTATGAAATGCCACCCTGAGAACTGAAGTAATACTGCTTCTACACTTCTACTTCTGCCCTTTCAGATCCCCTCAAGCTCTCTGGAATGAAATAGTGGTTTAGTCATCATTGCTTCCAGAGGCAATGATGTACTTACCTTCTGTTTGTTTTTTCCTTTACAAGCTGACATTTTAATAAAAGTAATCGCACTTGGACTAACTGGTTGGTACCACTTATGTTGCAATAAACTAGCAATTCTCAGTTTTTAGTCCATCACAAAATTTGGGCAAAAGACCTCTATTCTGCTTTCTTCTCTCATGTCAGAAAACACAAGGACTCTTTGATATCCTCTTCTTTTTCCTGCCTCTTATAATTGTGCCCTATACAAGGAAGAGAAGAAATGAGGAAGGAGGGGATGCAGACTCTTCTGCATGCAGACTCTTCTGGGTGGCAGAGTACTGGGTGGCAGAGTACTAAGACAAGAGGAGAGAGGGGGAGCAGAGTATTTATTCCTCTTGCCCAGCCTCAGCAGCACTTTTGGCTCTGAATTTTCTTTGCCATTTCCTCTGTGCTTTCTCATTTCACTGGCTTGTGGGCAGCCTTATTTATTCCCCTCCACAGGCCAGAGATAACATCCAAAAGTATTTCAGCACTCACTGGGTACCTGACTATCTGCCAGGAAAAGTGGGTCTTCACTACAACTATGTCCTTGTACCTACCTTTGAAAAAGTTACAGTATTGTTAAAGAGCAGAAACTTCCACATGAGAAACTGTAAAAGAAGTGAAGAACATACTCTCAAATGCTAAATTGTATAGACTATGCACTAAAGTAAAACTGTTTTCTCTGAGGAGTTTCTGGTCCTAAAGTCATTCAGAATAATTTTATCATAATAGTTATTTATATTCCTTCCCTGCTTTCATCCACTCACCTTCATTCCCCTAGCTGGGACCCTCACCTGCCCTTGTATTTTAGACGAGACTGAACCATCATGAACTCCAATGGGAGTCATGCTTTGAAGGCCATTTTAATAAATAGCAGGAGCAGTTATTCTACCTAATTCCCTAGCTTGCATAGAGTAATTTCAGCCTGCCAGTCATCCTGAGGCTTGAATTTTTTGTTTTTAATCTATTAGTAGCTAGGAAATTTTTACAATAAAATTCTGCCATCTATAGGTAACTCTGGGTGCCTTTGGGCATGAAGAAGAAGTTATCTCTAATCCTTTGTCTCCGGGAGTGATTAAGAACATCATCTATTACAAGTGTAATACCCATGATGAGAGGGAGGCAGTAATTCAGCAAGAACTGGTCATCCTTATTGGCTGGATCATCTCCAATAGCCCGGAATTATTCAGTGGCATGCTGAAAATACGAATTGGGTGAGTAAATACTTTGCATTTGCATAAAGAGAATTGTTCAGGTTGTCCTCAGTCTCTCTGAGTGAAGTGCTGTCTCAGATCTGGTGGGTATTTAGGAAAGTGTTTCTTCCCCTAAGTCATAGAGAAAATATCTGGTGATATGAAGAAATAAATACTAGTGGCCTGAAAAAAGTCCATTGTTTATTTGACTCCCACATGAGAAATAGTGAAGTAACTCTGTTCTCTGATAAAATCAAACACAAGGAAGTTTGAACAGTTGTATCATGTTAAAAAATAATAAAACCACCCACTATGCACAATACTTGTAAAAATTCCTATAAAGTGAATAAGTCTTAAGAGTAAAATAATGTTTTAGTAAAGCTAGATGTCAAAAAGACACACTTAGATAAAAATTTGGTCCTTTTAAGAATATTCTTCTGCATCTGTTTCCACCAAAATCTGATTTTTAGTCCTTAAAATCATAAGTGTTCTCTTTGGAGAAATTGAAAGTAAGGCTCTGGTAATCTTGAATGTTCTTCATCAAGCATTGTGTGAGGCAGCACAGTAAGGTATATGACCAGGCTCTGACATCTAGGAGAACTGAGTGCAAGTCCTGAACTGTGTTCATCATCTCAGTAGTCTGGGGTCAGTTGGCTGAACCTCCCTCCAACTTTCACTGTTTAATGTGAGATCAAATAAGGTAATATGTTTTAAAGACCTACCACAACTGCATATAAGTGCTTCTTTTCATTTTTTAAAACATATTTTGTACAAGTATCACATAAATATGTTCTAATTTCAAGTGTGAGCATATAGAGTAACCTAGTATATGGCCAATTTGGAGATTATTCCTCAAATATTTGAAAAGAATACGTATCCTAGCCACAGCAATCAGACAAGAAAAAGAAATAAAAGGCATCCAAATTGGAAGAAAATAGGTAGAATTGTCACTCTATGCAGACATGTTACTTTATATAGAAAACCCTAAGGACTCAAAGGGCTTCCCTTGTGGCTCAGATGGTAAAGAATCCACTTGCAATGTGGAAAACCCAGGTTCAATCCCTGGGCCAACAAAATCTCCTGGAGAAGGAAATGGCTACCCACTCCAATATTCTTGCCTGGGGAATTTCATGGACAGAGGAGCCTGTGAGCTACAATCCTTGAGGTCACAAAGAGTCAGACACAACTGAGTGACAAACACACATACACAAGGACTCCACAAAAATTACTAGGTCTAATAAATGAATTCAGCCAAGTAGCAGGATACAAGATTAACATTCAGGAATTGATTGCATTCATTTATACTAACAATGAAATATCAGGAAATGTAAAACAAAAACAACCTTTTAAAATTGCACCTCCCCAAAAAGTAAATAAATAAAATATCTAGGAATAAACCTGACCAAGGAGATGAAAGTTTTATACACTGAGAACTACAAAACATTAATAAAGGTGATAAAAGAGGACTCAAAGAAATGGAAGGCTATCCCATGCTCTTGGATTAGAATAACTAATATTGTTAAAATGGCAATATTGCCCAAAGCAATCTACAGATTTAATGCTATTCCTTATCTAATTATCCATGACATTTTTCACAGAACTAGAACTAGAAAATTTATATGGAACTATAAAAAATGCAGAATTTCTAGAATGATCCTGAGGGAAAAAAACACATACCTCCCTCAGACTTCAGACAATACTACAAAGCTACAACAATCAAAACAATATCATATTAATACAAAAACAGGCAAGCCAATCAGTAGAATAGAGAACCCAGAAATAAACCCATACACCTACAGTCAATTCATCTTCAAAAAGAAGGCAAGAATATAAAATAGGGAAAAGACAGTTGCTTCAGCAAGTGGTGCTAGGAAAGTTGGACATCTGTGTGTAAATCAGTGAAGTTAGAGCACACCCTCACACCATGCACAAAAGTAAATTCAAAATGGCTTAAAGACTTAAGCATAAGACATGACACCACAAAACTCCTAGAAGAGAACATAGGGAAAAACATTCTCTGACATAAATTGTACCAATGTTTTCTAAAGTCAATCTCCCAAGACAGTAGAAATAAAAACAAAAATAAATGGGACCTAATCAAATTTCCTTTGCACTACAGAAAAAGTCATTAAAAAAAGACAGCCTATGTAATGGGAGAAAATATTCACAAATGATGTGACAAATTAGGGCTTAATCTCCAAAATGTACAAACAGTTCATACAATAAAAAAACCTAATCGAAAAATAAGACCATAATAGACATTGCTCCAAAGAAGACATACAGATGACCAGCAGGCGAATGAAAAGATGCTCAACATCACAAATTATTAGAGAAATGCAAATCAAAGCAACAATGAGGTACCACCTCACACTGGTCAGAATGGCCATCATTAATAAGTCTTACAAATAACAAATGGTGGAGAGGGGGTGGGGAAAAGGAACCTTCCTACACTGTTGGTGGGAATGTAAGTTGGTACACCCACTATGGAAAGCAGTATAGAGGTTCCTGTGAAAACTGAAAATAGAGTTATTAATACCTTATGACCTATCAATCCCCTCCCTGGGCATATACCCAGACAAAGGTATAATTCAAAAAGATACTTGCACTGCTATGATCATAGGCTCATTGAAAAGAACAATAGTGAGTCTCTGTCAGGCACAAATACATGTGAGTGTGAATAAGTGGGAATACAGGGTGCTACTTTTGTGATTAAATCAATATCTTTACTATTTCTGTCCTACTTGACCTTCAATTGCTAATAAATTATAAGATATTCTCCTGATTATGAATCTGTCAATTTCCCCTTGCATTTTTATCAGTTTTGCTTTCTATATTTTAATGCTTTGTTTTTGTTCATGTTACCTTGTAGTTTTAATGATACAATTTTGCTTGTGTCATTTATTTTCTAATTAAGTTATTTTTAAAAAGATATTTTTAATTTAAAACATCTACAAAAGCATAGAAAATAATGTAATAAAGCCCATACTACTGCTGAGCTTCAACAATATCATCATATAGCCAGTTTTATTTCACTCATACCTCCCTACTATTCATCTCATCCACAGTCTCCTCTAATTCCATCATATCATTTAATCTGTAAATACTTCAGTATGTATCTCTAAGACACAGAGACTTTTGATTGGGAGCTTGTGTACACCTGTGGTGGATTCATGTCGATGTATGGCAAAGCCAATAGAGTATTGTAAAGTAAAAAAAAATATATATATATATAAAAAAGCACAACTGTGATCCCATTACAGCGTATAAAATATAACAAATGAATTCCTTTTGTTTAATGTTACTACCATATTTTTAATATTACTGTTTTCTTTTTTTATTAACTTGGTATAGTTTTCCATTTGTTTACCTTAAGTGTTCTTTTTTCATTTTGATTAGGTATGTCTTTTATATTTAACATCTATGCTCTATTTACTTTTAATCTAATCTGAAACTATCTTGTAATAGAAATATATATGTCATATTTTTGCCATTTCATTTCTATTTTGATTATTCCTGCCATTTTATTTTGTTTTCTAGTTACCATGCTTTTTTGTTCTTACTTTTTTTCTTTCTTCTTTATTGCTAGGTTGATACCCTTTCATTTCTTAGTTTTAATTTTGGATGTGAGTATGAAGCACTTTATGTAAAATGATCACGCTTTTTTTTTCCTTCAAAAAATTTCATTAAAAACTAGTTGCTTTTTGGGAATTATCTGTATGCCTCTTTGATCAATAATTCTCATTTTTGAAATTTAGACATACTTAAGAGCAGTCTTCATTTCAGCCTTATTCGAAGTAGTCAAACACTGAGAATAACACAGATATCCATCAGTAAGAAATAGTTCAAATAAGTTGTTAGCCAAATAATAATATGTTTTGCCACCATTACAAGTAACAAGATAAGGTTAATACACTGGCATTTATAAATTGTTATTGTTCAATCACTAAGTTTTGTCTGACTCTTTCTGACAGCATGCCAGGCTTCCCTGTCCTCTATCTTCCAGAATTTGCTCAAGAGAGTAACTGACAGCGATTTTGTGTATATTTTTCAACATAGACATACACACACACACACTTCACACTTAATGAATCTTGATGTTCATTAAGTCATTGATGCCATGTAACCATCTTATCCTCTGCCACCCTCTTCTTTTGCCTTCAGTATTTCCCAACAGCAGTATCTTTGCAAATGAGTTGGCTCTTCACATCTGGTAGCCAAAGTATTGAAGCTTCAGTATCAATCCTTCCAGTGAATATTCATGGTTGATTTCTTTTAGGATTGACTTGTTTGATCTCCTTGCAGTCCAAGGGACTCTCAAGAGTCTTCTCCAGCACCCACAATTCAATAGCATCAATTCTTCAGTTCTAAGCCTTCTTTATGGTCCACCTCTCACATCTGTACATGACTACTAGATAAACGGTAGCTCAAACTATATGGACCTTTGTTGGCAAAGTGATGTCTTTTATTTTTAACACACTGTCTAGGTTTGTCATAGTTTTCCTTCCAAGAAGCAAGCATCTTCTAATTTCATGGCTATAGTCATCATCCACAGTGATCTTGGAACCCAAGAAAAAAAAAATCTGTCACTGCCTCTACTTTTTCCCCTTCTGTTTGCCATGAAGTGATGGCATTTATAAGTATCCAGGGTGACCAACCTAGATAGCATATTGAAAAGCAGAGACATTACTTTGCCAACAAAGGTCCATCTAGTCAAGGCTATGGTTTTTCCATTGGTCATGTATGGATGTTAGAGTTGGACTGGGAAGAAAGCTGAGTGCCGAAGAATTGATGCTTTTGAACTGTAGTGTTGGAGAAGACTCTTGAGAGTCCCTTGGACTGCAAGGAGATCCAACCAGCCCATTCTGAAGGAGATCAGCCCTGGGATTTCTTTGGAAGGAATGATGCTAAAGCTGAAACTCCAGTACTTTGGCTACCTCATGTGAAGAGTTGACTCATTAGAAAAGACTCTGATGCTGGGAGGGATTGGGGGCAGGAGGAGAAGGGGACGACAGAGGATGAGATGGCTGGATGGCAATACTGACTTGATGGACGTGAGTCTGAGTGAACTCCGGGCATTGGTGATGGACAGGGAGGACTGGTGTGCTGCGATTCATGGGGTCGCAAAGAGTCAGACATGACTGAGCTACTGAACTGAACTGAAGATAAATTAAGTGGGAAAAGTTGCTAATTTTTTCCATTTTTTATCAAATTATTGTGTATATGTGTGTGTGTGTGTATGTCTATGTTGAAAAATATATAGAAAATCGCTGTTGGTTACTCTCTGTGAGATTTCTACTTTGTAAGTTGTGTTCAGTTTTATTTAAATTATTTTAGTTGAGGTTATTAGTTTTCAAACTACTTGCCTAATTTCAATTAGAGTATATTTCAGATGAGCTTCCTATTCTTTATCTCCTTTTTCTTTTGATTGAGAAGTGAACTCATTCTGCATAGAATTTGGCCTGCCTTTTTACCCTGTAAAATAGTTCCTTTCAAATATTATTAATAGGATATATTCCAAATCAGTTATAAGAACTGTGAATTATATCCTGATTGTTCAGTCTCTATTGGCTCTAAAATTTTCCACTTCAACTTTTGACTACATGTCAGGATGCAGAAATAGGTCTTCTTGTGAGTTGTCTCTAGATGAAGTGTGATTCTTCATATCCATACAATCATTAAAAGTACTCTGTTATCACAGGTTAAGGCATTTCTCTGAGGCTGACTTAGGAGTATAGGTTACAACTCTTCCAAAACACATTCTTTGTAATAAATGTTCTATTCAGGAGACTCTTTAAACAGTAGTCATCCTTACTGTGACTTAAGCAAAGGTTTAGAGTAAAAGTTAACTGTTCCCCAGTATCTTACAGTGCTATATTTTTCAGCCTCTAGTGGTTTTCCCTTTACTGTGTATTCAGCATTTTAGGCTGATTTATGTTCTCTCAAAAATCCAACATAATTTTCTTTCTTGAATTCAAATCTGACCTGAAGCTTCATTCTCTGCATGGCAATGAAGTATGTTTAGTTTATCCTAAAAATAGTTTTCTTCCTATTTTTGTATCTTCTGTTCTATATGTTCATTGTCTTCTGTGAGAAATATTCTTTTTTTCTTAAACTTTCTCCCAAAATAAAAATATCAGAACAAAGCATGTGACTTAGTATCTCATGATAAAAAAATCTTCATGAAGAAATTTGCCAGACAGCTTTATTCACTGTCCTGAAACTCATCCTGGAATCAGTTGTGGCATTATATTTCCATTGTAGGTATTAAGAGTGTCCCTGCCCAAAATACTGTGTGTGTTTCCCCCATGTGGTGGACTCATGGGGTCAGCTCCAAACACTGGGACATTATCAGTTCGGGATAAGTCTAATTTTTTTTAAATAAGTAATTTATTTACTAATCAATAAGTGAAAGAACTGGGGCTTAAACCCATACTGCTTGACTTCAAAGTTCTTGTTCTTCGTTAAGTATTGTGCATGTTTTCACTTGCATATACTATTGCTCTTGTCTTGGAAATAGGCCTTACTGTGTTGTTGTTTTTTTCCTGAAACCTCGACCATATAGTCCCTTCTGCTTGATTTCAACCTATGACCTGTTTTATATTCAGGTATTCATGTAGTAGCTCCTGATGGTTTTTGTCATTAGTCAGCCTAGGATCAGTACTGTTCAGCATTGTACAGTACAAGGGACACTAAGGAGGCCAAACAATTCCAAGTTAACAACCATAAAAAATAAGATTTTGCCTCCTTTATTCATGAGACCAAGAAAATAGGGATGATTTGAAACTGATTCTAAGTTATCCCCCTTGTGCAGTGCCAGAGATATATTAAGATGCTATAAAAATTCAACAAAGTTAAGTAACTTGCCCTTGGTTGCAAGACCAAAAATCAGAATTTGAACCTAGGGTGAATGACTCCAGGGTTCATGCTTTCCTATCCCTCTTCCAGCTCTCATATGTATAAAATAGGGAGGCTGTCCCTGCTTTGGCTTCCTCATTAGATTATGGGGGTTCTAGGATGGATAACATGACTGAGCGACTTCACTTTCACTTTTCACTTTCATGCATTGGAGAAGGAAATGGCAACCCATTCCAGTATTCTTGCCTGGAGAATCCCTGGGACGGGGAACCCTGGCGGCTGCCATCTATGGGGTCGCACAGAGTCGGACACAACTGAAGCGACTTAGCAGCAGCAGCAGCAGGCAAGGAATGTGAAGGTCTTTTGTAAAGGATAAAACTTAGACAGTATTGGTCTGACATTTGGTAATTTGAGATCCTCTGTCTTGTGGCATTTGGAGAAAAAGTATCTTTGGAATTTCTTTTTGCATGCCACAAATCCCATGGAAGAGGATCCCATGCCCCACCCACCTCCACCAACAAACACACACATACTCATCTTCCAGTTCTAGGTTTTCAAAGACCTGCTCCCACAAGAAACATCCACCCTAGAAGTATCCCTTTCTGCCATAGTTGATTCTCATTCAAGGCCCAGTGGAATGATCCCCAAGCATTTCATATAGAAAGCAGGATGCACAATTCCTTTTGGATTCTTGACTGCCATCTGAGATGGTCTCACCCCTCCATCACCTGGTAGGACTTCATGAAACACATGGTAGATACTCACAAATCCTCCTGTGCTTACCCACATTGCTCCTCCACCATATTAATGGAAAGGTTTTGGAACCCTGTCTCTACTCAAGGGATATCTTAACAACCTCAGAGAATTGCAGTTATTCTGTCTGTGGAGCTTGTGATAGTGCCTCTCTGAAAAGAAAAAAAAAAAAAAANATAACATGACTGAGCGACTTCACTTTCACTTTTCACTTTCATGCATTGGAGAAGGAAATGGCAACCCATTCCAGTATTCTTGCCTGGAGAATCCCTGGGACGGGGAACCCTGGCGGCTGCCATCTATGGGGTCGCACAGAGTCGGACACAACTGAAGCGACTTAGCAGCAGCAGCAGCAGGCAAGGAATGTGAAGGTCTTTTGTAAAGGATAAAACTTAGACAGTATTGGTCTGACATTTGGTAATTTGAGATCCTCTGTCTTGTGGCATTTGGAGAAAAAGTATCTTTGGAATTTCTTTTTGCATGCCACAAATCCCATGGAAGAGGATCCCATGCCCCACCCACCTCCACCAACAAACACACACATACTCATCTTCCAGTTCTAGGTTTTCAAAGACCTGCTCCCACAAGAAACATCCACCCTAGAAGTATCCCTTTCTGCCATAGTTGATTCTCATTCAAGGCCCAGTGGAATGATCCCCAAGCATTTCATATAGAAAGCAGGATGCACAATTCCTTTTGGATTCTTGACTGCCATCTGAGATGGTCTCACCCCTCCATCACCTGGTAGGACTTCATGAAACACATGGTAGATACTCACAAATCCTCCTGTGCTTACCCACATTGCTCCTCCACCATATTAATGGAAAGGTTTTGGAACCCTGTCTCTACTCAAGGGATATCTTAACAACCTCAGAGAATTGCAGTTATTCTGTCTGTGGAGCTTGTGATAGTGCCTCTCTGAAAAGAAAAAAAAAAAAAAAAAGATATTTTTGTATCTTTTTAGTATATTTTTATTGCTCTTTATTCTTCATAAATTTCACTCAGACCTCAGCTCCTTAAGTGAATGGCTTCTGGGCATGTTAATATACTTGTCACAACAAGCACATACTCTGTTTATGTGTCTTTTAAAAATTTACTTTGAATTAATTCCCGAAAGGTTTTAACTTGCTTAAAATTGATGAAAAATTATTCATTTATAGAGTCCTTGAGTGTCAAATTTTTTATCAATTGTTGGATTTGTTACTCTTTTAAGTCACCCATTTGTAGCATGATTTCAAAAGAAAGACAAAACATTCTCTTTTTTTTCACTTCCTTATAAATTAATTAAAGCATTTCAGACTTATTTACATGTGACATTTATATGTGACTGTTGTTTCTGTCGTTTAAATGTTGAGTATGATTAAAGCTCTGGGAATTGGTGATGGACAGGGAAGTGCTGCAGTCCATGGGGTCACCAAAAGTAGGACACAACTGAGCGACTGAACTGATGATTAAAGAGATTGATAGCTTTAGTCAACTTTAACACATATTCTTCCTGAAATGTCAATATTTACTAAGCTGAATGGGCATAAAAATAAAGAATATTTGTCAGTCAGAAATCTTCCAGCAAACAAAAGCCCAGGTCCAGAAGGCTTCACAGCTGAATTCTACCAAAAATTTAGAGAAGAGCTAACACCTATCCTACTCAAACTCTTCCAGAAAATTGCAGAGGAAGGTAAACTTCCAAACTCATTCTATGAGGCCACCATCACCCTAATACCAAAACCTGACAAAGATGCCACAAAAAAAGAAAACTACAGGCCAATGTCACTGATGAACATAGATGCAAAAATCCTNTTACCTATGTGTCAAAGCTTTATTAATAAATTTCACTTTTTCCTTAAGTGAAAAAATAAAATGCTTACTCCTGGAATCAGTTCTACTTTATTGCCATTTAGCTGTAATTTTTCTGTTTGTTTTGTGCCTGCCTATTTCCCTGTTGCCCTGCAAAGCATAAGATATGAACTTGAAATCCAAAAACTTTTTTTCAATTTGAAAAGCTCTGTCTTTTAACAAGGAGCATTGAAAGAAGATACTGGTCCTAAGAGAATGCTCTTGAAAGAGGAATGGAATCACTCTTCACATTTTTCTTTTATATAAAATATTTCTTGCTAATTTTATGACAAATACCTTACAGATACTTTTTATTTGGAAAAGCACTTGTTTCCTTACAGCTAGTAGAGCAAAGGATTCTGTTGTTGAATGCTTGTTGATTTTGTTTTGTTTTCTGTTTAAATATGCTCTTAGGTTTCAATTGGTTGAAACAATTTCTAAATGTAAGACAGGTCTCCAACTACAGGTAACAAAAGCAAAATTAAACAAGTGGACTACATCAAACTAAAAAGCTTCTGCACAGCAAAGGCAACAAGCAACAGAATGAAAACATGTAATACAGATGTGAGAAAATATTTTCATATGTATCTGAAAAAGGGCTAATCCCTAAAATACATATCTAAAACACATAACTCAATAGCAGAAAAGATTAAACTGATTTTAGAATTGACTAGAGGCTTGAATGGACATTTCTCCAAAGACAATATACAAATGGTCAACAGTTTATGACAAAATAATCAGGGAAATGAAAATCAAGAACTCAATGAGATATCACCTCATACTTGTTAGAATAGCTATTGTCAAAAAAAGAGAGAGACAAGTGTGGTGAAAATGTGGAAAAATCAGAAGCTTTGCTCACAGTTGGTAGGAAGTAAATGGTGCAGCTACTGTGAAAAGTGTGGAGGTGCCTCAAAAAACAAAAACAGAACAATCTTAAGATTCAGCAATTCTACTTCTGGGTATTTATAAAAAAAACAAAACCCTGAAATCAACAAGATGTTAGAGTTCCATGCTGAGGCAGCACTATTTCCCAGGAGGCAAGATGTAGACACAACCTAAATGTCCATTTGCAGAGGAAAGAATTAAGAAAATGTGCTGTATACATACTCAATAGATTATTATCAAGCCTCAAAAAAAAAAAATTCTGTCATATTAGAATACATGGATGTACCTATAGGACATTAAGCTAAGTGAAGTAAGTCAGTTACAGAAGAACAAATACTGCATGATTCAACTTCTATGAGGAACCTAAAACAGACTCCTAAAAGAATGGGTTGTTCCAATTTTTCTCAAAATTTTCTACCAAAGCAGAAAATTTATATAAACAAAGAAGAGAATGGTGGTTGCCAGATGCTGAGATAGAAAGAGAAATGAGGAGTTGCTAATCAACATATATGAAATTTCAGTTATGCAAAATGAGTAAGTTCTAGAGATCGGATGTTCAATAGTGTACTTATTACAAAATTGTTCTGCAGATTTAACAATCTGTTAGGAAGATAGACCTCATGTTAAATGTTCTTACTAAAATAATTTTTCAAAAATGTTTAAGAGGCTGAACAATAAAATAAAAATTAAAAAAAAAAAACCTACAGAGCCCAGCACATTTCTTTCCCCACAACCCTAACTATAGAAAAAAGTCAGAAAAGTTAGAAAATCAAGGGCAAAGCTACAACCCTTTCAAAAGTGGCAGCAGCAAGCAACCTGTTGTATCAATTTTTCTCCAAATTTTTTACTAAAGCAGAGTATTCTAAAGGTCAGTGGAAACCAGCAAATGTAACCACAAGATGTTAAATGGTCATCCTGAAACACATTGTTACAAAATTCAAAATCTGTTATTTTGTAGTTTTCACGTGAATGTGGATTTTTGCATTCTACCAGTCTGCTCCAGAGTCTGTATAAACTTAGGTATGTGTGTAGAGCTATAAATAGGCTTGCTTCATACAACAACTGTTCAGTTTTCAATTTTACAATCCTTGAAAAATTACACCATGTTTTATAGAATTTTTTTTCACTTTTTCCCCCTATATAATGCCTTTTATATAGGCACTAAGTAAGTACATTGTAAAAGTACTATTTCTAAAATAAGACTTTAGGCAGACACTCAATTGACTTTTCACCTCAAGTTCTAGTCAGAATATTGCATATAAGGTAGGCCCCATTTGAATACACCCCAAATGTTTTCCTTGGGTACATATACAAAAAAAAAAAAAAAGGCAACAAAATGGTAGCACATAAACGTAGGACAAATGCTGTTTCCAAGTGTTTTGAAGGACTCACCTTTTTAGCCTGTATATTGCCCTAAAGGTATTTTTCTTTTTTATCTTGATCAGTGGAAAAAAAAAAAAGAATTCCAGAGCAAATACCTCAAGAAAAGTGGCTAAATTCTTAAATTTCATTGTGCCTTGCACTGATCATCTTTACAAATGTTTCTTAATGGCTAAAGGCTAAAACCTGGAGAGAACTTCTTCATTAAACAGTCTTTAGAATCAGAAAACCTTATTGTAGCAGAAAATGATGTGCATTCTGAACTAGGGTAAACTCTCTCAGTTCAAATTGTGTAAAATTCTATCCTGGGAAAGAAGTGAATCGGGGTGTTCTTTCAAACAAAGGGTCTACTGAAAACTCTGCGGACAGGCACAATTACTCTCCTCCTCTCAACTTTTATTACTATAGTTAGTGCTACTGTGACAGCTCTTATAACACTGGGTCCCGTCAAGGAATCAGTTGTCTACAGCCCAGGTTATCCTATTAGATACTTGAACTCCTTGAGATTAGAGATGGTGTCACTGTTTATAATAGTCAGACATGGAAACAACCTAGATGTCCATCAGCAGACGAATGGATAAGAAAGTTGTGGTACATATGCACAAAGGAATATTACTCAGCCATTAAAAAGAATACATTTGAATCAGTTCTAATGAGGTGGATGAAACTGGAGCCTATTATACAGAGTGAAGCAAGACTGAAAGAAAAACATCCATGTAGTATACTAACACATATATATGGAATTTAGAGAGATGGTAACAATAACTATATGCGAGACAGCAAAAGAGACACAGATGTATAGAACAGTCTTTTGGACTCTGTGGGAGAGGGAAAGGGTGGGATGATCTGAGAGAATAGCATTGAAACATGTATATCATTATATGTGAAACAATTGCCAGTCCAGGTTTGATCCATGAGACAAGGCGCTCAGGGCTGGTGCACTGGGATGACGCAGAAGCATGGGATGGGGATGGAGGTGGGAGGGGGCTTCCGGATGGGGAACACATGTACACCCATGGCTGATTCATGTCAATGTAAGGCAAAACCACTACAATATTGTAAAGTAATTAGCCTCCAATTAAATGGTGTCAATTTTTGGTGTTGTTTCTTATCAAAGGCTTCCCAGGTGGCGCTGCTGCTGCTGCTGCTGCTAAATTGCTAGTGGTAAAGAACTCCCCTGCCAATGCAGGAGACCCAAATTTGATCACTGGGTTGGAAAGATCCCCTGGAGAAAGGAATGGCAACCTACTCTGGTATTCTTGCCTGGACAACCCCAGGGACAGAGGAGCCTGATGGGTTATAGTCCATAGAGGCACAAAGAGTAGGACACGACTGAAGTGACTTAGCGCACACACTGCCAGGGTGCTTTTGAGTTCTGGGAGGTATGGAATGATGGGATTACTGATATGGACATCTGTGCTAGCCACTTCCCATTTCATTAGATGGAGAAACAGCTTCTCCTCCTATATTCCAAACTGCTCCTTTGGCTTTATAAGGCTACAAGATATCACTTCTAACTTCTTTTGTTTTGGTCCATCCTTCTGTTTATTTTTCATCCTCCCTCTGTTCTTGATTTATGTACTTTTCCTGATTCGTCTCCCATTTTGTTTGGTTTTGTTTTTTTGGTATGGTCACCCAAAGATCAGCAACTTTGTCTTTCACAACGTTTGTTGACAATTTGCTCCTTACATAGTGTTAGCATGTGGCGGATTATCAGAAATACTTGTTAGAAGAAAGTATATTTCTTTTTTTTAAAATAAAATTTCAGAACTCTTTCCCCAGAATTCTAAGTTTCCTCCTCTCTTTTCTTGCCCTTTCCCCTTTCAATACTATTTTACCATGTGAAGCAATTTGTTTTGTGTTTTTTTTTTTCCTTTGGCNCTTGAGAAAGAAGAATGGAACTGGAGGAATCAACTTGCCTGACTTCAGGCTCTACTACAAAGCCACAGTCATCAAGACAGTATGGTACTGGCACAAAGACAGAAACATAGATGAATGGAACAAAATAGAGATAAATCCACGCACCTTTGAACACTTTATCTTTGACAAAGTAGACAAGAACATACAATGGAGAAAAGATAATCTATTTAACAAGTGATGCTGGGAAAACTGGTCAACCACTTGTAAAAGAATGAAACTAGAATACTTTCTAACACCATACACAAAAATAAACTCAAAATCGATTAAAGATCTAAATGTAAGACCAGAGACTTTAAAACTCCTAGAAGAAAACATAGGCAAAACTCTCTGACGTAAATCATAGCAGGATCCTTTATGACTCACCTCCCAGAGTAATGGAAATAAAGCAAAAATAAACAAATGGGACCTAATTAAACTTAAAAGCTTTTGCACAACAAAGGAAACTATAAGCAAGGTGAAAAGACAGCCTTCAGAATGGGAGAAAATAATAGCAAATGAAGCAACTGACAATTTCAAAAATATACAAGCAGCTCATGCAGCTCAATTCCAGAAAAATAAACAACCCAATCAAAAAATGGGCCAAAGAACTAAACAGACTTTTCTCCAAAGGAGACATACAGATGGCTAGCAAACACATTAAAAGATGCTCAGCATCACTCATTGTCAGAGAAATGCAAATCAAAACCACAATGAGGTACCATCTCACGCCAGTCAGAATGGCTGTCAAAAAGTCTACAAACAATGCTGGAGAGGGTACAGAGAAAAAGGAAACCTCTTACACTGTTGTGGGAATGCAAACTAGTACAGCTACTATGTAGAACTGTGTGGCGATTCCTTAAAAAACTGGAAACAGAACTGCCATATGTCCCAGCAATCCCACTGCTGGGCATACACACCAAGGAAACCAGAATTGAAAGAGACATGTGTACCCCAATGTTCATCGCAACACTGTTTACAATAGCCAGGACATGGAAGCAACCTAGATGTCCATCTGCAGATGAATGTATAAGAAAGAAGTGGTACATATACACAATGGAATATTATTCAGCTGTTAAAAAGTATGCATTTGAATCAGTTCCAATGAGGTGGATGAAACTGGAGCCTATTATACAGAGCGAAGTAAGTCAAAAAGAAAAACACCAATGCACTATATTAATGCATATTTATGGAATTTAGACAAGATGGTAATGATGACCCTATATGTGAGACAGCAGCAGAGACACAGATGTAAAGAACAGACTTTTGGACTCTGTGGGAGAAGGTGAGGGTGGGATGATTTGAGAGAATAGCATTGAAACATGTATATTATCATACGTGAAATAGATTGCCAGTCCAGGTTTGATGCATGAGACAGGGTGCTCAGGGCTGGTACACTGGGGTGACCCTGAGGGATGGAATGGGGAGGGAGGTGGTAGGGAGGATCTGGAGGGGGAACACTTATACACCCATAGCTGATTCATGTGAATGTATGGCAGAAGCCACCACGATACTGTAATTAGCTTCCAATTAAAATAAATTTTTTAAAAAAAGAATATTTGTCTTGGTCAATGTCATGTTACCCATAATTCTCCTGCACTCTGTATGCTTATATCTCTGTTTTAACCCCTCTCCCTCTCTCAGATTTTTCGGTTTTTTAATTTTATTTATTTACTTCACCCACTGCTTCAATTGCTTTAAACCAATACCACCATGTTTTTTGTTTTTTGTTTTCTCTTTTCCCCAAGGTTAATCCTGCCAGTGCAATTTCTTTGACATTACTGTTATCAGGCACTCCAGTGAACAAAATTAACCTGCTCTCAGGATTGGTATTCTAGTATGATATTGATTGGATTTGCTGTCTTGTTATTGATTTGTGCTCCAGCTTTCAAGTTGAAATAGATCAAGTTCCTGACAGGCCCATTACCATAAAGACCTCCAATCAACTGTTTTCTGCTCTAGGTCTGTCATTCAGGAGATAACCCCTGAGGATATATGTTATCAAGTCTTTTTCATTACTGCTTTTCATACTGCCAGGTCATCCTCTGTAAGCAACTATGATCATTGCTTGTCTTCCATTGCCCACAGGTACATCTGTGGATCACCCATCCAATGCTTAGAGAAGGCCATTGGTGTCATAGGTACCAGGCCTATGGAGATAGGGAAAAAGAGATAATTGCAGCTCTGAGTTCATTAGTGTAGTTTGATACTCATTCACAGGACTTTGCTTTTGACATTTGATACGAGGTAAGAAAGTGAAATGATAGAGTTCTACCTCTATTTTGTTGTGATTAGATCACAGGTAGGGTGGGTGAGTGACTGTTCTCCATTTACCAGACAGGAAGCTCATTTTGCCTCATCAAATTATCACCCTCTCTGTATTAATAGGAATCAAACAAAATATCCCTTCTTGCAACTTTCTCATTTCCTATCATATAGCTTAGTAAAATGCTTGCACAGACAGTTAATTCATTCACTTGTTTAGCAGTAAACTTGGCAAATACTTCTCAGTATCTTGAAATAAACTCAATAATTACTTTAAGTGTTGTTTCTTGCTATGGATCAGTGCTATTGTTTATAGCATTTTTTTTTTTTTCCAGAAAATGTCAGCCAATGATGTCAGATTTCCATGAACTTTATTTTCTGTTTCACTCCTTAATTGGGGCAGGTTGGAAAGAAAAATGCCAGTACATACACAATATGTTAACCAACCTCACATCCCACAGAGTTTTTAGAAGGACAAGCTAATTCCCAGGACTATATAGGAAAACTAGTCTGCCTCTTCACATTTTTCTAGTAGTGTGGAGGAATTCATTGTCAAGTCAGACCATGATACATTTGAAGGTTGATCTGGTCAGTCATGTGTATCTGCCTCTTTCTCATTTGCTTATTGGCAAGTAGAGCGTGTCCCTGGTTCTTTAGACAGACTGAATTTATAAGGATCTTGTCCAAGGATAACCTTCATTCTTTTGACCTTTCACAGTTGCTTGCTTGCTTGCTTTCCCCATTTTGCATTAACTGCTTTTACACTGGAATTGTCAAATCAGGTTTGGTGACTTTGTCAGCAGCAATGATGGTAAGAAACCAGATTTCCCATGCAAAGGAATTAATGCCCTTTTGTATTAGTAATTCTAAAAATGGATTAAAATGTCTTTGATTTTACTCTCTTGGTTTTTTACTTTATCGTAGTCTCTGATGGTTCATATCTAAAGCTGTTTTGATATGAACTCTGTTTTAGTCTTTTGAACAATTGTAAGCTAAACAGATTAATTTGACCAATATTTTTTAGTGAATAATGTATTTTTTTAACAGTCTAACAAATAAGATTAATTTGTGCTCAAATGAATGAAAAACAGTCACCTTTCTTTGGTGGCTGCTGAGTACTATGCTTTCTGTAATTTGCTCACAGAACTGTTGGGACTTTGTAAATAGAAGTCTGGGGAAAATTTTTAGATCTCCAACTATCTTTGTTTAAGGCACTGAAGGTTTTAAAAGGTAAATGTGATAGATATTGTTTAGTTTTAATAACTCAAGTTTTGGGAAGACCTTAAAAAGTGTTGTTAAAATTTTTTAATTATTTTAATAGAGGATAGATACCTCCTAAAGTTAAATTGATGTGACACTTCTTCTAGCCTGAGTCTGAGAGTCAAGTAAAAGGAGTTTGCTAACATAATCTGAACATAAAAATTGAGCTCTATAATTTCAAAAGCCTTTTAACAATTTTTAACATAACATTCTTATTTTTTCTTCAAAATACTTTCATAAAATGAGCTAAACAAGTAATAGTAATATAGTATTCCCATTTGAAAAATAACTTGCAAATGGAGCTCAGTTGGTTAGTGACAGAATTGGTATTCAGGTCTGTCTGTATTGTTTTTGCTTTTCATCCTGACAAAATTTAACAATGTGTAATAGAACAATTTGGTAAATTCTTTTATACTCATTATTTAAATGAGTAAAAGCAATTGTTAGTAATTTGCATTTACTTTATTTGCTCCTTTTTTTGCTATAGATTATAAAGCAAATCCAAGACATTTTGACTTTCACCCCTCATAATGTTAGTAAGTATATATCTAAAGTAAGGAAGGGGCTTGCCTGGTGGCTCAGTGGTAAAGAATCTGCCTGCCAGTACAGGAGACGTGGATTTGATCCCTGGATGAGGAAGATCCCCTAGAGAAGGAAATGGTTTCTCCCACTCCAGTATTCTTGCCTGGAGAATTCCCGTGGACAGAGAAGCCTGGCGGGCTACAGTCCATGGGGTCACAAAAGAGTCAGACACAACTTAGCAACTAAACAACAACAAAAGTAAGGAAAAGGAAATTTTCTTAATAACCACAATACCATTATCACACCCAACAAAATTAGCAATGATTCTGTAATATTACAATATTTTTGTTCATGTTTTTCTGGTTGTTCCCAGAATGATTTTGTTTTAAAAATAATCAGGATCTCAAAGAAGGACCCCACAAGGCGCTAGTTGTTACATTGCTTAAGTCATGGTTAATCTAAAACAATACCCCTCACCTCATTTTTCTTTTCATGATGTTAACTTGCTTGGGGAGACTGAAAGGCTGGTCTTTAAATTTGATGTTGCTTCTATTATACTAAGTTGCCTCAAATGAAATTTTAAATGTTAAATAAAGAAATACAATAATAAATAGAAAACAGCTCTGTCTAACCTTAAAAGTAGAATTTTTTTTATTTTAAAGAGTTCACAGAACAGTTTACAGTAAGTAAAATGTTGTAAGAATTTATTTCATAAGCAACTTTAAAATCAAAATAAAATCCAAAGTAGTAACTGTATCCTTGTGACTTTTATGTCTGTGTTAGCATTTTGACTAAGTGTAGTTCATAATAGTGAAGATGAACAAGTAAATAAATTCTGGTGGTTTGGTGTTTTAGTCGCTAAGTGGAAGTGAAGTCACTCAGTTGTGTCCATCTCTTGCAATCCCATGAACTATAGTCCACCAGGCTCCTCTGTCCTTGGGATTCTCCAGGTGACAATACTGTAGTGGGTTGCAATTTCCTTCTCCAGAGGATTTTACCAACCCAGGGATCGAACCCCAGTCTCCTGCATCACAGGCAGACTCTCTACCAACTGAGCTATGAGGAAGTCCTAATAAATTCTAGTGTTTGGCAGTAATATAAGTTTAGTCCAATTTTTATTTTCAGCTGATTAGAAAAGTGCAAATTGTACATCTTAACCCTGTCACAAGTTCTGTTCCACGTATCAGAAAACTCACAAACATGTTTTTTGTTGTTTGTAAACACCTTGTCATCTTTACTGTTCTTACCAAAGAGCAAGTATTAAATATTTGTCGTGTACTATCAGTGGTAATAGTATGTTTTTTACATTATTATGTCCTATTCTTGAGTATTTCTTCATGCCTGTATAATCTATTTCAGTATCCAACTAGCAGGCTAGTTAAATGCCTAACTTCCAGAAATGGCAACAATGAAGAATAGTGAAGAGGATGGGAAAACGAGCTGAGAGTTGCCGTATCAGGATTGGAGCAGTCACAGAGCAGGGACACACTGCTTTGTCTCCTGTGGCCTGGCTAAGTGGGCAGGGCGATATGCTTGGTTCATATTGCTTCTGTTACAACCAGAAACTGTTACCATTTTTTCTACCATTTTTTTCCACTGAGAGACATTAAAGTCAGTCCATAAGGATACATCAGTATTGTTTTGCAAGCCAGCCTTGGCAGAAAGAAAGACTTTAAATTTTGGTTATTTCTGTCTAACTTTTTCATCTCTATACCTGTGATAACCCTTGTAGGCAGTCTTTCAAAGGAGTGCATCAAAAGAAAGAAACTGAAATATTTGGGTGCAGTAACTTCCCTACTTTAAATCTTCATTGCTGCAACTATTATATGTTTCTACCTGTGCACTGGCTGGACAGTCCCTCTTCTGAGACAAAATCTGAGTAAATAGAGACACATTCTTTCCACATGCTGAGCTTTCAAGTCCCTGTCTGTTATTCAGTTTTCATCGAAGGATTTAAGGATAAAGTATAGGATTCTGCTGTGTAAAACTAATTCCCTAGCTTTTCCTAATGGTGTGTAGAGTTCCCTAAGGCACAGTGTTATTTCCAGAGTTTTCTTCAATTTGCATAACTGGTTTATCTGAGTTCTCTCCTCAGAATAACAGAAATGAAATGAGATGACACTATAAAAATACTAAAAGCTTCTCAAATTAAAGAGTAAAATTATTTACACATAAAATGATGAAATATTTTGGGCATTTCCAGGCATATAACTACCAGGCATACAAACAGTGCTCAATAAATACTTTCCTAAATAATCATAATAAAGCTGTTTCTGTAATAAAAACATATTTTATGAATAGCATTTAAATATCTACTAAAGAATAGATTCTTCTGAAATCTGTTGAATAAAGTGTGTTCTCTAATATACTAGTACAATTAAATTATAACTAATTGTGTCTCTTACCTGGGGCATGGGATATCTCTTCATGGCTGCTCCAGCAAAGCACAGCCGCTGCCCTTCCTGACCTTCAGTGTGGGATGGCTCCTCTAGGCCCTCCTGTGCCCACACAGCCACCACTCCTTGGGCGTGGGGTTGCTCCTCCCGGCCACCATCCCTGGCCTCGGGTGCCACCACTGGCCCCGGCCACCGCCCCTGGCCTCGGACCCGGGGTAGCTCCTCTCGGCTGTCGCCCTTGACCTCGACGTGGGATAGCTACTCCCGGCTGCCGTCCCTGGCCTCGGACAAGGGGTATCTCCTCTCAGCCATTGCCCCTGGCCTCGGACGCAGGGTAGCTCTTTGCCATGCTTAGTGTGCCAGCTGCCGCCACCACCTGCGCTTAGTACATCGGAGGGCAGACACACTGAAACCATACTCACAGAAAACGAATCATTCTAATCACACTNATAGCTACTCCCGGCTGCCGTCCCTGGCCTCGGACAAGGGGTATCTCCTCTCAGCCATTGCCCCTGGCCTCGGACGCAGGGTAGCTCTTTGCCATGCTTAGTGTGCCAGCTGCCGCCACCACCTGCGCTTAGTACATCGGAGGGCAGACACACTGAAACCATACTCACAGAAAACGAATCATTCTAATCACACTAGGAACACAGCCTTGTCTAACTCAATGAAACTAAGCCATGCCCACAGGGCAACGCAAGATAGGCAGGTCATGGTGGAGAGGTCTGACAGAATGTGGTCCACTGGAGAACAGAATGGCAAACCACTTCAGTATTGTTGCCTTGAGAACCCCATGAAAA
This sequence comes from Neotragus pygmaeus, assembly GCA_006410875.1. Lineage (NCBI taxonomy): Eukaryota > Metazoa > Chordata > Mammalia > Artiodactyla > Bovidae > Neotragus > Neotragus pygmaeus. Next base: position 2,344,276 of record SJYV01045352.1, on the reverse strand, counting down.
GGCAAAATGGTAGGATACTGAAAGAGGTATCCCCCAGGTCAGTAGATGCCCAATATGCTGCTGGAGATCAGTGGAGAAATAACTCCAGAAAGAATGAAGGGATGGAACCAAAGCAAAAACAATNTTATTATGGTTTTGTATTTGTGCTAACTGTAGGGGTTGGACTAAAGTAATAAATCTATATCTTATCAAATATTTCCTTTGCACCCTTAGTAAAAATAAGTATGAGCTGTCAACCTAGTTTGTACTCATAAAAACAATTAAAAATCATTAAATTTTATTTCTGAATTAATGAATATATCTGAATACATTCTTTGTTCTCATTATTCTCAATATTGAATTTATTACTCCTGAATATTTTCATTTAATTGATCAGGAGATGAAAGAGAATCTATGGTACCTACCATTACATATATTTTGTTACCAAATTTACTTAAGCTAATGTTAATGAGAATATAACATAGGTTAAACATTAAAATTTCATCAGTTTATTTCCTTACTGAATGTTACAGTGAAGCCCATTAATTTGAGCCCTGACCCCAAAGGGAGTCATTTTTCTCACTAGCCTTACAGGAGTTTCACTTGAAAAGTCAAACGTCACAAAAAATACAGCCCATTTATAAAGTCTTGACGGAGAAGGCGATGGCACCCCACTCCAGTACTCTTGCCTGGAAACTCCCATGGATGGAGGAGCCTGGTAGGCTGCAGTCCATGGAGTCACTGAGTCAGACACGACTAAGCGACTTCACTTTCACTTTTCACTTTCATGCATTGGAGAAGGAAATGGCAACCCACTCCAGTGTTCTTGCCTGGAGAATCCCAGGGATGGTGGAGCCCAATGGGCTGCCGTCTGTGGGGTCGCACAGAGTAGGACACGACTGAAGCGACTTAGCAGCAGCAGCAGCATAAAGTCTTGAAAGGATCTAAGACAGAAAGGACAAGTAGCTTAAGTGACAAGTCAGGTTGATACCAAATAAATGGATGCAGGAGCATGTGAAAAAATCTGGAGTCGGGCACATTCCTCATAACTTTGAAGTACACTTGCAAAGAGTGTGCTGGTTGGCAAAACTGAGAAAAGTGAAGTAAAAGCTTACCTTACAGAACTTTTTTGTTTTAAAAAATCAGGGAGAAAAATATTTTCAGAATCTGTTATGTATTAAGTGATTCACATGAATTACACTATCAAATTTGTATACTGATCATATGAAATGGAAATTGTTATCCTAGTTTTACAGTTAAGAATACTAAGGTCCAAGGACTTCCCTGGTGGTACAGTGGTTAAGAATCCACCTTGCAATGCAGAGGACAGGGTTTGATCCCTGGCTGGGAAACTAAGATCTCTGTGCACCACAACTACAGAGCCCACATGCCACGACTCGAGAGCCCACATGCTCCCACCGCTGAGCCCACAGGCCACAATTAGAGAGTCCGCGTGCCGTAGTAGAAGGTCCCGCGTGATGCAATGGAGAGCCTGTGTCCCACAACTAAGATCCCATGCAGCTAAATAAATGAATATTAAGAAATAAATTATACTGTCTGGATTATGTAATAAACTCCTCCACTTTTATGGTATGAAAAGAATTGAGATTTGTGTTTATAGTACAGAATCTATGTACTTTATAGTACAGAATCTATGTACTTTTAACTAATATTATAGAATCTATGTATATTTCATTAATCTACCACAGACTCTGATTTTTCTTCTCTCTAACGGGACTGTAGTGTTAGAATGGCATATCCACAAGGGAGAAGCCAGCAACAGTTGATTCAGACTATGGGAAATGACCCAGTTGAGGAGGAGTTCTCCTAGCTTCTACAAGAATTCTTGCTTTAGACTATCTTTTCTGACTGCACTGTCTCTGATTCCAAACCAATCACTGGTTTCTGTCCAGAACCATCATCTTCCTGGATTACAAACCACTTCTGCAAGCTGTAAATGCTGCGAGTGCTTATTGCTCAAAGAGAATTCCTCACTGGTCATTCGAATTGTTTTTAATTTGATTCAGAGAAATTGATAAACTAAAGAACATAAATCCGGCTCTTACTAGGAAATAAAAGTGGTATCATTGAAATAAGTGTTTTATCTCCAATGGTCAATAATTTAAAAGAGCTGGAACAACTTATATTTGGCAGTGTGGATGTATTTGAATACTACAGTCAGACTGTACAGTCACCCCACAGTGTCCACAGCAAATTAGTTCCAGGACCCTCATGGATCCCCAAATCCAGAGATACTCAAGTTCCTTATATAAAATAGCACGACCTGCATACATCCTCCTATATACTTTAAATCATCTTTAGATTATTTCTAATTCCTAATACAATGTAAATGCTGTGTAAATAGTTGCCAGTATGCTGCAAATTCAAGTTTTGCTTTTTGGAACTCTGGAATTTTTTTTCTGGCTATTTTCAATCCATAGTAAGTTGAAACTGTGGATGTGGAACACAGAGGGCTAACTATGTACATGCACACACATGCAAGAGCTATATCACATTATATTTTTTGTGAGCTCTGTATGTTTGCTATATCTTTTTTGAGTGACCAAGAAGCTTGTTCTATTATTATGTATTTGATTCTCTTTTTCCTTAACATAAAAAATGGAGCTAATGGTGCTTTATTATTTACCTTGAAGAAGTACTAAAGATTAATTAGATTTGCATCAAGTAGTCTGAACTCCTCTAAAAAACATCAATAACAATATTTCATTGGGGAAAATTAACATGCATATAACATACATATATTAAATATATGTAGATTCCTTTCCTTTTTATATGTGTATATATATTGAATTTATATTTATACAAATGTATTTAATTTTTAAAAAAACACATGTGTATATAGATTTGCCCTTTTTTGTTTGCTTATTTACTATAGTGAAAATACTTCAGGGAACTCCTTTGTGAGTTTTCAGAAAATATCCAGTTAAAATATCTGGAATGTGTGTTAAGAAAAAAAGAAATGACTTGACATTTTCTTGAGAAGAAAAAATAATTTCACCATACACAAAATGGCTTAGAGTAATATAGATGTGTTTTTTACTGAATTATTTTCTTTTCTCCTTACCCCCACTCCCTTCCCATACAAATGCAGGAAACAGGTAACACGTGAGCATGGGCATTACTTAAAGTAAGACATATTTCAANATGTCCATGGCATTTTCCAAGCAATAGTACTGGAGTGGATTGCCAGAGATTTATTTTAAGAAATTGGCTCACGTGATTGTGGGGACTGGCAAGTCAACAATCTGCAGAGCAGGCTGGCAGCCTGGAGATTCAGGTAAGAGTCGATGCTACAGTCTTGAGTCCTCAATCTGCAGGCTGGAAACCCAGGCAGGGCTTCTGTGTTGCAGTCTTAAGGCAGAATTGCTTATCCAGAAACCTCAGTCTTTGCTTTCAAGGCCTTCCGGTGTTTAGATGAGACCCACTCACATTAAGAAGGGTAATCTGCTTTACTCAAAGTCTACTGATTTAAATGTTAATCACATCTAAAGAAATAACCTTCACAGCCACATATAGACTGGAGTTTAACCAAAGAACTGGGCACCGTGGCCTAGTCAAATTGACACACAAAATTCAACATCACATGGGGAATTTCTACACTGAAAGTGGAACATTTTATTCAGATGCCCATACATCAAATGATAGAAATTTCTTTAGAGTAAAACATGCTATGAGCCGGGCTGTCTCGGTGATATGCTTTCTGGTTTTCTTGTGACAGATTGTGCTTGGTGTCATCTCTGACCTAATGGGCATTCATTGGAGATAGTTCTTTTTACCTTGATGTCAGAGGAGTAGCACATGGGCTCCTGCAGATCTCTGAAAAGAGCAGTGTTCATTTCCTGATCCTGCCTCTGTCTTATGATAAGAGCCTGCTCAGTCCCTTTAGTCGTGTCTGACTCTGTGTGACCCCATCGACTGTAGCCTGCCAGGCTCCTCTGTCCATGGGATTCTCCAAGCAAGAATACTGGAGTGGCTTGCTGTGCCTTCCTTCAGGGGATCTTCCCGATTCAGGGATCGAACTTGTGTCTCTTAGGTCTCCTGCATTGGCAGGCGGATTCTTTACCACTAGCACCACCTGGAAGCCCCTAGAATAAGAACCTGAGGGTAATTAATTTCTACACCACTTCTGTATTTTGAGAAGTGTGTCGATAAGGCGCAGCGGCTCCATCCTCAGAGGAGAAAGTTCGAACGGTGGGATGAAACTGCCCAGGTTCAGCTCCCAGCTCTGCCATGTTGTCTAACCCACCTGAACCTCAGTTTCAAGTACAAGGGGGACAATACCACTCGTTTCTACCTCATAGGGTTTTGAAGTGAAGTGAAGTTGCTCAGTCGTGTCCGACTCTTTGCGACCCCATGGACAGTAGCCTACCAAGTTCCTCTGTCCATGGGATTTTCCAGGCAAGAATACTGGAGTGGGTTGCCCTTTCCTTCTCCAGGAGATCTTCCTGACTCAGGGATTGAACCCGGGTCTCCCACATTGTAGGGAGACGCTTTACTGTCTGAGCCACCAGGGAAGTCTCCATAGGGTTTTAGGACAATTAAATATATTAACATGTGTAAGCGCTGGCACATAGGTAGTGCCACATAAATGTTTGCTGTTATAATGATTACTCTCTGGGAATATGAAGAGAGAAAGTATGAGTAGAGGATGGAGGTGGTTGAAGAAAAGGTTTTTAGAAATAGATTATATGTGAGAACTTTGCTCTGGTTCTGTCCATGTTTGAGACTGCTTTCCAATGTTGGCCTTTAAGGAATTCCTTTCATAATCCCCTTAGATGAATTGACACCAAGATGGAGACTCCTTGTATCCAATTCTGTGCTGTAGTTAATATTGTCATGGAGAACTTCCAGGGTATTAATAATGAGCTAATACACCTATGAATGTTTAATGTGTTGGAAGCAGTTTCCTGATGAGCAAATAGCAGATGTGACAATAACCATGGTCTAATTGCCTAAGAGGCAATTAAATATAGTTTTTAGTCCTTTTCTAAGAAGATATTTGAAAGTTGAAGTATTTGCCACCAAAGGCCTTTCAGTTGTTCTTAGCGAGATGAAGTGTAGTGCAGAGTAGGGGTGTTTCAGAGTGTATTTCCTTCCTATACATCTAATCTATCTCTGTAAATTGTAGAGTTTTCTACATAGGCTTTTGGTTTATATACTTCCATGTTTGACTTTTTGGTGTAGAGTGGTAGCTTTCATTGTCCTACAAATTCTAATGAAAAATAATACTAGTTACCTTTTGTTAAGATCCTCTGTGTGTCACGCACCGTAGTGAAGGTTTTATATATATCCGCATACATCGTCTTCACAATAATATAATGAAGTTACTATGATTATCACTGTTTCCATTTGAAAAAACTGAAGACTTCCCAGGTGGTGCAGTGGTAAAGAATCTGCCTGCCAGTGCAGGAGACGCAGGAGAGGCAGGTTTGATTCCTGGGTTGGGAAGATCCCCTGGAGAAGGAAATGGCAACTCACTCCAGTATTCTTGCCTGGAGAATCCCATAGACAGAGAGCCTGGTGGGCTACTGTCCATAAGGTTCCAAAGAGTCAGACATGACTGAAGCAACTTTGCACACATGCACACACAAGGCTTAGGGGGTGAGCTTGCTCCAGGTTAATCAGAGGTAGCTGGATTCCAAGCGACAAGAATAGGAAAGCCCAAACACTTAACCACTACGANTAACACGTGAGCATGGGCATTACTTAAAGTAAGACATATTTCAATGTAAGTTTTCTTGTAATATTATGGTTAAAGAGGAAAGTGACTTGAACCAAAATTGATAATTTACTTACATCCTGCTTTTAGGTTTGTGCATCCATAAAAAGCCATATACTGCTTCTTTTTTCTTTTTTTTTCTTTTTGGTTGTTGTTGTTGCTCAGTAATGTATCATATTTATTTATTTTTTTATTTTTACCTTTTGACCCCTTTTACTCCCCCAGCCCCTACCTTTGGCAGCCATCAGTCTGTTCTCTGTAGTTATGAACTTGCTTTTTCTTTTTTTTTCTGATTCCACATATAAGAGATCATACCGTATTTGTGTTTCTCTGTCTCTGACTGACTTCACTTAGCATGATGTTCTCGAGATCCATCCATGTTGAAGCAAATGGCAAGATTTTTGTCTTTTCTGGCTGAATAATATGCAGTAGGGCTTCCCCTCATAGCTCAGTCAGTAAAGAATCTGCCTGCAGTGCAGGAGACCTGGGTTTGATTCCTGGGTCAGGAAGATTCCTTGGAGAAGGAAATGGCAACCCACTCCAATATTCTTGTCTGGAGAATCCCATGAACAGAGGAGCCTGGCAGGCTACAGTCCATTGGGTCACAAGAGTCAGACACGACTTAGCAACTAAACCACCACCAACATGCAGTAGAATATTACTTTATCTATTCATCCATCATCAATGAACACCTAGGATATTCCTTATCTTGGCTATTGTACATAATGCTGCAATGAACATGAGAGTGCAGGTATCTTTTTGAGTTAGGATTTTCATTTTCCTTGGGTGAATACCCAGAATTGGAATTGCTGAATTGTATGATGGTTCTCTAGTCAAAGCTATGGTTTTTCCAGTAGTCATGTGTGGATGTGAGAGTTGGACTATAAAGAAAGCTGNGCTATTGTACATAATGCTGCAATGAACATGAGAGTGCAGGTATCTTTTTGAGTTAGGATTTTCATTTTCCTTGGGTGAATACCCAGAATTGGAATTGCTGAATTGTATGATGGTTCTCTAGTCAAAGCTATGGTTTTTCCAGTAGTCATGTGTGGATGTGAGAGTTGGACTATAAAGAAAGCTGAGCACCGAAGAATTGATGCTTTTGAACGGTGGTATTGGGGAAGACTCTTGAGAGTCCCTTGGACTTCAAAGAGATCCAACTAGTCCATCCTAAAGGAAATCATTCCTGAATATTCATTGGAGGGACTGATAGTAAAGCTGAAACTCCAGTATTTTGGCCACCTGATGCAAAGAACTGACTCATTAGAAAAGACCCTGATGCTGGGAGATTGAAGGTGGGAGGAGAAGGGGACGACAGAAGATGAGATGGGCATCACCAACTGAATGGACATGAGTTTGAGTAAACTCTGGGAGTTGGCGATGGACAGGGAGGACTGGCGTGCTGCAGTCCATGGGGTCACAAAGAGTCGAACACGACCGACTGAACTGAACTGAGCTGAATGATGGTTCTATTTTTAATTTTTTGAGGAACTTCCCTACTGTTTTCCATAGTGACTGCTGCACCAATTTATATTACCACCAACAGTGCATTATGATCCACTTTTCTTCACACTCTCACCTACAATTTGAGAGTGTATACAAATTCAATATACATATACAATATGTATGTATACAAATTGTATACAAATTCAATATACATACACATATAAATAGGAATAGACTCTATATGAGTATGTTTAATACATGCATATTATATGCATGCTAATTTTCCCCATTGAAATATTGTTATTGCTGTTTTTTTCAATGAGTTCAGATTACTCCATGCCAATCTAATTAATCTTTAGTACTTCTTCAGAGTTAGTAAAGCACCATTAGCTCCATTTTTTATGTTAAGGAAAAAGAGAATCAAATTCTTATTCCTTTTTTCTTATAATAATCATTCTGACAAATGTGAGATTTCTCATGGTGGTTTTGATTTGCATTTTCCTGATGAATAGTGATGTTGAGCGTCTTTTTATGTACCTGTTGGCTATCTATATGTCTTCTTTAGGAAAATGTCTAGTCAGATCTTATGCTCATTTTCTAGTTAGACTGTTTTTTGTTTGTTTTGCTATTGAGTTGTATGAGCTTTTTATTTTGGATGTTAATCCCTTATTAGNCTTTTTATGTACCTGTTGGCTATCTATATGTCTTCTTTAGGAAAATGTCTAGTCAGATCTTATGCTCATTTTCTAGTTCGACTGTTTTTTGTTTGTTTTGCTATTGAGTTGTATGAGCTTTTTATTTTGGATGTTAATCCCTTATTAGATATATGATTTGCAAGTATTTCTCCCATTCAGTAGGTTATCTTTTCATTTTGTTGATGGTCAAGAACATGTTAAGGAGAGGAATATGGCAAAGAACACTTGATATATGAAGAGAGTTTATGAAAAGATAACCAGCTAGTTTATAAAACAAGCATGAAAAAAAAGCATCAACTTAAAAGTAAAATAAAGTAAAAAAAATAAATTAACTTAAAAAAAAAAAGTTGAAACCCATGGAAAGAATTGGAGACTAACACTTAAAAGTTAGGGCAACTGGAAATAAAAAAACTTGAAATGTTTAATATTTGCTGAAATATAGGTGGAATGAACTATGTTGTATTTTTGAGAATTAAAAAATTTGATTAGTTGAGCAAAGTAGTGGAATCTGCCATTGTCTTAGCTGAAAGCAAACACCATTTGCAAATCCACTTAGGAGTTTTAACTTTGTGCTTACATGTTACATATGCAGAATTCAGAAGTTTTCTAGTACTGAAGGCATTCAGAATCTGTGATGTAAGTATAGACTTCGTGTTTTGACGAAATTCAAAATCTGTTGTTCTGAAAGATGTTTGGATCAATAAATCTTGATGTTCCCTCTACAGAAGTCATTGTTTTCTAATTAGAAGAGCAAAAAATAATAAGAATTAGAACACAGAACTCATGAATTTTAGAAGTCTCATTTGGCCTACAGAGCCAAAATGTTTTAACAGCTGTACTAGAGACTGACTGAAAATATTAGCACATTTATCCAGGCATGACAAGATTTAAATCTAGTTTAAAGCTTCCTCTATCACAATGGCAGATTTATTGTGTAAGTTTATTGTACAAGCAGTGTCTGTTGGAAACTCCTCACTGAATATCAAATTCAGCTACATTTCCAGAACATCATTTTCAGAAACGTTTTCCAGATTTCCTTCCACTTTATTTAAGTCTGAAAAGATCATATTTCAGTTTTTAAAAATCAGAGTGTGAAATCACCTTGATATCATCTCCAATATATGATAAGCTTGCAGTGCCTAATGGATACCAAACAACATTTATAGAATACCAAGGAAACTTTTTTACCAGAACTCAAAGAATAGGATCAGATAAAAGTACTTCATGAGCATGCATATTAAATAGATGGCATACAAAAGTAGGAGAGTCAACACAATGTGAAAACAGTTGTAACAGCACAGAGACCACATATAAATCACGAAGAGCCCAGAAATATTGTAGTATGCAGCCAGCTTCATATATTACAGTATGTCCAGGATCTTCTTGATTTAAATGTGGTCTCTCTGTGCTGTTACAACTGTTTTTGTTATAGCTAAATGCTCCAGGAAACAAACTCACTCAGAAGGACAGTGTGGATAGTGGCGTGCAGTTTATTTCACCAGCGGGTCCAAGGCAGAGTTTTCTCTTTAGCCAGGGACCCCAGCCAACTTTTGTGAAAACCTTGTATACCTTAAGTGTACATGCTCAAGCCCACATCCCCAAATTCCTTAAACCTAGCCTGGAAAATGTTAAAGGNTATTTCACCAGCGGGTCCAAGGCAGAGTTTTCTCTTTAGCCAGGGACCCCAGCCAACTTTTGTGAAAACCTTGTATACCTTAAGTGTACATGCTCAAGCCCACATCCCCAAATTCCTTAAACCTAGCCTGGAAAATGTTAAAGGGACATACAATCGGGTTACAGCCATGATTCATAATCAGAAGGGTCAGCTGGTTATACATTATAGCCTACACCAATGGGTGCCATAAAGATTACAAAAATGATTGACTGCATAGGGGATTATCACATTCTTTTTGGTGATGGGAAATCTTGGTATGGAATCTGGTGTTTATCAGTCCAGGAGGCCAGTTCGGTAGTAGGTAGTTATCCCCATGGCTACTAGGCACATAGTCCAAAGTTCACTGAAAGTGCAAGCAGGTTTATAGTCCAGAGTTCACTGGGAATGTAAGATGTAGTTTCCTTCTTTTTCAAAATGGAGTCAGCTCAGCCTGTTGCTTTCCTCCTTCATTCTCCCCTCTTGATGCTCTCAACTTCCAGTGCGAGCATCACTTATTGAGATGTACTGCATTTTAGGCTTCCTGGTATATATTTGGGTAAATGAAGTCATCCTCTATGATACAAAGTTAACAACACATTGGAGAATACAAGGTCCACATAACAGAATCAACAGAACAACTACAACAATGGTTAATATAGTTTTCCACCAATCACCCTTTACCTATGATTGAACAGAAGTCCAAAAAGGAAGATTATCATCAGACATAGCTTTTACTTGATCCTTCATGTCATCTAGAGTGACTGATATATTGCCAGACAAATCAGGAATATATACACAACATTCATCTTTGATTATAGCACAGGTTCCTCCTTGGGTGGCTGTAAGTATGTCTAAAGCCATTCTGTTTTGAATTACCACTTTTCTCATTTGTATTTGTTCAGTATTTAGTGCTTGAATAGCTCTTAGGCTGTCATTTAGGGCTCTTTGGGTGAAATTAGTTAAGAGTTTCAACTCTAATCATTATGTCCATAGTGCGCAATGAGGGAACAAATATAGCAGCCAAATAATTATACCAGTGGAAAACTGATGGTGACCGTCTGGCCCTTAGGGAGGGTAAATTTAAAGGCTCTTGTATTGTCGACATGATGTTTCCATGGGCAAAGGCCAGACCTAAAGTACACCTCCCTATCCATCCTGGGGGCAACCAAGGCCATAATAAGTTAGTCCCACATAACCAATGGGTGCCATTAGAAGCAATTCACCTGATTCTAGGGTTGAATCCCCAGTCTGTCCCAGGCCATTGGGTGGATTGACTGGGATCATAAGTAACTTTATAGGTCTTATAGCACTGTTCTGTCCATAGAAAGCCCACTGGTTTTAAATTCTTTTTTTCTGTCATTTGGTTTTTACATCCAATAGTGTGTACATCTTGTTCCCAGCAAATTTTAGCTATCCTAACAAGTTGTCCCTTTTTTGGAGTAATCCACATGTATTCATCCCATATCTAGTAAAATTGGTCAAAATATCAGTTAATTTCTGATCGTTTGGACTTAATGGCTGTCATGTAATACTGATAAGCGTTTTCTGAGCTAAGAGTATAATTAAAATGTATCCCATGGCCGTTTATCAGATCATTGGCCTTTTTATCATACCAATGGGTAGTGGCTGCTGTGGTTACAGTTTCTATACTCAATTTTTGTTGTTTTGCCTGATACAAAAAATCACATAAGCTAGGCGTTATCACCCCTCTGTAGAGGTGATACCCACCATGGGAGTCCACAGACATGGGCATGGCTCCACATACCCAGCAGTTTTTTTATGGAAGTCAACATAGGAATGTGCCCATGAAATGAAAACATTGTCTTGTGCTGAAACTATAGGTAGTCTCAAGAGAATACTGGCAAGTCCTTGAAGCAGCAATTGATTGTAGAGCTTCATCTCTTCTTCTTTAAGATGATCTTGGTTTCATGGGGCTCAGTGGGGTCCCTTTGTGTAGTCCACTCGCATCCTCCGGGGCTACGTGGTATGCTCTCTTCACCCTCATGTGGTGGATCCAGGGAGTGACACCTGCAACTCTAACTGCTGTAGGGGTGGTTAGAACAACAGTATATGGAACCTTCCAATGAGGGGCCAAGAAGTCGTGTATCCAGTCCTTGACCCACACCTGATCACTGAGCACAAATTCGTGAATCTGTTCCCCAAGGAGAACCGGCACCCTTTCTTGTACAAACTTAGTTACGTGATTCATTACCTGAGCCAGTTGTTCCATCTGCTGTGAAATCCCATCCGCCCTTACCTGTGGCAGATTTGCCTAAACCTGTCTTACTATGGGAGAGGACCTCCCATAGACAATTTCATAAGGAGAATAACCATGGGAATGCAGGGTTACCTTAATTTGAGTAAGGCTGCCAGAAGCAAGTCTATCCATGAACAGTTAGTCTCTGATTCATTTTGAAAGTGTCTCTTTAAAAGTTTGGTTGGTTTTTTCACCACTCTGGAGCTCTGGGACCTATATGCCATATGTAATTTCCACTTGACATTTAGACCTTTATATACCTGTTGAATTAAGTCAGTTACAAAAGGCAGGGCCGTTGTCTGATCCTATACTGGTTGGGAACCCAAATCTGGGGATTATTTCTTGGAGCAGACAGTGAGCCACTTCATTCAGTTCGAGTGGGGAAGGCCTCTACCCATCCTGAGAAGGTACGTACCATGACCAGTAAATAGTGATAGTGTCAGCAGGGTTTCACCTCAGTAAAGTCCACTTCTAAATGTTCAAAGGGTAGAGTGCCTTTTAACTGTATTCTGGAGGGTTTTGTTTATGTTCAGGGGCAGCATTGACATCTGAGCAAGCAGAACAGTCTACATAAGGAGGAAAGTCATGGCATTAAGAAATATTTTTGAATTTATTCTTCCATTTTGTCATGTCCCAAGTGGGTTGCCTGGTGAACCTGAGACGCCAGTATGGGGGGCTAATGCCTCGGGTACCAGTAACCTGCCATCTGGCAGTTCCCACCAACCTTTTTCATTCATGGTGGCCCTTTCTGCTTCAGCCAGCTGGTCTTGGGCCAGGGTATATTGTGGGAGAGTCAACATTAACTCAGGCATTTTTGAGAGTACAAAGGTTCTGATAGGTCCCCCACCAGCAGCCCCAAATTTCTCAGCCACATGTTTTGCAGCTTTATCTGCTAGTCAGTTTCCCTGTGCTTGTGGCTGTCTTCCTTTTGGTGACCCCAGCAATGTGTCACTGCTACCTTTTCAGGTTCCCATACAGCATCTAATAGAGTCAAGATTTCTTCCTTGTTTTTAATGTCCTTTCCATTGGCTGTCAGAAGACCTCTCTCTTTGTATAATCCCCATGTACACACACAGTAGTAAAAGCATACCTGGAGTCTGTGTAAATGTTTGTCTTCTTACCTTTTGACCGCTGGAGGGCCTGGATTAGAGCATATAGTTTGGCCTGTTGAGCAGACCGTTGATGGCAGAGAGCTAGCCTCAACGATGGTTTCTTTTGTGACTACTACATATCCTGATAGTCACTGTCCTTGTTTCATCAGGCTGGTGCCATTGATGTACAGAACCCAATGTGGGTCCAGGATTGACAGGTCTCTCAAGTCAGGTCTGCTGGCATAAACGTCTAGGATTTCCTTGCAATCATGTGAGGGCCCACCTTCTCCCTCAGGAAGGAGAGTGGCTGGATTCAGGGCCTGACGAGGCTCAACAGTAACATGGGAGTTCTCGCATAACAGTCCCTAGTATTGAGTAATCCAGAATGTCGACAGCCATTTATGGGGGTCCCCTCACAGGACAGTGTTGACCTCATGGGGGACTTTTATGATCAAATCTTGGCCCAAAGTCAGCTTGGTTGCCTCCCGGACGCATCCTGGCCACCCAGTGGCAACATTGTCCAGCTGTTTCGAGAGAGNGAAGGAGAGTGGCTGGATTCAGGGCCTGACGAGGCTCAACAGTAACATGGGAGTTCTCGCATAACAGTCCCTAGTATTGAGTAATCCAGAATGTCGACAGCCATTTATGGGGGTCCCCTCACAGGACAGTGTTGACCTCATGGGGGACTTTTATGATCAAATCTTGGCCCAAAGTCAGCTTGGTTGCCTCCCGGACGCATCCTGGCCACCCAGTGGCAACATTGTCCAGCTGTTTCGAGAGAGAAGCCACGGGTCTGTCCCATGTCCCCATAGTCTGGGACAGCACTCCCATAGCCACCTTGTCCTTTTCAGTCACATAAACAGTATATGGCTTAGCAGGGTCTGGCAGGCCCAAGGCGGGTGCTGATGTGATTGCCAGCTTTAATTCCTCAAAGGGCTGTTGCTGTCTCTCAATCCAATTTAGTGAATCTCCTTCTGATCCCATTAGGAGTTCATATAACATCTGGGTCATCTTGGAATAGCCCAGAATCCAAATCCTACAAAACCCAGTGGCTCCCAAGAACTCTCAGACCTGTCATCTGGTTCTTGGTTGTGGGATTCTCAAAATGACCTCTTTTCTGAACTGGTCTAACAGCCTTGTCCATCCTCTCAGAACAAACCCCAAATATCTTACCTCCTCTTTGCAGATCTGTGCCTTCTTTTTCAAGACTCAGTAGCCGGACTCCATCAACTGCTCTAGTAAAAGCCTTGGTCCCTTCCCAGCAGTCTTCGCCATTCTTGGCAGCCAACAGCAAGTCGTCCACATGTTGTAGCAACCAGGATCTGAACTTCTCTGGCTGGAATGAGTCCAGGTTGGAAGCCAAGGCTTCCCTAAAGATGGTAGGCTGCTGCTGCTGCTGCTAAGTCACTTCAGTCGTGTCCAACTCTGTGCGACCCCATAGACGGAAGCCTACCAGGCTCCCCTGTCCCTGGGATTCTCCAGGCAAGAACACTGGAGTGGGTTGCCANTTCCCTAAAGATGGTAGGCTGCTGCTGCTGCTGCTAAGTCACTTCAGTCGTGTCCAACTCTGTGCGACCCCATAGACGGAAGCCTACCAGGCTCCCCTGTCCCTGGGATTCTCCAGGCAAGAACACTGGAGTGGGTTGCCATTTCCTTCTCCAGTGCATCAAAGTGAAAAGTGAAAGGGAAGTTGTTCAGTCGTGTTTGACTCTTAGCAACCCCATGGACTGCAGCCCAGTAGACTCCTCCATCCATGGGATTTTCCAGGCAAGGGTACTGGAGTGGGGTGCCATTGCCTTCTCCAGAAAGAGGGGACACCAAACAACAGCTCACCTGGACTCGCCTCCCACAAGGATTTAGGAAAGACGGTTGGGGAATTCGTAAATCCTTGTGGGAGGCGAGTCCAGGTGAGCTGTTGTTTGGTGCCCCCTGCTGGGTCTTCCCATTCAAAAGCAAAAATGGGTTGAGACACTGGGGCAAGACTTATACAGAAGAAGGCATTCTTGAGATCTAAACAAGTATAGATATTAGCACTCGGTGGAAGGAGGCTAAGTAAAGTATAGGGGTTAGGAACGGTGGGATGTAGAGTCACGGTGGCCTGGTTGGCCAGTCTGAGGTCCTGCACAGGTCTATGGTCCTGTCCCGCTTCTTTCTTGACTGGTAGGATGGGTGTGTTCCAGGCCGACTGGCATTCAATCAGGATGCTTGCCTGTTTCCATCTGCTTATGTGTGGACAGAAATGCCACTCTAGCCTCTAGTGACAGTGGGTACTGATGTTTTCTGACTGGGATGGCACTGGGTTTGAGTTCTATTACCACTGGAGCTTGATGTATGGCAAGCCCAGGGTAGGGGTTGGGAGTTAATTTTCCACCCAGACCTCGGGGAATCATCGGATTAGTTTCCTCCCTTGGCTGTCTAGTCCATCCAGATTTCCTTCCGGAGGGTCATGTAACCTCAGTTCATCTTGAAGGGTTACCGAGAGGGAGAGTAAATAGGTAGTTTAAATAATAGAGTAAATATCCACACCCGGAGAGTGGGTGTTTCTTGGGGGGGGAAAGGTCACTTGTGCCCCCAGTTTAGATGACAAGTTTCTTCCCAAAAGATGTACTGGGCATTCAGGAATATACAGGAATTCATGAGTCACTTGATGCCCCCCATTTGGCATTTCCGGGGTAAACAGAATGGTCTGATAATCTTTTCTGTGGTTACTCCTTCTCTGCCAGTGGGCTTTATTGAGAGGGGTGCTACCGGTTCAGTCACCACTGACGTTTCTGCCCCAGTGTCCACCATAAAGTCAGTAATTTGGTCCCCTACTTTCAGTTTCACTGTGGGCTCCCAGGGACCTTGTGTCTTTGAACCCTGGCACCCGTATTCAGCCTCTAGTCCAGCCAGCCCTATAACAGCCGATGCCAATTCTTTTTCCCCGTTATTTTGAGGGCATTCATTTTTCTAGTGACTGAAGTCCCGGCATCGGGCACATTGGTTTTGTTGCAGGGTGGCTGTGGGCCTTCTTGTAGAGGGCTTGCCGGGATATTGGCCCCCACTCAGAAAGGATGTGGGCTTTGGGGAAGGCTCACGAAGAGGCCTTCCGAAAGCCATGGCCAGTACCACGATCTCTGGTCTGCCCTCTTATTATCTTCTTTCTGTCTTTTCTCAGCTTCCCCCTTAACCTCCACATCTCTATTTCTGAATACCTTATCAGCGATCTCAATTATTTGTGAGTTAGTCGTGGCCAATACCCTGTCCAACTTTTGAAGTTTATGTCTGATATCAGGGTAGGCTTGAGACACAAAGGCTGCATTTATCACCATCTGAGACCCAGAGGTCTCTGGATCTATTGGTGTATAAAGTCTGTAGGCCTTGCACAGTCTTTCATAGAACCCAGAGGGTGATTCGGTTTCCCTTTGAATCACTTTGGAGGGTTTTGCCATATTCATAGGTTTCCGCCCCCCCCCACCCCCTTGAGGCCTTGTTAAATAGCCACCCGATATCTCTCCAGGTGGCCCCTCCCTTCCTCTGTGTTAGTCCCAGTTGGGCTTCTATCAGGGGTGGCTAGTTCTGCCCACTGCTGCAGTACTCTCAGGTGCCATCTTAATCATTTCTTAATCATGTTCTGGTACTCTCAGGTGCCAGTTCTTAATCATTTTCTGGCTTCAGGATCCTGTGTCTTTTCCTCAGTGCTGAAAGGGGATACTAGTAGTTGGATTATGTCATCCCATGTAAGGCACTGGGTTTGAAAAATAGTTTCCATTAGCCTAATAATGACTTGTGGCTCCCCCCAAGTATGGTGGAGCGTGTCTTTGCCAGTTTAATAATATCCGTAGAGGAAAATGGCTGGTAATAATGGGCTACAGAGGGCTGATGGTAGTGCTCGCCTGCGTCCTGAACCAGAGGCTGTTGTAGCTCTCTGAGAGGCATCTGTAGTGGAGTTCTTTCCCCTGTTCCTTGGTGGAGTGCAGCCTCTGTCTAATTCCTAATTTTCTTTTCCCTTCCCATCAGTACTCACCGGGAGAGGTGGATACAATCTAGGAGATCCGGCTGAGCTGGAATCCTGGGGCCGTTGACCAGAGGTCTCCATTGCCGGGATCGGAGGCTGCTGAAATAGTGGCTGTATGATCTCCAGGAGAGTTGGTGTAGGAGCAGCAGCTACTGCAGGAACTTCACCTGGCCTTGGATTGGGCATTAAGGTGGCCTCCAGTCCTGGTGGAGCATTGGGTGGCAGGCACATCATCATCCAGTATGGGGAAGGGGGCAAGTTGTCCCCGTCCAAATCCTGCAGAATTTCTTTGTTATCATTAGTCAATTTTTGTGCCATTAATATTGTTCCTTTCCCTTTCTTGATATAGAATCTCATCCAAGGATGGGGTTCTTGAGCTAACCCTAGCCATAAGCCAGTAAGTGGAAATTGATCTGGATGTCCTGGCTCTCCTGTGGCTATTGTATAGATTGCTTCCACTATTTTTAAGTTCATGGTGCCTTCTGGTGGCCACCTTACTCCCACAGGGGGCCATTTGACCTGACAGAGTATGTGGAGGCGGTTAGGTGTTATCTTCACCCTATAGTCTCCTCCAAATCCTTTCTTAAAATTTTTATTCATGCACTCCAGTACAGTTGTCTTAGATTCATTTCCTTCCATCTTGCTTACCTTCTTGGACCTTCTTCTACATTTCCTTTTCATTCTGTGTACGGAGTTCTCGGTACCCTATATAATTCTGATATTTCAACTCAGTGAAACATTTAAATTGCCGTTCTGCCTCCTTCCTAACTGGGGTGAGAAGAGCCTTACCTGCCAGATCCCAGAGGGAGAAGGGGGATCGGCGTGTCTTCACCTGCCGGTCAGCACAGCCAGACCGGAACACCACGTGGTCCAAGACTGTTTCTCCCTTGACTTTTAAAATCCATTTTGCCTTGGTGAGGTTGATCAGGTGCAGATGAAAACACAGATGGGTTAAATATCCCATGCCCCGGGCCATTTCTTGAAAAGATACTCACTTATGTATCCCCCTCCTTCTAGCCTGACAATTCTGAGGGGATTAAGAATTCCACAGCAGATGGGACATTTCCTACAACAAAGACCAAGTTTCTTCCCCCCAAAGCCCTCTCACAATGGTCTGACAATAATTTGTCCCAAGACGGCGTCACGTTCAATTTTCTTCAAAAAGCCTTCTCATGACTGCCTGACAAATTTAACTCAAGACCATGTGGACACTACTGCCACTGCCTCCCTTGACGTTTATGGTCTGTGCATTCCCTATTCTCTCTCAGGGGTTGATCAGGCCCCCTCTTCCACCCCGCAGAATGGGAACCTTCCTTAGCTGTCATCCACTGCTCACTTAACTTGGAAGGTCTGGGCATCAAAAAACAGAATCTTTCCAGAAGGGTGAGGCACCTTTTCCCCTCTAGAAGATCTGAGCCACGAGGCCTTGGTGTGGCCCCAAACAGGACTTGTCTCCTCAAAGTGAGGAGTTTCCCAGCCAATGCATCAAATGTTATAGCCAAACCCTCTGGGAAACAAATTCACTCAGAAGGACAGTGTGGACAGTGGAGTGTCGTTTATTACACCAGCAGGTCTGGGACCCAGGCCAGGAACCCCAGGGTCCCCAGCTGACTTTTGTGAAAACCTTATATACCTTAAGTGTACATGCTCAAACCCACATCCCCAAATTCCTTAAACCTAGCCTGGAAAATGTTAAAGGGACATACAATCGGGTTACAACCATGATTCATAATCAGAAGGGTCAGCTGGTTATACATTGTAGCCTATACCAATGGGTGCAATAAAGATTACAAAGGTGTGACTACATAGGGGATTGTTACATTCTTTTTGGCAATGGGAAATCTTGGTGGAATCTGGTATTTATCAGTCCAGGAGGCCAATTCAGCCATAGGTATATTATCCCCATGGCTACTAGGTACATAGTCCAAAGTTCACTGAAAGTGCAAGCAGGCATATAGTCCAAAGTTCACTGAAAGTGAAAGCAGGTGTATAGTCCAAAGTTCACTGGGAATGTAAGATGGACTTTCCTTCTTTTTCAAGATGGAGTCAGCTTGGCCTGTTCCTTTCCTCCTTCAATTTCATGTTTGTAGTATGTAGCCAAATTCATAGGACTTCCCTGTAGCTCAAACGGTAAAGAATCTGCCTGTGAAGCGGGAGATCCGGGTTCAATCCTTGGATTGGGAAGTTCCTCTGGAGAAGAGAATGGCA
The DNA here is from genome assembly GCA_006410875.1 of Neotragus pygmaeus. Lineage (NCBI taxonomy): Eukaryota > Metazoa > Chordata > Mammalia > Artiodactyla > Bovidae > Neotragus > Neotragus pygmaeus. The sequence continues at coordinate 2,325,209 of SJYV01045352.1, read as the reverse complement.
ATCCACTCCAGTATTCTTGCCTGGAGAATTCCATGGACAGAAAAGCCTGGTGGGCGGCAGTCCATGGGTTCACAAAGAGTAAGACACGACTGAGTGACTAACACACAGCCAGGTTCATAAAAGTACTCTATCTTGGAAAGTAAAGATGTGAATGAAAAATGAGAAGGAAAGAATTGGCAAAACAACATAGCAGCATTCAGACTAAGGAAGCAATACACTCTCATACCATAAACTCTGAAAAGCAGCAGAAAAACAAAAGACTCATTGGAATTTGTATTTGCCTCCTATCCTCTGGCTTCTCAGAAGCTGTACAGGGTGAGGACAAGGTCAGTAGATAAATTATGAAAAACCTAATGCACTTGAAGGGAATCATGAGAGCTGAGTCAGTATGTAGGGGGGAAAAGACAGGAAACATCTTTCCAGGGTGGAATTTCCCCCACTGCACATTATTTTCCAGAGGGCTTTTGCCAGCCCAGGTGACAGCTGTGTGAATTAGAAAAAGGAATCCCTTCTGAGACATTCGGCCCCAAAGGTTTACTAAACTTAGCACAAGGTTTAGTACCTTTGTGCAAAGAAGATCCTTCCTCTAAGGAGATGTACCTTTGCCAGTCTGGGACAAGTGGCTCAGAGAGCCTAGCATAAACTGTATTTTGGCCCTCTGTTGCCCTCTCAGTGAGGCACCATTGTGCAGTGTGCAAACCACATGACTGCCACAATCAGGCTCCTCAAGGAAGGAAGTAGACATTGGGATTGGGCATTTTAATTTTTTTTCATCTGGGAGATTGGCAGATCAGAGAGATTACCACAGTGAATGTGAAAGTTGGTGGTTGTGAGCCATGTGTTATGCCGGGATTCATGGCCTCTGGAAGAGAGGCTTTTGATCTGGGGCCAGACATAAGACTTGATTACTCAGAGCTTTTTGTGTAGCAAAGTTTATTAAAGTATAATAGAGAATGGGAAAGCTTCTGACACAGACATCAGAAGGGGACAGAAAGAGTGCCCACTTGCTATGTCTGTTAAGTGAAAGTGAAGTTGCTCAGTTGTGTCCAACTCTTTGCGACCCCATGGACGGCAGCCCACCAGCCTCCCCATCCCTGGGATTCTCCAGGCAAGAACACTGGAGTGGGTTGCCATTTCCTTCTCCAATGCATGAAAGTGAAAATGAAGTCGCTCAGTCATGTCCGACTGTTAGAGACCTCATGGACTGCAGTCTACCAGGCTCCTCCGTCCATGGGATTTTCCAGGCAAGAGTACTGGAGTGGGGTGCCATTGCCTTCTCCAAGCTATGTCTGTTAGTGAGCTGCCAATCAGATAAGAGAGACACTTCAAGGCTGAGGGAGTTTCACTAAGCCCTTCTCCCACAATATGCGTTTTTAAGATAGAATAGCACAAGGTATCATCCCCAGCCAAAAAACAACTGACATGAGTACTGGTTTGTTGAGCCATTGTCAGCCCAAGATTTGAGAAAAGAAAAGGAAAAAAAAAAGGTTAGTTTTAGGCAGAGATGATTTGAAGAAAGGCAGATTCCAAAGCAAATACATAGTTTCATTAATATAGCTTAAGAAGTACATTCCCATAAGAAAAATGAGTTGGTTAGCTCAATGTTTGAGAAAAATAAGTTCAGGCAGAACTAGGTGTCATCAACGGAGAAGGGAAAAAAGTCTGCCACTTGCAGTTTATTGCCTCCTGCTGCTCGGGGACTTCTGGCCTCCCTGCTGAGGCTGTTAACACTCTCAAATGCAAATAGAAAAGAGAAGTGTGGGGGACAAATTTGATCCAACATAAACAGAACTGATATCCATAGGTAGAGAGGGCTATGATTGATACAGGAAAAAAGAAAATTCAAAGCTATTATAAAGTTTTACCTAAATAAGGAAGAATTAAAAGATGAAGATGACACACCATGTTTCAGAAAAAAATTGAAACAAGATGAGCAATGCTGAAACATCTTGGAGACGTTCAGACCAAAGAAATCTGTCATCTTCTAGGGCTCAATTTCTCTATACCAGTTCAATGTCACACAAAAAGTGCAACCTGAATTTTTTCCCTGTCAGTTACAAAGGCAAATGATTTCTTAAATATACAATAACTCAGGAGTTGTAGCAACTATGAAACCTTCTTGAAAATAATATTTTACTAAATCCAGTCAACCAAGGGGAATCAATGTGAAGAGTAGAGTAGAAAACTTGATACATGAAAACAATTAATTAAAATATAAAATTCAAGCTATATGCATTTACAGAAAATAATGTAAAGATGAAAGAAAAACTTCATAATTTAAAATAATATAACTAATGATGGTAGTGGTGGTGGTTTAATTGCTAAGTCATGTCTGACTCTTTTGACCCCATGGACTGTAGCCCTCCAGGCTCCTCTGTCCTCTATCCATGGGGTTTATCAGGCAAGAATACTAGAGTGGGTAGCCCTTTCCTCCTCAAGAGAATCTTCCCCAACCAGGGATCAAACCCAGGTCTCTTGCATTGCAGATGGATTCTCTACTAACTGAGCCACCAGGGAAAGCCCTGACTAATGGACTGAGACAAAAATTCTAGATCTTGTTAATAAAACTCAGTGGGACTAAGGAGGAAGCTTGAGTGAGCGAATTTCCTCATCTTTCACAGCAAAATGTCAATATTCACTTCATTTTTTAAAGTTAATAAATCAAGAAATAAAAATTTTTAAAGTTTACCATTTGAAATACCAAAGTAATTTTAAATTACCAGAAGGTGGGGCAATGTTCAGGAAATTGACCAGATAGAAAATAAAAGAAAAATGACAGTCTCTAGATCCGTTATAACTAACTGTAACTGTCTTCTTTATTACTAGACAACATTGAATTAAAAGTAAAAAAAAGCATTAAGTTTGAAGCTAGAATACAAGTGGCCTGATTCAATGTACCAAAAAATCCCATCGTGGTAGAAACTGCTAGCTGTCTATCACAACATCTATTCTTCACTTTCATGGTAACAATTATAGCTGGGCATATGGCTGCTCAGATGTACCATACATTCTATCTCTCTCACGGAGGGTGGCCTTGTGACTTTCCTGGAATGTTCCCCAGTGGGTTATGAGCAGAACTAGTGAGTGCCACTTACAGACCTGGCCCATAAACCTCCTTTCTTGCCCCTCTGTGTTCTTCCTGTGGGCTGGGATGGCAAGGACTAAGGCGAATATGGTAGCCAAAGAGCTTCAGTCTTGTTCGAACTGTGGGGCTATCTCTGACCATCCCTCAACACACATACTCTACTTATTAGAACACCCATCATTGACTATTGAGTCAGTATTCTGTCAAAAGGTAGAAACTATCCCAGTTATTTGGACAGAAAGAATGTAATACAAAAAACAGTTTAACTAGTGTAAGTATCAAGATACATACATACAGCAAGTATCTGAAAATGCAAAGAGAAACAAAAATATAGACAAGTGAAATCTACAAGCAAATAATGATATCATGGGAATAGTATAATGACTAATATATAAATATTTAATTCTTATTCAAACATTGAAATCTCACCTTCTGGTTCCCCTGAATATTTTGAAGCTGACCAAATTTGGGGTGCCAAAGAAAGCCTCCAGGCATTTCAAAATTAGAAATAATAATGACTGCATTCATTTATGTAAAGTAAAGGGAAAAAATTCTAGTTTCATAACCAAAATAGAAAGGATAAAAGCCAGACTCTTAGAAATTTTGAATTCTTCTAAATTTGACATGACTGCATGACTGAACTAAACTGAACTGAAATTTGAAACCAAAATTGAAATTTCATAATGTCTATGCTATAGTCAAATTGCTACATATAAGAAGGCTAAAACCATATTTAGACAAGAATTCATATTTTTAAACATACTACTAAATTAGAGAGAATGGAAATAAATGAATTAAATACTCATTGCAAGAAAAATTTTAAATTAAATGTAAATAAAGCACAAGAAAAGAAAATGACAAAGTGAAACAGAAATTAATTCAATAACAGAATAAATCTAAGAGGTGGTTTTTTGAAGAAAGTGTTAGATAATTAGATGATTAGTTAATGGAGTAATAAAGGGTTCTAATGATAGCTTGTATTTACTGAGGATTTAACTAGGCACTAGGCTTAGTGCTTTAAGTATTTTAGCTCTATGTTATGAAGTAGGTACAATTAGTGGCCTCATTTTACATATAAGGAAACTGAGGAACAGAGTTTAAGCATCTTATCCAAGGCCGCACAAATAGTGTCTGAACAATCAGATTCCAGATCACAATATTATCACTCAGAAGATGAAATAATTATTTCACAGAGGCAGATGAAACTTAAGATTTAAATTTTTGATACATATTAACATTAGAAAATTCTCAACCTTGTTACTTGAGTGGTTCAAAAACGCTTCTTGAAGAAACAAGCTCATCTGTTTTTCAAGATTTGAGAAATCTGAGGCAAGGCTGGGGACTCTCTTGCTGTCCTGCAACCAAATGCTCGTTTCACAAAAGCATGGGCTCCTCTGTGATGCACCTTATAAACAACATGGATCCACGGGAGCTCCCTAAATGGGGGAGCTGGAACCCCTGTTGCTCCGAGAGAAACATTTACTCTGGAACCTGGATAATCCTCCTACTTGCTTCAAAAAGATTACTTGAGGGCATTTTCATCTGACAGAAAAAGCAGGTCCCAGTTGCCTCTTGCAGAATGCACTGAGGGTACCCAATAAGCAGGAAAGTTCACAGCGTGAGTGTGTTTTACTCTTCTTACAAGCCTATGACAAAATGAGAATGAAAAAAGTCGATAACATCAGTCACTCACCATCAAGCGTCCACCCTGCCATGTTCCTGTGTTTGGTAAAGAAATACAATGCGAGGTGGATAATTAACCCTTCCATCTTGTGCTCTCAGTGCAGTGAACTACAAGAGCAGGTTTGAAAGTGGAAGTGAAAGCTGCTCAGTTGTGTCTGACTCTTTGCGACCCCATGGACTGTATAGTATATAGAATTCTCCAGGCCAGAATACTGGAGTAGGTAGTCTTTCCCTTCTCCAGGGGATCTCCCCAACCCAGGAGTTGAATCCAGGTCTCCCACATTGCAGGTGGATTCTTCACCAGCTGAGCCACCAGGGAAACCCACAAGGATAGGTTTAAGTGGCAATTTTGGCTCCAATACTGGCTGAGCCACCACCAGTAGAGATGACTGATTCAGAAGGGGTTGGATCATTTAGAGAACTGTTTGTTTTCTGAGACTGAAAGTGGGTGCTATAATCAGAAATTCTTCATGCAACATGCATTTCTAGCTCTTCAGATTCGATTTTTTTTTTAATGGAGATATTGCAAGTTGTCACAGCTTATGACCTAGAAGTTTGTCAGTGCAAATCAAGTTTTCCTTCTGGTCAGCTTCATGCATGATTCAGGACTGACAAGAAGCACGATGAATACAAGTTAAAAAATAAATGGTTTGAACCTAATTTTTTCTGCCACTTCCCTATCCTGAATAAAGTAGGGAAATGATTCTCCAACCTGGGAAATCATTAATCGGCCCCCAGATAACAAGATTCCATTTCATTTTAAGATATTTTTCTGTTTTTGCTTTTTGTTGCTTTGTTGTTTCTCATTGATTTATGTCAAAAGACAAAGGACACTCACTTTCATGGTTCCTTGACTCATAAGTTGATTTTACCCCAACTTAAAACTTCATGCTTACCAATTTCATTCTGATGGTATTAATCAGCATTCACCTTGCTCATAGCCATTTCCTGGTCTCTTGCCTAGAACTATGGGAATGGACAAAAACTGGGAGTCTGAGAACTTAGGCCTGTGACCTCCCATTTTCTGAATGATGTGGACCATTCAATGAATCACCAGTGTTCTCTGAACCTCAATTTCTTTATCCTTAGAGTGACTGAGTCAGGCTACATATTTGTGAATGTCCCTACAGATCTGCCATTGTACCAATCCACCTTCCATCTATGTTACTGTGTGCATCAGTCCCTTTGCTTTAAACTTCCACTTTCCTGGTTGCTAAGTGCTGTCTTTCAAAGACTACCTCGACTCTCCTGCCTTAACTGTCACCTTTATCCTCATAACTCATACATATGTGTGTGTATACATATACACTGTATCTCTTATTTGTCCACTAGAAATTTATACTCATCTGTCCTACCATCTTTTGTCAAAACCTTTCTTATCCAAATTTTGTAGAACTTGTTTTTCCTCCCCACTCTATACATGTCCCAGTTCTGAATTTAAGTCCTCTTCTCTAGGGCGTCAGCAATTTCCCCAAACCTGTGGTGATATTTAACTGTCCTTATCATTGATTGCCAAGTCCCATTGTCTTCTTACTTCTGTCTTCAGAATCTGACATCTTCCTGTTCCCACTGCCACACCCCTGACAACCTTGTTTCTCTGTAACTGTCCACTTGACATCGGCTTGAACCAGGAGGAAGATCCTCAGCAGGGAGTGGAACTGCTTGCTTGTCTGTCTCTCTGTAGTCACAAAATCATAAATGGAACAAAGAGAAAAGATGGTTTAAGACTCAGATCTCAGCCCAGAAGAAGGATGTCTGCCACACCAGGAGATGACTGAAAATCTGGGGAGCCATGTACCCAGAGCCTGCCTATGGATTTACCTGGGACATGCCCCACAATGTCCATCAGTAGCTTTGGTTACACCTCTGCTAAGCTCATGGTATGATTTATCGCATTTAACCCTAACACTAATTCTATGGGGAAGGCATTATTATTACTCCCATTTCACAGCTGAGGAAACTGAGAGGTTAAACTGTTGAGCAAACTCAGTGGCAGAGCTGGGGTCAGATCAAAAATCTGCATGCTATCAGATCTGGGCTCCCTACTACTTTGCTCACTTTTTTAAAAAGCTGATTTGGGTTTATTTTATTTTCTATCTGCCTATATGGCAATCCATTCCAGTGTTCTTGCCTGGAGAATCCCAGGGACGGAGGTGCCTGGTAGGCTCCCATAAATGGGGTCACACAGAGTCGTATACGACTGAAGTGACTTAGCAGCAGCAGCAACATCTATCATCTATCTTTTTGAATGACAGTAATGGCTAAGAAAAGTCTGAAATAGTATCCCCAGTGGGGGAAGAATCTTTTTTACTGTAAATAGGAAAGAATGGAAATTTTCTTCCATTTCTGCTGCTTTGGATTCTGCTGCATTGCAGCTTGCCTTCCCCCTGAAATGAAGTCCCCAAGCCAACTAAGGGTCTTCTGCTTAGAGCCCAGGACATTCAACAAGGGCTCAATAATTTGGGCATCTCCACCCACTACCCACTACAGTGCTGAACTTGTAGCTGGTTGAATAAATGCTTCTTGATTGACAGAAAAGAGAGTGGATAATAAATATTTAAAGTGAATGGAGATTTTCCTAAAGGGAGAGGTAATTAATTGTCTGATTGTCTGAAAACAGGAAAGGGACTAAGGGCTCGTTTTGTAATTTTATGTATGACTGTGCAGTGGGAGTTAGAGTAAATCCATACATGTTTATCCTATCTAGAAAATGAAAGGTAAAAAAAATTGTAAGCTTGATGTTTACGAGAACCATTGATGAATGACTATAGTTATTTGAAAGCAAAAATCTGAAAATTTAACTTTGCTTTGTAAAAATAGCTTTAGAGTCACATTCTGTAGCTAGAGGTTTTACACAAATTAATAATACAAGTGATTTTTCAACTTATATCAGACAGGGAAGTAAATAACAAAAACTAGCAGAGTCAGCAGTTAGTTAAGTGGTTTTCTCAAAGGTATGCAGGGCAGTGCCATTAATTTTCTCTGTTATGGAGGCAGAGGGTGATCCTAACACAATTCCTTCTACTTCTGGCCCAGTGCCCCATATCCTTGACAGGAGTTTAGTTGGCAACTGTTTGCTTAAAATACATTATGCCAATGAAATGTTCCTTTTATTCTTTAAGAGATTCAAGGCAACAGGGCATAGTATTAACTAAGGAAACATGTACTGATCTGTAGGTCTCTCCTTGCTCCCTCTTATCCTTCTTATTAGCATTGCCTTTTGCTTATATCTCTCCTATCTTAAACCTTCCTTCTTTGCCCACCTGACCCTTCATCCACACTATCCTTCTCCTCCCATTCAAGCCAAATACCTCAAATCTTTCTGCACGTGTTCCTTTTCTTTCACCCCTCCCCCTGTCCATCACTGAAATGACTCTCACTAAGGTCACTAAAAATTTTCCCATCACCAAGCCCGAAGGACATTTTCTTTAGGCCTCATCTTTCAGCAGCGTTTAANCTCAAATCTTTCTGCACGTGTTCCTTTTCTTTCACCCCTCCCCCTGTCCATCACTGAAATGACTCTCACTAAGGTCACTAAAAATTTTCCCATCACCAAGCCCGAAGGACATTTTCTTTAGGCCTCATCTCTCAGCAGCGTTTAAACAAATAGCCTCTCCCACTTCAAAGCACCATTTTCCCTTGGTCCCCGCACTCTCCTGGCTTACCTTCTTCTCCCTGCAAACTCTTTCTCACCCTCTTTTACCAGCTCATCCTCCTCTACCCACCATTAAAATGTTGGCATTCCCCACCTTACACTATTGGCGAGAATGTAAATTAGTGCAACCACTATGGAAAATAGTATGGGGGTTCCTTAAAAATAAGTGTTACCATGATCTAGTAATCTCACTCCTGGGCGTATAACTGGACAAAACTATAATTCACAAAGACACATGCACCTCAGTGTTCATTGCAGTACAATGTACAATAGCCAAGACATGGAAGCAACCTAAATGCCCATCAACAGATGAATGGATAAAGATGTGGTATATATACACAATAGAATATTACTCAGCCATTAAAAGAATGAAATAATACCATTTACAACAACAGGGATGGAGCTAGTGATTATCATACCGAGAGAAGTCAGTCAGACAGAGAAAGGTAATTATCATATGATGTCACATATGTAGGATCTTTAAAAAATGATACAAATGAACTTATTTACAAAACAGACTCTCAGACATAGAAAACAAACTTCAGTTTACCAAAGGGGAAAGAGGGGGAGTGGTAAATTAGGAGTTTGCAATTAGCAGATACAACCTACTATATATAAAATAGGTAAATAGGAAGGTCCTACTTCTTGGGTTAGGAAGGCCCTCTGGAGGAGGGCAAGGCAACCATTCTAGTATTCTTGCCTGGAAAATCCCATGGACAGAGAAGCCTGGTGGGCTACAGCCCATAAGATTGCAAGAGTCAGACATGATGGAAGAGACTTAGCACACATGCAAGCACCGGGAAGTATATTCAACATCTATAATAAACCATAATGGAAAATAATATGAATAATTATACACACACACACATCTGAATCACTTTGCTGTACACCAGAAACTAACACAACATTGTAAATCAACTATGTTTCAATCTTTAAAAAGTTGCTCCCCTTGGCTTTGTCTAAGACTCCCTTCCCTACTCTGTGGTCTCTCCCTGGGTGGTCTCACCCTGGGCAGGCATCGGTGGCCAACAGTCCATATTTGTATCTTCAGCCCAGATCTCACCTCCGATATCAGATTCATATTCAAATATTTGACAGCTCAGTCTATGGACACTTCATTGTCAATCTATCCAGTATCAAACCTGTAATGATCTCTCTCCTAACTCCTAAAATCCTTTTTCTTCTAGTTTTCATTCCATGACCATAGTCCCAGATGTACCAGCTTACTTGGGATTCATCACTCCCATAGTCATCAATTATCGAGGTCTTTCAGTTCAGGTCCTAAAAAATCTCACATCCGTGGCCAACGCCCTAATTTGGGTCACCATCATCTTGTGTCTGGACTTCTGTGCTGGTTCCTAACTGCCCTCCTGCTTTCACATTTGTCTCTCTCGAATCCATTCTCCAGCCATCAGTAAGAGATCTATCAATAGTTTTAAAATGAAAATCTGACCATAGTTGGGGTGGGGGGGGGTGGGGGGAGAAGGGAGAGCAGAGAGACTTAAAAGTCTTTAAAATTAGACAACAGATTTTTCTAAGATGAAATTCAAAATTCTTCTCTCAGTTCCTCAGATTCACCACGAAACCTCTGCTTTTGCTTACTTTGCCCCCTCCTCATCCCCCTCCTCTTGCCTGGCTATCTCCTACTCATCCGATGGTTCACAATTTAAGGGTCCCTTTGCTGGGAGCTGTCACAGCATCCTGAGACCAGCGAGCTCCTCCTGTTACTCACTTCATTCTCCCAAAGAAGGAGAAGCAATGGCCCCAATCGCAGCATGTAACTGACTAAGAGATTAACTCCCTTAAAACCTGCAATACCTTTTAAAGTAATGAAAATGCTCTAGAATAGATTGTGGTGATGGTTGAATAACTCCATGAATATATAAAAAGCCATTAAATTATACACTCAAAATGAGTGAATTGTATTTTATGTGAATTATATCTAAATAAAGCTGCATTAAAAAAGAAAAAGACAAACTTACACCAGAACAAAAGCTTTAGAGGAGGCAGGAAACCGGTTTATCTTGTTTACCACTGAGTCCATAGCACCCAACAGAATGTCCTGAATGTGGCATGTGCTTAAGTATTAGTTGAATGGTGGTGAAGAGGATTAAAACAGGGCTGCCGTTCTGAGCTGGTCTGGCCTTCTAGATCGTTTTTACTTAGATTTAGGGAAAAAAAAGGTCAGCCACCCAGCTTAGTTTAATACTTTTAATGTAAATGCCCTTAAGCCTCTGTCATACTGCAGTGGGAAACAATGACACTGAATTTAGAGGTTCCAAGCCCATCAGTCCTTGAGTTTTCTAGTTTCCCTATGGAAGCCCTTCTCTGGCAGCCCCAGTACCTGCAGAAACAGCCAAATTACATCAAGGGTCTCAGTCCCCACACTAGGGTCTGTGTGCAGCTCTGTCCTTCAGTGTGATTCCCAGGAAAATACAGCTTAGTTTTCACTTTTGTCATCACTATTAGTGCACATCTCCCAAATAGTTTCCTTGTTGTTTGCTATGTGTGTGGTACAGAGGTATCACACACGTCCATGTCACCCTTGAGGAAATTCTTTAACCAATAGAAATCAGTTAGTCAGGGAGGGAGTCACAGGAGAGAATTCAGACTGACCACACACCCTTATTTCTAGGGACCATTACCTTTTTTTAATTTTAGAATTGTAATTTTAGACTTGGGCTTCTCAGGTGGCTCAGTGGTGAAGACCCTGCCTGCCAATGCAGGAGACGTGGGTTCGATCCCTGGGTTGGGGAGATCCCCTGGAGAAGGAAATGGCAATGAGCTCCAGTATTCTTGCTTGGGAAATCCCACAGTGGGCTACAGTCCAGGGAGTCCCGAAGAGTCAGACACAACTTAGCAACCAAGACAATGACGATAACAATTTTAGAATTACTCTAAAGGGAAGCAAGCACAGTAGATGAGTTTGGCCCCATTTAGTTCATCCCCTTCTACTTTCCTTTCTGGATCACCAACTCAAGATGAAACAAAACAGGCTCCAGTGAACACACTCACAATTTGCATCGTAACTGGACAAATCACCTTCTTTGTGTTCCTTGGGTGTCTGTGGCACCCTAGATAACATCTAAATAGAAGTGTAAGAACAGGTAGATAAGTGGACAGCAGAAGGAGAGGCCAATTCCAGTTTCTCTTCTCCATCCCAGGCTGCTCTTTCCCAAGCAGCGGTGTCTCTCTGACTTTGAAATTATTGTCTGTGCTCAGGCTGCTTGAAACATTATTTAAAAGACTTTCCGACTGATACCTCTTGTGGCTTGTTTATGTAAGATATTAATGGGACTGACTGCAGGATGCATCTCTGGGTGAAAAGTACCAATGAACGTAAGTGGTTCTAGGGAGTGAAAATTAGAACCTGTTTTTTGCTATTAAGTGACTTCCTACAAATGACTTCTGTTTTCTGTCAGGTGCCAGCCAGGAGCAGAGGGGAGGCTGGGGCTGCAGTAATGGAACACAGAATTCTCTGGGAAGATTGCCAGATTGATGCATTGCCACATGTGCTCACATGATTGTGGAGCTTTTTAAAGAATTACTTCTAGATTTTTCATTATTGTGAGTGTCCTAAGAGATTTATTCATTTGTTTAAGCATAGCAACTGAACACTGTTATAGGTGCTAGAGATCTAGTGGTGAACGAGACAAGTGAGGTCTCTGTTCTCCAGGGCCTTATATGTTAATGTGGAGAAACAGAAAAATAAACAAACACAGTAATGTCAGAGTTTGATGAATAAAAAAGACCAAAACAGGATAGTGATTAGATAGTCATGGAGGGACTGCGTATATGGGGAATGTCAGAAAGGCTTCCAAGAATGGGTAACATCTGGACCAAAGGACGGGAACCAGCCATGCAAAGATTTGAGGGAAGAGAGTCCAGAAGGAGGGAGCTGCCAGTGCAAAGGCCCTGAGGCAGGGAAGGAGCAGGTTAGCTGTGCTCACAGAGCAGAAAGAAGTCCAGAGTTACTGGAATGGAGCAAACAGAGGGGAGCGGGAAGATGTGAGTTGGGAGGGTGGAGCTGAAGCTAAACCAGGTGGAGGCCCTGCAGGACTTGGCTGGGATTTACCTTTGAGTCTAAGTGCCTTGGGAAGACACTGGAGAGTTTTAGGCAGGGGGCTGACATGAATGCCTTGGAATCAGGAAGAATCTGGGGGACTCACTGCAGGATTGGAAACAAAGAGGGACAGACTCAGGTTAGGCCAAGGTCATTGAGGGTTTGTGCAACATCTGATCTGAGCGCCAGAGTCCCTAGCTCTCACTGTCAACCACTGCCGTTGGCCCCTCTGGTTAGCTACTTGGCCTTTAATTTGAAACCAGCTTGAAGACAAGGCAACTAAAATTCATACATGTCTTTAGCTGCATATTTAGCCAGCGCACTCCATCAATTTCAATTCATTGTGGCAACTTATGTTGGATTTCTGAACTCAAGTACTATTTCTTTTTAATGAAGAGGCTCTGGCCTTAATTAAGATGGCTTGGCTACATTTGCAGAGTTCACTTTCCACTTTCAAAACTGCTATGACTGAAATGCTGGGCACCTGAAGCCTACTAGTCAGTTCCAAAAGTTGCTCTCCTCCATGTCTCCATCAGGGGAAGCCTAAGGGCTTCCCAGGGACCTCTTGAAGTGCTGGCCAAGGCTCTTCTGTGACATTTATCACAGTTCTTAGAGGCAGAGAATTGCCAATTATCCGTATCTTCTGCTTTTGGAGTCTGATCCAAACATCATTTCCTCAAAGTGAGCTAAATTATAATTTTTTTCTGCTGATTGTAGATAAAAGATCAGAACATTTCTAAATACACTGCTCTTTTCCAGGAGAGGAATGTACATCCCAACACTTAAAAAATAGCATCAACCAGCCATAACAAGGGCAAATCTTTATGTTCTTTACAAATAAGTGTTCTTGTCTGGGTCATAGAGGAGTGTGGGAGGCGAAAATGACTTCGTGATGAATTTTGGTTCTACTTTATTCTCTGTCTACTTGTGATTTCAACTCCCACTAGTGTTTTCTTGGGAGCTAATGCTGAATTATGGCATTCCTTCCTTTAGCAAGGTCTCCTGACAGCTAGAACCAAGGTAGTACTAATTGGGTATGGGAGGAAGAAACATATCTTTAACCAGCTTTTCTGTTTGTGATCAGTGGAGAAAGTAGGGCATGGGATTAGCCCTGAGTGAAGCCCAGGGATTGTCTGGGTAACAGGACTGACAATTTAAAAATCTATTCTTGCACTTTAAAAATGTTACTAATCAAAGAGCTTTCATAATAGTCCCTTCAAATTAAAATATGACTCTGCCTGTTTTTCAGGAAACTAGTAAGGCAGACCTGAGTGGTTCAACCCCACGACTGGATTAGAATCTGCGCATGAGTGGAGGAATGGACTCAGATAATGAAATAGCAAAGCACACCTCTCTGTTCATTCCCCACTCTTTGGCTGATGTGACTGGAGGAAGTACTCTTGGTGATGGGCCTTTCTTGGCTAAGGGAAGCAAGAGACACTTTTCCAGGGCTTGAGAGCCTCCAGCACCTCCCTTCCCAGGAAGATTTCCTCACTAGCTGCCCCTGGTGTACAATGTCCAGCTCCAGAAGCCCTTTAGCTCAAAGCCATTATTTCTAGGAGATTCTAGGCTAATGGAACCATATTATATAACCACATTCATGGGAATTAATCATGCAGGCTGTCCAAAGGTAGGGTCCTAAGGTAATTCCATTCATTTTCTCTTTCCACTTTCATCACCTCTAATCTTGATGCTCCAACTACCTCTTCCCACCAGATTTTCAAACCTGAGTTTTGTCATTTTGGACTAGCTCCACTGTAAGCATCATGTCTAACCCAGTTCCTCTTCTTCCCAGAAACACATTTTTGACTCCCCACTGTTTCCAGAGTAGAATACAGACTTCTTAAACTGTGTCTTGGGAAAGTTTCCAAATCCATACTCTGCAAATGACCAGCTCTCTGCTTAATGAGGGAGTCCAGCAGCCCCTTTGGTCCAGAAGGAGAGCGAAGCAGCTGTCAAGATCACACCCATCCCTGTGCTATGCAATGCGTGCAAACACCGGAGAATGTTTATTTCCTTTTCTCAACCTTTAGTTTGTTGAAATGTCAGCTTCATGAGCACACCTGAGTTTCTCTATGTATTTATCCTTTTCCGGCTAAATTGTGGGGAGGCAGATGAAGAGTATACACGGATACATTACACTGATTCCTTCTCTGCCACTGATGAAGGCTCCTCTCTGTAAAATAGGAGGAGCAACACACAGCTGGCTTGTTGTGATGTAATGTACATGAAAGTGACACTCCATGTGATCTAGCGCCAGCGTTGCAGCACCATTCCCCTCCGCGCCCCTTCTCACCTTTCTGTGATCTAAGCAGGCCTAGAAGGGTGCCTTGCATACTGGAAGTTCTTATTTCTCTGCTCTAGGCAACCCCAGCTGCTATCCTCTGAGAATTTGCCCACCCACCTCACAGTCATCCAGCTGCACCTGCTGCCNATGTGATCTAGCGCCAGCGTTGCAGCACCATTCCCCTCCGCGCCCCTTCTCACCTTTCTGTGAGCTAAGCAGGCCTAGAAGGGTGCCTTGCATACTGGAAGTTCTTATTTCTCTGCTCTAGGCAACCCCAGCTGCTATCCTCTGAGAATTTGCCCACCCACCTCACAGTCATCCAGCTGCATCTGCTGCCCCAAGTCCACACTGTTCTGCAAACCCTGCTGGCTTTGACACTCAGTTTTTCCATTGTTTTGTTTGTTTTGGGGGGTGTTGGTAGATTTTTAGATATGGGAAGGACTTTGATTCTTGCGAGCTGTCACAACTGTAAGACAATCATCCCGATTTTCACGCCTTCAATAAAGGAGGTACCCATTAATTCACACACACTTCAGTATTGAACTTGCTAACAATGAAGAGGTTTATTCCTCTAAAGCTGTGTAGTTTCTAGCCCCAGGTCCACCTCTGAACAGGGTGTGTGACTTTATAGAACTCAAGTCAGCCTTCCTGAGCCATCGCAGTCTCACTTGTAAAATGTTGGAGGAAGGGGGTGAGGTGGTCCCCAGTCTCCATTTCCCAAGCCTGGGTTTGTGTACTCTCTCGTTTGTGTCTCACTGGAGAGGAACAGCACACTGACAGCATCTTTGCTGTCAAAGCCCTGAATGAATCCACCTCAGAACATTTCAGAGACAGAACAAGCAGCAGCACTCCTAGCTGGTGGGTGAAAATAAATCTCTTACGTTCCAGCGGGGTTAACAGCAGGGCGAGGGCCACAAGCCTTAGCAGGCGCTCACACGGGGAGAACTGACTGGGGAGAGGGCCTGTAGTAAGCACACACACCTTTGGAAGGTTTTCTCTGTGCTTTTTGGGGTCTTGCTTTCACACTTATGCCCTCTAATGTCTCTTCTATGTCAACATAGAGTGTGAAAAAAGACGGCTGGAAGAGCACCACCTTTGTAGATCACACACCGTCTCTTGCCACCCCCACCGTCCGCCTCCCCAGTGCTTCTGGGAAGGGCTGCAACCAAGGGCCCCTTGCTCCTGCTCCGGCTGCACCTCTTGTCTCGACGAAGGCTTTCACCTCCGTGCTGTGGGCGAATTGCGTTTTGGCAGTGATCTCATGCAGAAGTCTTTTTTTCTTATTTCCGGCTGCTCTTCTGTTTTCAAAATTGCCCTTGTTCCTCTGGTCTGGGAAATTGATAGAGATGTCACCATACTAACATGGTTCTGATTTCTTTTACCAGCGTTGCTATGGGATGTTGTCTTTCCCTGAGGTCCCTCCATGAAAAAAACATAAAATGCATCTCTCCCAGTTTTGCTATCCCACTTGTCTCTGCTCCATTAACACGGAATAGACTGTCCTCTAAGTGGCCACAGCCAGCCAGCCTGCCATCCTTCACTGGTTTTCTTAGGGAGTAGGAAAGTGATGCCACAGCAATGTAATTTTATCTCTGCTCCCCAATCAGATGTGGCAGATGGCTGCCTCTGGGAGCCAGCAGATCAAAATTGGGTCTCTCGGACCACAGCCTGTGTTCAATGTTCCTCTCGTTGAAGGATGTGGTGCAAAGAGTGGAGTCTTAATCAAAGTGAAAGCCATAGGTGTCGAAGCTCCCATTTCCTCTCAACCCCACACTCTTTGCCTCCAGCTCCAGCATCACCACAAGCACAATTCTTCCTCTGATAAAAAATGGATAGACAGATTTCCTACCTGATCCCTCCTGCCCAGTTGAATTTAGGTGGTAATTCCTGTTTAATTACTGCCTTATCATCATCATGGCACGTGATCTCCATTTGCTTCTCACTTCCATCTGCTGGAAGTTGTTTTAGGTAAAGCTCTCAAGCTATACCAGTAAGGGACTGAAAGGAGAATAAATCACGGAAAATAGTATGATAAATAATAATAACCAGTATTGGCTCCATACTCTTCATGCATCATATCCTGTGCTGGACACTTGGCATGAATTATGACTTCATCTAGCAGATAAAAGGGAGTATCTCTACCTCAGTAGAAAACAAGTCTCAGAGTAGGAAGCAATTTAAGAGCTTGACCAAGATCAAAAGGTGGTAAAATTAGAATTCAGACTCCAATTGGTCTGCTTCCAGTGTCCATGCTCCCAATCATGTCTCCCTGTCCCCTGAAAAGAACTGGAAGCTGAGCTTGTTTTATCAAATTGCCCAGCATCGTTTCTCACTCTGTGTTGCCTCTCCTGCCTGTCCATAAGCAAAGGACCGGCCCATCTGAACGTCCAGGTCCCACTAGAGAGGCTGAGAGTAAACTTAACACTGACACCCAGGGCTTTGTGTTGTGTCAGCCTGAGGGCAGGAATCCCAGAAGTGCTAGTTCTGTTTCTCCAGAGGAGTCTTTTCATGGACACTTGGCTTTTATTCATAAGGAGACATTTGGATGTATGCTTTCTGCTAAAGATCTATTTTGCAGGTCACTTTATTAAATGTAAAGAACAGTCTTGCTAGTTAATGATGCAGTCAGTGAAGTGAGCTGCTTCCTCTCGATTTATGTGTTAGTAACCAAGGTGAAAGCACCCTGCTTGGTCAGCCTAGAGGGAAAGGAAGAATAAAAGGCCAGAGGAGGCTTTCCCACCTGGCACATTTACCTTCTGCTGCTGAGTTGCGTCCCTGCCCAGGAAAGACCGGGCAAAAAACAAAGAACCTTGTTTCCCTTCCACCCCTTATTCACCTATAAACAAATTAAAGCCTTTGTGGTTAAAGCCTATTGAAATCCTGGGGCTTCCTTCAGTTTGATTTTCCTCCTGGTTTTCTAGGCTCTTGTTTCAAGAGAGGCTTGAGAAATCATGCCGTGTAATTGGATGATTGGTGTACTCTAATCAAGGCAGCAACATGCAACGTGCTGCACATTTCAGGTTGATTGTAGTGGGGTGAGGCATTGTCTGCTGGATAAAGCTCCAAGGACAGGTTTGTTTTAATGACCTGCAAGGTGAAATTGCCATCTGGAGGCTGGTCTGTGCTGTTAAGACCATGGGGTCTCATTTGTATGTAAAAACTGGTGAGGTCTCTGAATGATCACACCTTAATCTAGCTCCATGTGGGTTGTGTCTTAATGAATAATGATGACCAGTTCCCTGGCAGTGCAGGAAATGCTCATTGCATGGAATTAAATGATCTCTTGATAAATTTTAAATCAGCCTGGTTTCCTTCCAGCTCTCACAGCTATCCTCTCTAATCATGCAGCTTGTGCCTAGTTGAATATTTAACTAATTTTACTACTAGATTAGTCAGAGCACAATTTGGGAAGTAAGAAGGAAAATATCCTAAAAATCTGGCATATCCCTAGCTCACATGTAAATTACTTTTAGATTACTTGGCATTTTAGAAAGTGTGCTACAATTGTATTGAAAGCCAAATGTGAAATGATAAAGTTTCCCTTAATTTTTAAAATAAAAACTCAGAAAACTTGGGAATATAGATAATTATAAGACATGTGCACGGCGAGAGTGGAAGCCAGTGCTGTTTCATCCTGGTGATAGTTATGCATCCAGATGGCATCCCAAAGAAAGCTTTCTAAGAATTGCTATTCACAGGAACTTATTGAAAATTACTTTCCTTGCATGTTCCTGATCACATATCTGGGCTGCTCTCGACTCACTGGTAACATTTGGAACCATTTCTTTCTCTGGGAGGTCATCTGTCCTGAGTGGTGTCCAGTTCAAAATGATGTGAATAAATGTCAACAGTGACCTATTACATAGTAGGTCTGTATAGTCTCTCTATACAGAGAGCTATATAGTCTCTCTCCTGAGACTCTCAGGAGATGGGATTGATTTTGATAAGACAATTATAGAATTGCCTGTGTGTGTGTGAACAAAGAGACAGATATCCAGGGCATACTTCTGTTGTTGTTTAGTCCCTAAGTTGTGTCCCATTCTTTGCGACTTGTGGACTGTAGCCCCCAGGTTTCTATGTACATAGGATTTCCCAAGCAAGAATACTGGAGTGGGTTGTCATTTCCTTCTCCAGGGAATCCTCCTGATTTGGAGATCGAACCCATGTCTCCTGCACTAGTGGGTGGATTCTTTACCACTGAGCCACCAGGGAAGCCCAGAACATGTGTCTCAAGGAGTATTTAATAAGCAAGATCTTCCATGCAAATGGCCAACCAACCAATACATAAAAGGATGCTCAGCGTCACTAATCATCAGGGAAATGCAAACCACAATAAGATGTCACCTCACACCTGTTAGGATGCCTACTATCAAAAAGACAAAAGATAAGTTTTGGTGAGCATGTGGAGAAGTGAACTCTTGTACACTCCTGGTTGACAAGGATAGAGAAATCATCTCCTTTGTCACCTTCCTTAGTCTTTTCTAGTTTAGCTTAGCTGCTTTCTAGTTGTCTCTTTGGGATTTTAGTGTCTAGTTGAAATTCTCTAGGGTGGGTATGTCACTTGGCTATTTCTGTGTAATGAAGCACTCCAAAACAAATCAAGTTTTTATACGGTTCATGACTGTGTGGGATGGATGGATGAATTTGTTGGTCTTAGCTAGGCTTACTCAGGGCTTCCTTTGTGGCTCAGCAGTAAAGAACCTGCTTGCAATGCAGGAGCTGCAGGAGACACAGGTTTGATCCCTGGGTTGGAAAGATTCCCTGCAGGAGGGCATGGCAGTCCACTCCAATATTGTTGCCTGGACAATCCCATGGACAGACAAGCCTGGGGAGACAGTCCATAGGGTCATAAAGAGTCAGACACGACTGAAGCAACTTATCATGCACACATACAAGCTTGCTAATGAATCTTTGTCCAGTGGTGTGGAAGGTAGGTGACTCTGCTGATGTTAGCTGGTCTTTCTCAAATGTTGAGAGTCAGTTAGCTGTGAGCTGGTTTAGGAAGGCCTTGGGTCTTCTCTGAATTCAGCTAATTCAGCTTGTTCACATTGCAGAAGCAGGGGCCTAAAAGAGAGAAGCAATGAACAAAGCCTCTTGATGCTTCTGCTTATTCTAATGGCCAAAGAAACTTACCAGGCAAGTCCAGAATCAAAGAGTGGCAATAGATCCCCCCCGCCTTTTTTTTTTGAAGTCGCGTCCGACTCTTTGTGATCCCATGGACTGTAGCCTACCAGGCTCCTCCCTCCATGGGATTCTCCAGGCAAGAGTACTGAAGTGAGTTGCCGTTTCCTTCTCCAGGGGATCTTCCCGACCCAGGGATCGAACCCAGGTCTCCCGCATTCCAGGCAGATGCTTTAACCTCTGAGCCACTAGGGAAGCCCTAGATCCTCCCT
Source organism: Neotragus pygmaeus (assembly GCA_006410875.1). NCBI lineage: Eukaryota > Metazoa > Chordata > Mammalia > Artiodactyla > Bovidae > Neotragus > Neotragus pygmaeus. The sequence continues at coordinate 2,305,043 of SJYV01045352.1, read as the reverse complement.
TTTAAGGGAAGAAACCACATCACATTGCAAAGAGCATGGGCACAGGGAGGGTAAAGAACTGTGGGCTTGTTTTCTTGTTTGTAGTTGATTGCGCTGTGAGAACTTTATACACACACATTCAGAACAAACAGAAAAGCTTGTTTTAGTTGCTAGGATGTGGGAGCTATGATCAGAGTGCATGATTAGGTCTCAGAATGGAAAAGAACACATATTTCCTGTACTCTAATTTCAGGTGTTCATTTTCTGTGTTAAACCTTGGTTGTTTTGCTATTGTTGCTCATTTGACATTTTCAAAGGACTGGAATTTTCAGATGACTGAGATCATTTAAGGTGCAGGTCTTGGCTTAGCTTTGTGTATTTGGAATCATTATAATATGTAATTGAGTACTTCTGGCCATAATATAGTTTAGTTTTCTAAGATGTTCATACTTGATGTTTCTTGTTAGCACTTAGGAAAGTACTGACTTCTAATTTAGGCCCATCAGATTAATTTTTTTTGAAACATTGTTAAAAAAACAAAACAGGTTTTTCTGTATTCTGGCAATATTTGTGGACCTTTGATTTGCAACTCTTGTCAAATCATAAGACTCCAGTCAGGGGTCACCAACTCACAGGCCAAAGCAGGTAAGGTTTGAGTGTACTGCTGGGTGTGTTATCAGGGAGGTGAGAGGAAGTAGAGGGTCTGTGGTATAGCAGCAGTTCCTGACATTTGCTTCATGTTAAAATCAACTTGGGAGCTTAGGAAAATGTCTAGGCTGCATCATGAACTAATTAAAACAGAATCTCTGGGAGTAGGACCCAGAGATATCAGTATTTTTTTAAGCTCCTCAGATGATTTCAAATCGCAGCCCAGTTATGAACAAGTGAATTAAGCCAAGATTTCTTAGTCTTTCATGTGCAAACAAACTACCTAGAGAACTTGTTAAGAAGCAGATTTTGATTCGTCAGGTCTGGGGTGGGCCTGGAATTCTGTATTCTGAGTAAGTTCCTGGGTGATGCCAGTGCCGCTGGTTTCCACACCACACTCTGAGTAGCAAGGTTCTGCAACCTACTGAGTAGCTACAGTAGAGATCTCAAGCAGCCCACAGACTTTTTGCAAGGTGTTTTTTGGTTGGTCTATTGCATATTTAAACACAAGTTGAGTCAACATTTCAAAAGCAAGAGATTTCTCATAAAATTCATATTTCTTATTTATTATGAAAATCATGAAAGATTCTTTGACACCAGTCTGCACGTCCACGTAGATTGGTGCTGATGAGTCACTGCATCTGATAAGCGGGTGCAGGTGGCTCACCAAGTAGAAACCACACATCTCACATGGAATGAAACCACACACTGAGATGAGATTTGAATCCAACCAAACTCAGAATGGGACTTGAACACACAGGGTGGGTCTTGAACTCACTGTCTTAATGAAGCTCAGGTTCTTTTATGTCTCAGAACAGAAGGAATTCCGTGAGAGGCAAAGTGACAGGTAAGAAGTAGATTTATTTAGAGATATATACCTTAGACAGAATGCACTCCATCTCAAAAGGCAAGAGTGGCTCTGGGAGAAATACACTTCACAGACAGAATGTGGGCCATTTCAGAAGGTGAAAGGCCCAGAAATATGAGGTGGTTAGATTTTATAGGCTGGGTAATTTCATAGGCTAATGAGTGGGGAGCTAATGAGAAAATTTCATAAGCTAATGAGGCTAAATAATTCCAACTATTTGGGGGAGAGGGCAGGGATTTCCAGGAATTGGGCCACCACACACTTTTTGGCCTTTTATGATCGGCCTTGGAACTGTCATGGTGTTCATAGATGAGTCATTTAGCATATGCTAATCATTACAATGAGCAGATAATGAGGTTCAAGGTCTACTGGAAGTCAAATCTTCCACCATCTTGAACCAAATAGATTCCAATCAATTTTTGTCATTTCCTCAGTGGCTATGTCATTCTTTCAAAGGTTGTGCCTGCCCCTATTCCTCCTGTTTCAAAGGGAGGTTCTGAAATGCCTTTTGCTGCACTTATTCATGAATAGGGTAAATATGTCTTTTGTCTATAATGATACAGATCCATATACAATAAACAAATGAATAAGTACTTTCTCAGCAAAACTATGAAGGCAAAAGCCAGCAATTACATGGAAAAGGTAAAAGGAGGAGAGAAGAATTCATTAAAACTTCAATATATCTATTATGGGCTTCCCTGGGGCCTCAAATGGTAAAGAATCTGCCTGCAATGCAGGAAACATGGGTTTGATCCCTAGACTGGGAAGATTCCCTGGAGAAGAGAATGGCTACCCACTCCAGTATTCTTGCCTGGAGAATTTCATGGACAGAGGAGCCTAGTGGGCTACAGTCTCTGGGGTCACAGAGTCAGACATGACTGAGTGACACACACACACACACACACACACANCCGTGCTGTGGCGGTGTGGCCTTGGCCCGCGAGGGGGCAGGACATCCGGGGCAGGCGTGAGGGCGCTCCGAACCGCTCAGTAGTGTCTCCAGGGAATCCACTTTCAGCAGTCGGCTCTGCAGATAAGACTGGCGTCAGTTTCCCAGTGGCTGTGTTCAAAACCACCCAAAGGAACTAGTGAACCAAAGGATGCCAGTCCTGGAGCGGACGGAGGGAAGAGAGTTGGAAAGCGGGATGACTTTGCCTGGTGGAAACGAATGCAGAAGGGGAAGGTGCCCTGGGACGACAAGGATCTCCGCAGTCTGGCCATGCTGGGGGCAGGTGTCGCTGCAGGACTTCTCTACTTCTATTTCCGGGATCCTGGGAAGGAAATCACTTGGAAGCACTTCGGGCAGTATTACCTGGCGAGAGGTCTGGTGGATCGGCTGGAAGTGGTGAATAAACAGTTCGTGCATGTTATTCCTGCCTCTGGGACATCACTCAAAAAGTGTGCGTGGTTCAGCATTGGCAGTATGGACACCTTCCAGCGCAACCTGGAGACCACCCAATGGGAGCTAGGCATGGAGCCCTCCAACCAGACAGCTGTGGTCTACACCACCGAGAGCGATGGGACTTTCTTGCGAAGCCTGGTGCCCACCCTTCTCCTGATTGGCATCTTCCTCTATGGCATGAGGAGGGGTCCGATTGGGGGCTGGGCATGGTGGGCGAGAAGGGGGCCTCTTTGGCATTGGTGATACAATAGCCAAGATCATCAAGGATGACATCGGGGTGCGGTTTGCAGACGTGGCTGGTTGTGAAGAAGCCAAGCTGGAGATCATGGAGTNGCATGAGGAGGGGTCCGATTGGGGGCTGGGCATGGTGGGCGAGGAGGGGGCCTCTGTGGCATTGGTGAGACAATAGCCAAGATCATCAAGGATGACATCGGGGTGCGGTTTGCAGACGTGGCTGGTTGTGAAGAAGCCAAGCTGGAGATCATGGAGTTTGTGAATCTCCTGAAGAACGCCAAACAGTACCAGGAGCTTGGGGCCAAAATTCCAAAGGGAGCCCCGCTCACAGATCCTCCGGGTACTGGCAAGACGATTCTCGCCAAGGCAACTGCGGGGGAGGCTGGTGTGCCCTTCATCACCGTGAATGGGTCTGAGTTCCTGGAGATGTTTGTTGGCATTCGCCCAGCTTGGGTTCGTGACATGTTTGCAGTGGCCTGGAAAAAAGCTTGCTGTATCTTGTTTGTGGAGAAGATTGATGCAATTGGCCAGAAGCGTGGCCACAGGCACTTTAGAGGCCAGAGTGAGCAGGAGAACACGCTGAACCAGCTGCTTGTGGAGACGCACGGATTCAACTCTACCACGAACACTGTCATGCTGGCCGGCACCAACTGCCCCGATGTCCTTGACCCAGCCCTGGTGCGGCCGGGCCACTTTGACCATCAGATTTACATTGGCCCCCTGGACATCAAAGGCAGGTCATCTATCTTCAGGGTCCACTTGCGTCCACTCAAGTTGAACAAGAACCTCAGCAAGGATGCCCTGGTAAGGAAGCTTGCGGCCCTCACTCCAGGCTTCACAGGTGCTGATGCTACATGAATAGGTGACATTAAATAAATAGCCACAGAAATTATTTCTGGAAGCAAAGTCAAGGAAACAAAGCCAAGGGTACACAAGACAGAGATGCTTAGATGAATTTCAAAGGGTGAGGAAACTAGGGGAAATGTGAAAATGGGAAAAGAAAAGAAGGAAATGTTAATGAGTTAGGTTATTGAGGAATCTGAAAAGTGTTCATGAGAGTGAACATTTACTCCCCTTTAATGAGACCTGGGATTATCTGTAAAAACATTTAGCTCTGATTGTTTTAAAAAGAAGAGATAACATGTTTAATATGTGGCACCCTGGAGTGAGCCTTTTCCCCTCATTTTAAATGATAATCCTTATGAAACACCTATAATGTGTAAGAGATCAAGTCATATAGCTTCCCATCAGAGAATGCAATTGAGAACAATGGCACAGATGCTATATATTCAAATGATGTGAGAGCACATTTGAGGATAAGAAGAAATGAAGTGCCTCGCATAAGAGTATATGAATACTCCCAACTGGTCCTAGGACTCACCCGCATGACTTTGCCCAAGATGTTTCATATACATAGAGTCAAATACTTATATTTACTTACTTACCTTACAATTAAAAATACACACTCAAGGGCTCTTCCTTGAGATCTGAAAAAATGTAATTACATGAGGCATTGGGCTCAGATCAGTGGTCCTAGAATGTTGTCTCAAAGGGCCGAGAGAATGCACATCAATATGTAGAGAGGATATATGGAAATAAGTCACCCCCTTAGTCCTGGGGCAAAATCTTTAGTTAAGTTTGTCAGGGGGCCTAAAGGTTATCTATTTATCTTTCTCTGGCTGTATTAAATCTGTAGGTACTGGTGATTCTCTCTGGAAAACTGGAAGTGGTACCTTCTCCAAATGATCTCAGGTTAGATGTGATTCCTACAGAGAAATTCTTACAGTGGATTCACATAGAGACAGACATGAAAACTTCTCCCTGGCTCCTTTTTCTCCCTTTTCCTTCCTTCTCCTCCTTTACTTGGAATCAGGCCCTTGGAACAATACATTTATTTATCAAAATAAATCTGACTGGTACCAGAAAAGAATTTATTTTTACTGAGGCATGGCTTCTTTCTACAAAGAAGGCTATCTGGAAAACTAAATCTTGCGTGGTGAGATCTCTGAAATGAGAGCGGAGAAAGGACTACCTACTTCAATCTCCCGGACAGGCTTGACTGGCTCTCTTCCCCGAGTGAGTGCAGGTGGAGACTCTACTCTGTTTGTCTTAAACACTCCCTCTCCAGCTGCCCTTTCAATTGTGCTGATTGCTCTAATATTTGCATCACTTTCTGGCTGCTCCAGGCGGTAAGTTCCAGCAATGTCCAATTTCAGCCTTCACACGGGTTGACTTCTAAGTCTTTCATGGAAGAGAAAAGTCTGCCTTTCACGGAAAAGAAATTGGTCTTCCTACCTTTCTGCAGAAACCAAGGGATAGAGAGCCAGTTTGAGTTATTATCTCTCTCCATTAATAACTTCTTAAATTGTTCATAAACCTCGAGATTCCTGTGGCTTCTGAAGTACTGAATACTTTTAAATGGATCTAAAAATATTTCTTTATATGCAAGAAGTTGGAGTATATCACCCATATGCTCCAGCTAAGAATATACTAAGGAAATGATTGGCCACAAAAAAGAGAAAAGAATAGAAAAATTCAGCTGGGGGAAACAAAAAAATGAGGTGAACAACAGAATATCTGCAAATGGATATGGATATACTGACATTGTTATATAAAATAGAAAAAAAGCAAAGATTCTCCAAACAGAATAGGTATAGTAGGGGGAATTCTAATAACTACTCAGCAAATTTATGAGCTGGGAGGTGGAAGAGGATGATACAAAAAGGATGCATGTGAAGTTTTAAAGCAGTGGTGATTATGAAACAGGCTATGAAGAAAGAGTATAGGTGATAAGTAATAGTACAGGGGATAAATAAAAGTATATCAAAGATCCCACTTTACCGTGGTCATGTAGAAACCACATGTGCTTGGACCCACTAAAATGGTCCTGTTGAAATTAAAGTGGGATTGAAGGGTGAAAGCATGAAGCAGGATAAATAAGGAGTACTATGTCATGATAAATCTGTATGTGCACCAAAAATATTAGCAACTAAATACATAAAGTAAGGGAGAATCAATAAAAATTTAATTAAAGTGAGCACCTCAATCACCTGTCTCAGAGTTGTACAGATTTTTAAAATAATTGGGGAGGAGATCAAGATGGTAGAGTAGGAGAATGTAGAGCTCACCTGTCTCCACAAACATATCAAAAATATATCTACATGTGGAACAATTCTCACATGAAACCAACTGAAAATTGGCAGAAGATCTCTTATTCAACCAAAGCTTCAAGAAACATTCCCACATAACTAGGTATGAGGAAAGAAAAAAAGGCATTGAAAGGGACTGACATCCCTGGGAAGGAGCTGTGAAAGAGGAAAAGTCCACATGGGTGGCCCCTTGTTCTGGAACCCTCCTTGCCTTCTGTAAGGTCTGCTGGGAGGGATAAAAGGACTAGAAGGACCTGAACTCTGCTTCTGAGAAATGTGTGCCTGCTGGCTTGCTAGCAATCAGGACAGAGGTTAACCTGGTCTGACAGCTGCCGCCTCCCATCCTTTCCAATGGGGCTGCTAGTACCAACAGCAGCTAGTTATGGAAACTTGGACTTTAGCAGATGGGCCCTGGGAGAGAATTCAGTCTAACTTTGTGGGACAGCCTGGAGGGCCTAGAGTGTAATCTGGGCCTAACTATTGTTAGCATGTGTAGGGCTGGGCATGGTTCCACCATAGGAGTTCCATTGTATTCATGGTGGCCTGTGGTTCTAGCAGCAGTGGGCTTTGTGAACTGCACGTTGTGGGGGTGGGGCTGACATTGGAGTCCCCCATTATCAGTGCCCCCATAGTGGGAGTGGATCTAGGGGTGGGTCTGATTGCAGAGGAGTTTGTTAGTGCATATACCAGGTGGTGGGCAGCATCACAGAAGCTCGTGTCTCCAGTGGATAGCTCCTGGATAGGAATATGCAGTATTTCTTTCGCAGTGGGAGTGCTCCAGTTCCATCCACTCACACTGCAGATTGAAACTTGATCTGGAACCAAGAGGCCTTGGGTAAAACTTACCATAGAGCCAGCACAGGTTCCAGGCTAAAGCACAACCACTTCAACTTTTGCAGCCACAATGCCCTGGTCCCCAGTGACAACCTAGCACTAGACAAACACAAGGAAGATATGGGCCAAACACAAGGAAGAAAACAAAGCAAACTTCAGAACTGCAGATACCTGCATGGGTGACACGTAGGTTTGCTGTGACTAAATAGGCCTCACTTGCTTTAGTACTCACCTCCTTGGCAACAGAGCACACAGTCAACAGAGCCTTATTGACGCCAACCCCTGGGGCTTCTACTCCAACATTTGGGGAGCAGACCCTGCCCCAGCAGGGCTGTGCTAGCCACAGAGAAAAGGGGAGGCCCTGCGCAAGATTTGGTGCAGGCTCTGGTCACCACCACACCAATTACACATACCATGAAGGAGATCATGGCTGGCCCACCACATGGCAGGCATCCATACCCAAAACAGCTCTCACACACAAAAATACTGGGTTCATATAGTCTACACAGAGGTGCTCATACATAAAAACAGCCCTTCAAAACCATAGTAGATAATGGCTTTTCCTAAATTCATAAAGACAGAGAAATTTAAGTAAAATGAAAAGGCAGAGGAACTAGTCCCAAATGATTGAAATGCAGAGCACTGTAACAAAGAACTAGAAACTATAAAGAGGAACCAATCAAAATTAGACAACTCCATCGCTGAGATAAAAACTGATCTAAAAGCAATGAATAACACACTAAATAATGAAGAAGAATGAATAAGTGTCATGGAGGACTGTTGTTGCTATTTAGTCACTAAATCTTGTCTGACTCTTTTGCAACCCCATGGACTGTAGCTTGCCAGGCTCCTCTGTCCATGGAATTTTCCAGGCAAGAATACTGGCATGAGTTGCCTTTTCTTTCTCCAGGGGATCTTCCTGACCTAGGGATAGAACTTGCATCTTCTGCATTGGCAGGCAGATTCTTTACCACTGGACACCAGGGAAGCCCAGTTGTGGAGAAGAGAATACTGGAAATAACCCAATCAGAGCAGCAGACAGAAAGACAAATGGGAAAATGAAAGCAACATACAAAATCTATGTAATAATATAAAGTATGCCAACCTATGCATAATACAGGTGCCAGAAGGAGAAGAAAGACAAAAAGGAATTGAAAATGTATTTGAAGAAACAATGGCTGAAAACTTCCCAAAGTTAAGGAAGGAAGCAGATATCCAAGTATAGGAAGCACAGGGGGGTCCCAAATAAGATTAACTCAAACAGACTCATGCCAAGACATATAATTAAAATGGCAAAAGTTAAAAATAAAGAGGATTCTAAAAGCAGCAAGAGGGAAAAAAGAGTTAGTTACAGGGGAACCCCCATAAGGCTATCAGCTGGTTTCTCTACAAAAACTTTGCAGACAATAAGGAAAGTCATGATGAATTCAAAGTCCTGAAAGGAAAAACCCTGAAATGTAGGATACTGTACTCAGAAAGATTATCATCTAGAATAGAAAAAGAGACAATAGAATTTATCAGAGCAGCAAAAACTAGAAGAATAAAGCAATAGTAAATCTAATCCAACAGAAATATTGAAAGGAGAACTTAACACTACTGACATCAAGGGACAGATCTTCCAGACAGAAAAGCAATGAAGCAACAGAGGTCCTAAGTGACAAGATAGAAAAGTTGAACTTAGTTGATATCCACGGGATACTAATGATGCATCAAAAAAATAAAGAAAAAATCCAGAATACACATTCTTTTCAAGCACACATGGAACGGTCTCTAGAATAGACCACATAGTAAAACACAAAATAAGCCTCCACAGATTTAAGAGGATAGAAATTATTTCAAACATTCAAATATTTCAAGCATTCTGACTACAACAGTATATAACTTGAAATCAACCACAGAAAGAAAACTGTGAGAAAAAAATGATCAAAGAGAAACTAAACAATAAGCTGCTTTAAAAAACCAGTGAGTCAAAAGTGAAATCAAAGAGGAAATCATAAAGCATAAATGACAAAACATAAATGTTGAGACAAATGACCATGAAAACACAACCTTACAAAATCTAGGGGATACAGCAAAAGTATTCTAAGAGGAAGTTCATAGTGACACGGGTCCTCCTTGAGAAACAAGAAAAGTTTCAAATAAACAACCCTACCTACCACCTGAAAGGATTAGAAGAACAAACAAAACCCAAAGTCAGCAAAAGGAAGGAAGTAATAAAGATTAGAGAGGAAATAAAGAAAACAGTGATAAAAACAATAGAATAGGTCTTTTCCTTTGTTTTGAAAAGGTAAAGAACACTGCCAAACCTCCAGCCAAACTCACTAAGAAAAAACGAGAGAAAAACCAAATAAAAGAAACAACAGACACTACTGAAATTTAGAGCAGTCATAAGAGAATGCTATAAATAGCTTTATGCCAACAAATTGGACAACCTAGAAGAAATGTACAAGTTCTTAGAAACATACAGCCTGCCAAAACTGAGTCAAAAAGAAACAGTTAATTTGAACAGACTGATCACTAGAAGTAAAATAGATTCTGTAATAAAAAAACAAAACCAAAAAACTCCTGGCAAACAAAAGTTCAGGATTAGATGACTTCACCAAACATACAAAGAACTCATACCTATCATTCTCAAGCTATTCCAAAGATTGAAGAGGTGGGAAAATTTCCAAAGTCATTCTGTGAAGGTACAATCACTTGATATCAAAGACATTACAAAAAAATACAGACCAATATCTTTGATGACTATAGATTAAAAATCCTGAATAAAATATCAGCAAACTGAATCCAACAATACATAAAAGGGTCATGCACTATTATNAGTCATTCTGTGAAGGTACAATCACTTGATATCAAAGACATTACAAAAAAATACAGACCAATATCTTTGATGACTATAGATTAAAAATCCTGAATAAAATATCAGCAAACTGAATCCAACAATACATAAAAGGGTCATGCACTATTATCAAGTTGGATTTAATCCAAAGTTACAAGGGTGGTTCAGTATCAATCAATCAATGCTATTATATATTACATTAACAAAAGAAAAGACAGAAACCACATGATCATCTCAATAAATGCAGAAAAATCACTTGATAAAACTTAACATGCATTCATAATTAAAAATTCTCACCAAAGTGGTATAGAGGGAACATAATAAAAGCCATCTGTGGCAAATCCATAATACTCAATGGTGAAAAGTTGAAAGTCTTCCCACCAAATTCTGGAATAAAATAAGAATGTCCATTCTCCCTGCTTATGTTTCAACATAGTGTAGAAGTCCTAGCTACAACAATCAGACAAGAAAAAGAAATAAAAGTTATTGAAATTGGAAAGAAAGAGATAAAATTGTCATTATATGCAGATAACAGGATATAATATATAGAAAATCCAAAGGTCTCCTCTACAAAAATACTTTAAGAGCTAGTAAGTGAATTCAGCAAGATAGTAGGATACAAGATTAATATACAGAAACCTCTTAAATTTCTTTACAGTAACACTAACAGTGAAATATTTGAAAGTAAAGAGATCTCATTTAAAATTGCATTAAAAAATAAAGTAGGAATAAACCCAAGAATTATGGAAGACCAATAAAGTAAACTGAAAATTATTCAAAGAATTGAAAAGATATCCCATGTTGACTGAAAGAATTAATGTTGTTAAAATAGCCATACTACCCAAAAGAATCTACAGATTTAATGCAATCCTTATTAAATTACCCATGATATTTTCCACAGAACTAGAACAAATAATCTGAAAATTTACTCAGAAACACAACAGATCCAGAATCACCAAGGCAACTCTGAGGAGAGAGGACAAAACTTGAGACATAAACCTCCCAGACTTCAGACAATACTACAAAGCTACAGCAATCAAAACAGTGTGGTATTGGCACAAAAACAGAAATATAGATTGTTAGGATAAAATAGAGAGCCCAGAAATAAACCCATCCACCAATGATCAATTAATCTTTAACAAAGAAGATAAGAATATAAAATGGAGAAAAGACAGTCTCTTTATCAAATGGTGTTGGGAAAACTGGACAAACTCATATAAATCAATGAAGCTAGAATACTTATACCATGTCAAAAATAAATTCAGGGTGGTTTGTTTTTGTCTAGATATCCAAGTATAAGATATGACACCATAAAACTCCTAGAAGAGAAAATAGGCAAAAAAATTTTGGACATAAATTATAGCAAAATTTTCTTATATCAGTCTCCAAGGCAAAAGAAATAAAAGCAAAAATACAAAAATGGGACCTAATCAAACTTAAAAGATTTTTCACATCAACAAAACAACAAGATCTACAGAATGGGAGAAAATATTTATGTGACTGACAAGGGATTAATTTCCCAAACTGACAAATGGCTCATACAGCCAGTATCAAGAAACAAACTACCCAATCAAAAAATAGGTAGAAGACCTAAATAAACATTTTTCCAAAGAAGACATACAGATGGTTAATAGGCATGTGAAAAGATGTTCAACATCACTGATTATTTGAGATAAGCAAAATCAAAACCACAGTGAGGTATCACCTCACACTATTCAGAATGGCTATCACCAAAAAGTTTACAAATAAATTCTGGAGAGGGTATGAGAAACGGTGACTCTCCTACATTTCTTGGTGGGAATGTAAATCGGTGCAACCACTATGGAAAACAGTATGGACAGTTCTTTAAAAACAGAACAGAGGTACTACCTGATCCAGCAATCCTAGTCCTCGGCATATACCCAGAAAAGACAAATATTCTAATGCAAAAAAACACATGCACCCCAATGTTCATGCCAGCACTGTTCATAATAGCCAACACATGGAAACAACTTAAATGCTCATTAACGGATGATACTTAGAAATACTATGCATACACAGTAGAGTAGACCCGCAAACTGGAAAGAGTTATACCAAAGATGTTCTCGCACTGTGGCAAAAGTTCTATGGTCCACAGTGGGTTTCCCAACCTGGGGACTGGGCAAAGGGACTGAGAACCACTAGAGAATTTGACTTGAAGGCAAGTGGGATTAGATTACAGAACTTCCACAAAACTGGGGAAACAGACTCTTGGAGGACACAACAAAACCTTGAACACACAAGGATGCAGGAGAAAGAAGCAGTGACCCCACAAGACAGTAAGCCAGACTTGTCTGTGAGTGTCCCAGAGTTTTGGCAGAGGTGTAGGTTGACAGTGATCTGTTGCCTGGTCAGGGGCACTGACTACAATAGTCCTGGGAGCATACATCCTTTTGAAGGAAGTTGCCATTGCACCATTAGCCCTGCCATAGTTTGGCATCAGGCCAAACTACAGGGTGTGAACATAGCCCCCCATCAACAGAAAACTGGATTAAAGATTTACTGAGCATGGTCACAGGAGAAGACTGTACACATGGACATCACCAGATGGTCAACACCAAAATCAGACTGATTATATTTTTTGAGCCAAAGATGAAGAAGCTCTATACAGTCAGCAAAAACAGGACCAGGAGCTGACTGTGGCTCAGATCATGAACTCCTTATTNAGGCCTGGTGTGCTGCGATTCATGGGGTCGCAAAGAGTTGGACACGACTGAGTGACTGAACTGAACTGTATGCTTAATGGTGTCACAAACATCCTTACAGGTCTTTGAGACTCTGTTTATTTTTCTTCATTCCTTTTCTTCCTATTTCTCTGACTGAAAAATTTCAATTGATCTGAATTATTTAAATTAATCTGAATTGAATGTTCAGGTTCACTAATACTTGTTCTGCTCGCTTACATCTGCATTATATCTCATGTTGAGCCCATATAGTAAATTATTCATTTCAGTTAGATACTTTAACTCCAGATTTTCTATTTATTTTTATAAATTCTTTTATTTTTTTTACTCTATATTTGATGACACATTATTTGCCTGATTCCTTTTGTTCTTTAGATATTGTTTCCTTTGCCTCTATGGACATACTTGAATTGTTGATTTAAAGTTTTAATTTAGTAAGTTCAATGTTTTCTTACATAAGGGACAATTATCTCTGGATTCCTGTGTGTGGATTTTTTTGCATATCTTGTGTCTTTTTGTTGTTGAAACTAGACATTTCAAATATTATGTAAGGTAACTCTGAAAATTTGATTCTCTACATTACTCAGGTTTTGTTATTGCTTTTTGTTGTAGTTTCTATTGTTTGGTTAGTGACCTTTCTGAAAGTCTCTAAACTCTATATATTTGTCATGGGTGAACCCTGAAGTCTCTTAATGATCAGCTAATAATTAGACAGAAATTGTTTTAAATGCCTGGAACCCATAAGTCTATGGGTATTTGCCAAGGGGCTCTGTGTGCATATTTGGGAATATTTTCAATACTCAGGTGATTTACAGCTCTGCAGCCATCTTGACTTGCTGCTTACATAGCTTCAAAGCCAACCAGAGGTGAGAACTTAGGACTTTCTTCAAGTTCCAGATTTTTGTTTAACATATATGCATCCCTATGCATATGCATGACCCTATAGACACCTTATTCCTCCGTTTTTTATTTCAAGCTTTTTGGCTAGTCTGTTGTTTGCCCCATCTGTGATTCACTGCCTCAGGCAACTAAGATTTTAAAACAGTTGACAAATGCCTTCCAAGGAGAAGCTCTAAGCACAGGACTAATTTGTGTGAAGTCAAATCAAACTTTTTGAGGGAAGTCTTCTAGGGAGCCATCATATTATTCACGTAATGGCTCCTTTTTGATGATGAGGCTTTGACAGAGAGAGGTCTAGCCTCATTCTATTCCCTTTTGAATTAGGAATGCAGGCTATTATTTTTCAAGTCCTCCACAGTGTTGAGGAGTGGGGAATGTTAAATTATAATGCCACAAATTATTGAGATTTAATTTTTTGACCATGTTTCTAGGTATTTTTTCTTTGCTTTCATGGAGGGAGGGCTTTGGCAGGTCCTTATTCTGCTATTTCTGTTGACATCTCAAACTTGATAGCTTTTAATACTAGTCAAATATTTTGTGGAGTGTCACCCAAGTGGGGTTTTGCTTGATTATTTTTCTCATGAGTAGATTGGAGCTATGTTTTCCTGGGGAGAAATACCACAGTGGTAAAACGTCAGTCCCACTGCATCATACGAAGGGGACATAGTATGAAAGCGACTTTTCATGTAGATGTTAACCTTGATCACTGGATAAAGTAGTGTTTGTCATATTTCTCCACCGTAAGGTTACTTTCTTCCTTCTCTTTCCATACTAAATTTTGTGAAAGGAAGTCATTAGGCACAACCCACATTTAAGAAGTGGGATCTCTGTTCCATGTTCTTAAAAGTAAGATTTGCCACATAAATTATTTGTAGTTGTGCATTGGAAAGCTATCTTCAGTTCAGTTCAGTTCAGTCGCTCAGTTGTGTCCAACTCTTTGTGACCCCATGGACTACAGCACGCCAGGCCTCCCTGTCCATCACCAACTCCCGGAATTTACCCAAACTCATGTCCCTTGAGTCGGTGATGCCATCCAACCATCTCATCTTCTGTTGTTCCCTTCTCCTCCTGTCTTCAATCTTTCCTAGCATCAGGGTCTTTTCAAATGAGTCAGCTCTTAACATCAGGTGGCCAAAGTTTTGGAGTTTTAGCTTCAGCATCAGGAAAGCTATCTATTCTCTCCCAATTACTTAAAAAAAAATTTACTGATAGGTTTTAACTTTTATTTTATACCGGAATATTGTTGATTAACAGTGTTGTGCTGGATTCCTGTGTACAGTAAAATGATTCAGTTGTGTGTATACATATATCTATTCTTTTTCAAATTCTTCTCCCATTTAGGTTGTTACATAATATTGAGCAGAGTTCTCTATGCTATACATCAGGCCCTTGTTGGTTATCCATTTTGTACACACTGCTATATTTAAAATGGATAGCCAAATATTTATTTATTCAATCACTTCTTTATATCAGAACGAACTCATAGAAATATATTTTATATTTTAAGTTACAAACCTCATCCTATTTTACTTATCTTGTTGCTCAGTTTTCTAGTTTTGGCCAGTGGGTGCTGTTTCAGTTGGCTTCTGTTTCCCTTGGAGAAGGATTTTTTTTTTTTTTAAGAGAAATGATATAATAGAATTAGATTACATTCAAACTTGATTTGATAACTATATATAGAACTTTCACATCCTTTAGATACAAAACAAGGTTTTTCTATGTTTACATACATGTTTAAAAATTAGACTTGACCATGAAAAGTAACAACAGCAACAAATATTTCTGACCTACCCTTCGATTATAATCCAATAAAATTGGAGGTAAATAGCAAAATGATTAAAAAAAAAACATTAATCACTTTCAAACATATCTTTAGAAAACTGGCTTCCTTTGTGAGTCAATAGTAAAGAATCTGTCTGTAATGCATGAGACACAGGTTCAATCTCTGGATCAGGAAGACCCCTGGAGAAGAATATGGCAACCCACTTCACTATTCCTGCTAGGATAATCTCATGGGCAGAGGAGTGTTGTGGGCTACAGTCCAAGAGGTTGCAGTCAGATGTAACTTAGTGAGAAAGACACTTGAATTAGAGAAGAAATTTAAAAGAAATCATAATTTTTAAATAAGAAAGAAATAAAACTATTAAAAGAATGAAATATTAATCATGTAAAGTTAGAATGAAAGTCATTCAGTTATGTCTGATTCTGTGTGACCCAATGGACTATAGCCCACCAGGCTCCTCTGTCCATATGATTATTGAGGCAAGAATTCTGGAGTGGGTTGTCATTTCTTTCTCTTCCTCTTCCCACCTCAGGGATCGAACCTGGGCCTTCTGCAATGCTGGCAGATTCTTTACTGTCTGAGCTACCAGGGAAACCCATAAAGTTACAAAAAAGTAACCAAATAAATTAAGTGACTAATAAAAGGAAATTAATAGAAATAAAAGCTGAAATAATAAAATAGAAAAAGAGAAAGATAAATAAATCCAGAAATGTGTTTCTTTGAAAACAAACAAACCTACAAAGCAGAAACATTTGGAAGCTTAATTAAGATGAGAGAGAGCAAAAACAGACAAGATTTGAAATGAGCAAGGGGATATAATTTAAAAATTACAGAGCAACATTGCTTGAAAGTCTATGACATCTAGATTTAAGACCTAAAGAAAATATATTATTCCTAGAAAAATAGATATCTTTAAATTTCACTCAGGAATTGTAAAACTTGAATAAGCTAATGATTGTGGGAAAAACTAGAAATTTATTTGAGTTCTATCATTAAGAAGTTCATTATCAAGATGAGTTTAACCTTTAGAGAATAGATAATTCCAATGTACTTTGATATTTCAGGCCATGGAAAGTACAAACCTCCCATGTTACTTTATGAAACCAGCATAATCTTAACACCTAATGGTGATAATTCTCTTAAAATATACTATCAACCAATGTTGCTTATGAATATAGAAGCATTGTTGAGCTCTTTTTGCTAAATTTGGGAGCTATTCTATTAAATATTTATTTTTAAATTGAAGTATAACCGATTTACAATGTTCAATTAATTTCTGCCATACAGCAAAGTGATTTACTTATACATACAAATGTGAGTGTGAGTGTGTATTCATTCTTTTTTAAAATATTCTTTTCTGTTATGGTTTATCATATTACATTGAATACAATCCTCTGTGCTATACAGTAGGATCTTGTTGTTTATCCATTCTATAAATAATATTTACATCTGCCAACTCCAAACTCCCACTCCATCCTTCTTTCAAGTCAGTTCTCTATGTCCGTTAATCTGTTTCTATTTCATAGAGAAGTTCATTTGTATCATAGCTTTTCATATTTGTCTTTCTGACTTACTTCCTTTAGTGTAATAATCTCTAATTGCATCCATGTTGCTGCAAATGACATTATTTTGTTCTTTTATATGGCCGAGTAGTATTCCATTGTATATATGTACCATATCTTTTTTATCCATTCATCTGTCAGTGGACATATAGGTTGCTTCCATGTCTTGGCTACTGTGAACAGTGCTGCTATGAACAATAGGGTTGCCTGAATCTTTTTGAATTAGAGTTTTGTCTGATATTTGCCCAAGGTTGGGACTGCTGGATCATATGGTAATTATATTTTTAGTTTTCTGAGGAACTTCCATATTGTTTTCCATAGCAGCTATATCAACTTACATTTCAGGGACATTTTAAAATCAAGACAATGATAACTCTGACTAAATATGATTGATTCTAGGTCAATACTCTATCAATGTAATCCATTATAATAATACAGTAAAGGAGATAGCCATATTCTAGCAACAGATACAGAAAAGGGATTTGATGAAATTCAGTAGCTATTAAAGTTGCAAATAAAATAGCAACAAAGGGAAACAAAATCATCATTCAATAATAACAACCACAAAAATGAACTAAAGAGCAAATAAACTGATTTCATATGATCTGACAATAGGGGATATCAACTATGGCTAGTATTTACTATTGAGTTTCTAAAACTGCAACAGTATGAAGCATGAAATAAAACTGGCATAAACAATGGGAGAAAAGCAACAATGTTTTTTCTAATGACATCTATAAATATAAAAAATCAAAAGGTTGTGTTTTGTGGACTTTTAAAATTTGCTTTTTCAGAAGGTATCAGAATTGGTGAGATGGTTGGATATAAATATTATAATAATGAATTACATTAGAAATCAGTACATAGAAATCAATGTTGGTTGTAAATGATATTGTTATATAACCGGTTATAAATGAAAATTTATACAGTATTCAGAGTTTAAAAGAAAGGCATGGGACCTATTTGAAGATAATTATAAAATATCACTGATAAAAGAAAGATGTGCCCAAGAAACTTGTTCTTCAATAAGGAGACTTATGGTTCACAGAAATTCTCCCCAAATGAGTATACATACATCATACAATTCCAATTAGATATATAAATACTTTTTAAAAGCTAAATGAATAATCTTAGAACATATATTAAAGAATAAATGCCTAGGAATAACATAGAAAGCCATAAAGAATAATCAAGATGAAGAATTTGCTTTCCAAGGTTATGCCACAGTCACTGTATTTGCATGGGAATAGACAGATCAGGAATATAGAAAAGAAGCTACAAAAAAGTAGCAATATTTGAGAATTTTATATATAAAAAAATGATTACTTCTATGGGAAAAATGGGTTATTTAAATGCACTGGAACAATTAGCCATCCAGTTTAATTGACTCTATTTGACACCACATCCAAAGATAATTCCTTCCTGGACTCTCCCAGAGCTCCAGTTATGATGAAGTAATGCCACACTGCACAACCTGCCTGCTCCTGCCCCTCGCTGAAGAAAACAATGATAAAACCTGGACACAATACAAAAAGCGATTATCTGAAAGTTTGGGAGAGGGAAGAAAAGCAGACAGACACAGACTAAAAGCGGGAGGTGCACACGTACTTGGAGAAGGGGGACGAGAAGCGCAGCAAGTTCCTCTGTGAGTCCGCATGGCGGTGCCCACAGCAGCTGCAGCGGAAACAGAAAATTGAAGCTGAAATCCTGTGAACACTAGAGAGAGTTGAAGGGGGAGTGTGAACCCACATTTTGACTCTTAAACTATGCATATGCAGAAGACTCAAAGCACCTCAACACTTTATCTGATACAAAATGGCTGACCTGAGGCTAGAGCTGCTGCTCAAAGACGAGAGTTTGAAGTTTAAGCCAGGCAAGAATGTTCTCTGCTAAAAATGCTCATAAGAGAAAAACAACAGAATCCAAAAGGCTCAGAACTTAACATTCATAACATCCAAGATATAATCCCAAATTATCTAATATACAAAGAACTAAGAAAATGGGACATATTCTCAAAAGGAGATAAGTCAATCAAGTATGACTGCCCCTCCTCCCCGCAAGGCGAATCAACTGCTGCGACTAATAGACAAAGGTGTTTAAATGACTATTACAAAATCCTCAATGAAGTAAAATAAAATATATTGTCAATTAATGAAAATATTTCAGCTTAGAAAAGCAAATCTCTGCAGAGGAAACAAAAACAGTATATATATAAAAAAGGAAGCAAATAGATATTCTACAAATAAAAAATAAATTTTCTGAACTTAAAAATTCATTGGAAGGACGTAAAATCCAAACAGATAAGAAAGTAGAAAATGTAAGTGAATATGAAGATAGAATGATAAATATTATCCAAAATGAAGAATAGAAAGAGGATAGAACAAAGGAAAATCAGTTTGNAATAAAAAATAAATTTTCTGAACTTAAAAATTCATTGGAAGGACGTAAAATCCAAACAGATAAGAAAGTAGAAAATGTAAGTGAATATGAAGATAGAATGATAAATATTATCCAAAATGAAGAATAGAAAGAGGATAGAACAAAGGAAAATCAGTTTGATTTTTGTTGTTCTAAAATATCTCTCATGTCCATGCTTATCATGCTCAATCTTCCTCCAGCATGAACATATGGAAAGAAGTCATAATGAATATTCTAATACCTCTGTCTCCTAACTCTATCATCTGTGTCATTTCTGGGTCAGTTTGATTGATCAACTTTCCCCCTCATTTTAGCTTGCATTTTTCTTTTTCTGCTTCTTTGCATGCTTCTTAATTTTTGAATGTATCCTGTGCCTTGTGAAATTTTCCTTGTGTACATTATTCTTTAATGTATCCTTGTTTGAATATTTGATCTTCATTTTGGGATGCAGTTAAGTTACTTGGAAACAATGTGGGTCTTATCTTAAGCTTTGTTAGCAGGGAACAGAGTAGTGTTTAGGGTCAAAATTTCCCCACTACTGAGGCAAACTCTCTTTAGCATTCTACCAATTCCTATAATTATAGGATTTTGGAGTTTTCACTCCAGATGGTGTGAACCAGGCACTATGCTGGCTCTTTATACTTCTTGAGGACATGCTCTTCTAATCCTTTATAGATTTCTCACACATGTGTTGAAGAGTATTGGAACTCTCGTAGATCTTTGGAGCTCTTTTCCCCTGCAGCCTGCTCTCTCCTCTTCAATGGTCTGCTCTGCTAATTCTAGCTAAAGTGCCCCTCTAGACCCCAGTTCCTGTCTTCAAATTAGGGAGACTTGTGCTCCACCCAGGTCACCCTGCCCTGTGCTGCTGCCTGAGAATTCTCTCTAGGCCATAGTTAGGGTAATTGCAGGGTTCACTTTATTTGTTCTTCATCTCTCAGAGACCACTGTCTTTCTATAGTTAATAGTCAATGTCTTGAGAAACTTTAACATACTTTGTCTGACATATTAGTTGTTTCAGGCAAGAAAGCAAATCTGTTAGGGAGCAAATTAGAGAACAGATTAGGGCCCTTCGGTATCCACAACCCCTCAATCTGTGATGCTCCAGGGTCTGAGAAGATGAAAACCAGTGGGTGTTTTGAAGAAATGTAACAGGCAAATTGAAAAATCTATATAGCAAGGCAATAGACTTAGAATACCTAAAACAATTTTGAAAAAGTAAATCAATTTATAAGACTTAACACTCTATCTGATTTCAAAGCTTACTATAAACTGTAGCAATCTAAATTGGCATAAGCATAGAGACCAATGGAATAGCAACAACAAAAAAGCCATGTTCTTAAATGTTTATAGTAGGGCTATCTACAATAGACAAAAACTGGTGAGTGAATAAGCAAATCATGGCTTATCTATACTATGATATTCTATACTGCAATGAGAAAGGATTAGTGCACTCAATATCATGGATTAACCTCTGAAACATTAAGCTAAGTGAAAGAAGTCAAACACAGAAGTCTATAGTGGATGATTCATTTATAAAAAAATTCTAGAAAAAGACCAAACTATAGTAACAGAAAGCAGATCAGTGGTTGCCTAGAGCTGGGGATGGGGACATATGGGGGTATAAGAAGACATTTTATGATGATGAAATTGTTTCTATATCTTGACTGTGATTACTTTGTCATATACAATTGTTGCAGTTCATCAAACTGCACACTTTGAATGTATATTTTTTATACATATTATTTTAGCTTTTAAAAATCAAAAAAGAAAAAAATTAAAATAGATTGCTCACGACTTAAATGCTCATGTACACCCATGGTGGATTCATGTCAATATATTCCAAAACCAATACAGTATCGTAAAGTAAAATAAAGTAAAAATTAAAAATTAAAAAAAAATAATAAAAATAAAACAAAGCAACTCCCCCCNGATAAGAATGCAGAAATGTGTAAAATTGCTTTTGACTGAGCCCATGATAAGAAGTTTCAAAGTGAGGTGTTAGGCTCCATAAGTAGTATTGTAAAGAAGGCAGTAAGAACCATAGCTATCCTCATCCAGTGTGAAAAGGAGCGAGATCACAGTGGTACAGAACTATTTAAGACCCAAGATACAGAACTATTTAAGACCCAAGATGGCCGCCAGGAGCCTGACCCATTTAGGGAAGTGTTAAGAGAGCTTCTGGGGAAGCTAGGACACTCTCACAGCAAGAATCTGGCTGGAGGCCTGCTGCTTAGACTGGGGGCCAAAGGAGGACTCTTTGGTGTTCAGAGGGAAGGTGAATATTTATATCAGGGAACTCCAGAAGAGGTGTTTCTAGAGATGGGGTGATTGCAGTTCTGAAGAATCCAAGGAAAGGAGAAAGAGAAAACTTAAAATAGCTATCAGGGCCAGAGGAAACCAGTTGCTGAGGATACTGGCACCAGTCTTGAAAGGTTTTTCCACAATTTTTTTTTTTTTTTCTTTTCTCTCCTCCTTAAACATGGAAAAGGCTGGGAGCTACATCTAAGAGTGGTAAACAGGGGATGGGGAACTAGCGAATAGAGAAGGAACCTGCCCACACCTTCCTTTTAATTGGACAGAAGTATTTTAATGTCAGTTGAATTTCTGAGTTTTTATCTTCTCTGAAATTGGACATATCAATTATGATTTGTGACTTTTTGGGAAGTCAAGGTACAATTTTTCTCTGAAGCAAATTTTTTATATAAGCCTGTAGACTTTGTAGTCAAAGATTTTATTTTGCATCAATATATTTATGTAGCATCGATTTATGTAAACCACAATCAAATGATTATATAAATAAGAAAAACAGACCAGTAAGTGCTTTTCAGTGAATTAAAATACAATGAGAAGACAATGACTTGGAAGCTTCTTTGAACTGACGGGTCAGGAAACACTTTTCTGAGGAAAAAGGAGCCACAGAAATATTGGGTGGGTGGGGGACAGTATTTCAAGCAAAAAGAAACAGGTGGTGCATAGAGACTTTCAGGATGGAATGAGCTGGTGTATCTGGGAAAAAAAGAGAACGCCATACTGGCTGAAGACACATTGTGAAGTCAAGAGTGGTGTGAAGTTGAAGGGGTTAGTTGGGGGTGCATCACGTAAACTAGAGTAAGGCAGGGAAACACTGGAGGGCTCCAAACATGGGAGTGATGTGGGTGAGTTATATTTATAAGATTCTCTCTGTAGCTGACATGCTAAGAATGCATTATAGGAGGGCATGACTTGAGACAGGAAGACCAGTTCAGAGGTCATTTCAAAGTTTAGACTAAATAGGATTATGACTTGAATAAGAGTAGTAGGGATACAAATGAAGGAAGTAGTTGGATTCTGGATATGTTTTGAAAGTAGTTAGTAACCTTAGTGATGTTTTGACTATGGGGTGAAGGAAACTGTTCTCGAGGATGCGTCCTCGAATATTTATTGGAACAATTAAGTTGAAATTTCAGCCATCTGTCAGTCTACCACTGAGGAGACTTGCCTTGATTCTACCATAAGAAGGATACAATAAAGACCAATAGAGGTTGAAAAGAAACTTTTCATGAGAACTATCACCAGAGCCATGATCAAAGCAACACTGGGCCTCAGAAGGGCGGTTGCTGCAACCTCAGCACTGGCAGCGGGAAGAGCTGCGATGGTTGCCGCCTTGACAGCAGATAACAGGGTCGGCTGCAGCAGTGGCAGCAGTGGCAGCAGTGGGGAGCAGTGTGGGTTACAGCAGTGGTGGAGTTGGCGGATGGGGCTCTGTGCTGCTGCTGCTGCTGCTGCTGCTGCTGCTGCTAAGTCGCTTCATGTCCGACTCTGTGCAACCCCATAGACGGCAGCCCACCAGGCTCCCCCATCCCTGGGGCTCTGTATTAGTCATCGTAAATGGCATGGACCTCGGCATCACTTCTGATACCGAGAAGAGCAATGACAGGGCAAGGCCGACGGCTGACATCCACAGCGATGGCCACAGCCAGCAGTGACGGTGGTCAAGTCTTTGAAAAACCGAATCAGCATGGCTGCCACTTTTGATGTCGGCTGAAAAGCGCATAAACAATAAAGACGTAAAGGAGGAGGATAGGAAAACGTTGGTAGCCAAGAGAATTAACCAGAAAATCCTATGCTGATTCCTAGACATGTTCCCAGGTATTATATGATGCTTGCGTTCTCAAAGAGCAAGAAAGAGAGGGTTAGAACCATTTTTGTTTTGTGGCTATGTGCTTGAATAGCCTGCAAAATGTAGACCACACATAAGTGTAGCGACTCTTGAAAGAGAGAAAGTGTGTAACTGTGATGCTATGTAAAAGCACATGGATACAATACAAATGGCTTAAAAATGCAAGCTATTAATTTTACAAAAATGAAGAAGTGGCATCCCGAGATGCCATATGAAGATTTTTAGGTGGGAATGAACAAGTTATTTTGGTGGTTGTGGAAATTTTAGTTCTGAGCTATGATTTTGGTACCTTATCTCAGTGGAAAATGAACTTTTAAAAGGCTCCAAGGGCTTTAGGACTTCCTGCTTCTACAGAGGACTTAAAGGAGATAACTCATCACCAAAATGATGCTTGGAACAAGGTTCAGATTCTGAGAACTGAGAAAATACAGCTTTAGAGTAAGTCAAGGTTTTCCTATGGTGTGATTTAGTGGACTGGCCATAACATTTGTTATTGCCTGGTTTTCTGGGACGGAGTCTATTCCCAGCAGAGCTGTGACTCAACCTTTCAGCCAACCAAATGGAATGCCTGAAGGATGAGACCATAAAAAATGAACCCTTACCTAGACCTGGTAGGAATTTAAGAGTGGTGGCCTTTTCTGTAATGTCTTTTGACCAACTGAAATTGGTCCAAAGTATTTTCTTTCCTTTTTCGCCATTAGAATCTTTGTTATTATTTATTTATTTTTCTAGTTTTCTTCTGTTCCTGAGGCTTTGAATTTCTTTTGTGAAACTGCATGTGTGGGGTTTTGAGAAATGCTTCTGGATGAAGTGCTATCTATCAATCCAAAACACTATCAAGAGATTTATTTGTTGTTTGCCTGTTCTTTCCCTCGCCCCCACCTCTTTGCTTCCTAACACATTTTTCTTCCATTTCTTTTTTTTCTTTTCCATTCACAGCAGAGAAGGGCTGCCTGAAGCTTTTCCCCAGAGCCATTCTGCAGAACAGTCTTAGAGAGGAGTTAAAATCTTCAATGTCTCCCCTGACAGGCAAAAGAACATTTTTTCTTTAACTCTAGCATGGCTGATCTTTGCCACAAAATCTCCACCACCCTGCTCCTCTGCACCAAATGAGATATTGTTACTGATGGTAGGTGGGTGGCAAAGAACACCGTTAGCCAGCCAGCTTTCATGATTTCTTTATTTTTACAGAGGAGAAAGTTGACTTGCCAGACATGTTTTTTGGATGAATTCATAGCACTTTTCACACGGTTTAAGTCAGCAAAATGGCTCACCTGGCAAATTTTGGCTGGGTTGGAAAAGCTATTGAAGCCCAGCCAGCTTAATTATGATGAGGGTGATTAGTGTATCTGTCTCAGTGAAAGGCTAAAACAGTAAAAAAATCCACCTGCAGTGCAGGAGACTGGGTTCAGTCCCTGGGTAGGGAAGATCCCCTGGAGAATGGAATGGCTATCCACTCCAGTATTCTTGCCTGAAGAAGCCCATGGACAGAGGAGCCTGGTGGGCTACAGTTCATGGGGTTGCAAAGAATTGGACACTACTGAGCCACTTTCACTATTTTTCACTTTCTCAGTGAAAGACTATTGCAATTATTAGAAAATAAAAAATGTATAGAATCACCACACTTTGCTGTACAAATACGCCCCTGTCCATCATGCTTCAGGATGTGAAGGTCCACGATATGCTGGTCCTTCACTGTCACACTGGTTAAGCTGTACCAAGGAAACCACCCTACAAAGAAAGCTTTCACTCAGCATGCCTGTAGTTCTTGTTTTTAGGTGCTATCCTGTCCAGATTCTTAAAGTAGTCAATAGTGTTTGAAGAGCTTCATTGATTGAAGCTCTGACCTGATTATAATAATCAAAAAGCTTGGGTGATTATCTAAAGCCTATAGGAACTTAATCACATTGCTTTAGTCATGGAAATAAGCCAGGATTCCACAATCAGCTTTTCAAGTAAGATATCTGTAGATCTAGGGTTGAAAGAGAATAATGCATTCCTCCTTTTCAAATCAGACCTTCCTTTCAGAGCAGGCAGTGATGAGCTTGCGCTGCACCAAGTTCAGGCAGCATGTAAGGGGCGAGGGGTGGGTTGGAGGGGTGGTGCTGGGCGCGGTCCTTGCTGCTATCATGAACGTTATTTCAGTTTCTGAGAGATGGTACTGATGGATCGTGGTTGAGAATTTAAAATATCCAAATCATTTCAATACAACTACGTAAATATTTCTTTCATTAGAGTCATGTAAAGAGCCATTTTAGAAACATCTGGTTTCA